>CM063501.1:7557162-7614662 GCA_032207245.1 Pardosa pseudoannulata
TTTTTACCCAATTGTCTAAAAAAAATGAAACTGTCAAAGGGTTAAAATACATTTTTAACCCCTTGCCTGTAGAATATATTTGAAAAAAAAATCGTGTCAAAAATAGAAAATTTCTTTCCTCTTTAATTTTGTCATTAGTATAAAAATGTTAGTAATAAATTATTTAAAAATTATTCTTCATTTAATTACGAAATAACTACTTTTTAAAATTATTTTCTGGTGTATGGTAATTGTTAATGTATTAAAGTCAATTTTTCTCAAATTATAACAAAATAAATCATATGACAATTTTTAAATAAATATAATAAACTAATACAACAGTATAATTATTTCTATTAACTTTCATGAATTCCATGTACCTCAGATTTCTTTTAATTTAAAAAATCCTTTACAAAATCAACAAATGGTTCGAAAAGAAAGAACTTGTTAATGAAAGTATCACTATGTATTGGAAAAATGGTGCCCGAACAGAGGTCGGGCATTTTAAAATTAATACATTTGCGTTGCATCACAGGCAAGAGGTTAAGGATGGAGGATGTTTGAAAAATGGTGAACTTAGGGGTTAGAAAATATTATTTTGAGTTGATTTGAGACATACTTTTAGGTTATTGTATTCCGTGCTATTTTTTTCCGAATTATGTCCATTACTATAGGAACAATCATAATACGCATTACACATTGCGTACTAGAAAGTAATATTTCGTATAAGCCCATAGAGCTTCTTGTTGAAAACAATTCCATTTTATGGATGAATATGCCATTACAATTAAATCCATTTTCGATTTCATTTCAGTTATAATCTGAAGTTATGATATATTATTTCGGGCCTCTTTCAGAAATTATATTCACTTCGGTCTCTCTTATTTTCTTCAAATTGTAAAGCTAACAAGCAAAACAAGTTCGGGAATAGTCAAATACACTGTTTAAAATTCAGAACATTCCCAAATCATGCCGAATTTCTTAAAAAGAGCGAAACTTAAAATCACTGCTTCCATACAAAAGTACAAATCCTGTACGTCGAATACGTATGCGTGTGTGGTCGCAGGCAGTGGTGTACCAATCTTTATAAGCAGGCGTGACAAAACAAAACAAAAAAAGTATTAATCTTCCCTTACTTTTAATTTTTTTATGCCTTCTAATTTAACTTTTGCATTCCCATCGTGTAAATATTTCATTTGATCTTGATCTTCCTTTTATTTTGTAAATACGTATCACTCAACTTTAATTCTTTCCCCGTGTACCTCTTCTAACACTCAAATCCATTATAGCTGGTGTCCCTAGCCTGAAAGTTAAAGAAAATTCTTGTTAAATACTGCATTACAGAGCCGTAGCAGGAAATATAAAGCATGGTAGTCTATAATTTCCCTACAAGAGGGTTAATGTGAAACGGGACTTACTGCGTAAAGGAAATTCCGAAAAGCTTCGAACATTCATGGTAGCATTGGGATTGTAACCCACAAACTCCGGCATCAAAGAGCAGTGCCCTACTCTCCATCGTTCTGCGATACTACTCCATCGTTCAGCGGAGAACGACAGGAAAACACCTAGTAAATTTATATTCTCTAAGCTTCATTGTGTTGCTTACATTCTATTCTGGTAAGGTTCTTTTATTCTCTTCCGCTTTTAAAGGTTATACATTTTTTGAAATCGGAAAAATATATTTAAAACTTTAAAATTAAAAATTCAAACGCAGATTTTAAAAATTAAAAACATTTTTCCTCGTTTAAGACATTTTTTTTTAATTCAAAGAATTCGATTGTTTGATTTTCTTTTAATCAAGCAGCATTTAATTTACAGACAAAATAATTTATTCTTAAAGTCACCGTTCAATTAAATATTTATCTTTTTCCATCGTCGATTAAAAGTAAAATGTATAATGCATGCTTCTTTGAGGGGAATATTTTTAATATTTCATCTTCCTTAAAAATACAAGTTTTGCATATTTTATGGGGAATCATTTTAAATTTCGATTTGACGGTCATTCATATTTAAGTGATTTGTTTTCTCTTCATTAAGTATTCTTAGAAGAGAAATATACAAAAATATTTCGTGTTACGCGTGTTTGAGGACTTTTAAGTATTTAAATATTTAAATACATATAAATACTGGATGAAATTCTTTTATCGAGACATTTATTTTAAATGTTATGCTGTAAGCAGTTTTTAAAAAAAAATTAGTTTGAGATATGTGAACGTATTTATAAAAATAATTTAATAATAGCATTATCCATTTTTTTTAAATAGTGGAAATTTTTATGTTAAACATAATTTATAGTTTAAGATCGCCACAGATAATTAACCGCTATTCATGTAATTAAAACAATGTAAGTCTCGAAGAATAGTGAAAGCATGTTTTCTGTACATTTCTGGTAAATCACCGAGGAAAACAAGTGATTCAGAAATATTTATTTAAATATTAATGACGTATTCCAACAATTCGAAATTTGCTTCTAATTTACAGGTCCGACCAAATAAATAGTCGCTGTGAGCATAGCTTGTTAGGCTTAAGATGCAGCCCTTTATTAAATATTCACATGACCTTTGAACCTGCAATAATTAAACATTTTGGAATCCTTTTAAACACCCCCAATCTAAATATTCGAAGTAGAACCTATAAAACAGAACAAAATTTAAATTTAATATCATAGGTTTTAAGGAAACTAAAAATATTTTAATGCATATTACTGAAAAAGGTTGTTTTCAATGTATGAGCAATGTAAATAAAAAATATTACCTATAATGATTTAAATTTTCATAATGAATACATCACCTGATCAAATCTTATGATCAAAGCTCATATGAGGAATACTGGTAACGAATATTTATCAAAGAACGTCACTAAATCAATAAATTATAAACCTATACAACTCCCATGATCAATACTTAAAATATATATGAAAGAAAACATAAATAAGATTGGCAATATTATTGCGACAATAGTGAAAAAGGAAGAGCAACCTATACTGTAATGTCAAAAGTTGATCAAAAGTTACAATTCGAAAATAACATTTCATACTATACCATAACCGGTCATAGAAGTTTCCCAACCTACTTGTATAGAATTGGAAAACTAGATTCACCAAATTGTAAATGCGGAATGATAGGCAACTCTCAGTATTATATGCAAGTAAGATGTCATCTTATTCCTGTGTTTATTAAAAAATAAGAAAACGAAACACAGATCGAATACTTTAAAAGAATAGATAATAATCGTAATCATATTAAAAAGTTAAAGGAAGTTTATAATATATTAAATTCAAACTACTCTTTTATACAAATTTGAAAATTTTAAAATGAGGGAAAATACTTGGTGAAAATAGTGATAGTGATGAAAATTTTTTTTTTCATTTTAAGTCAATAATTGAGTGTGTAACATTAAAATGAATAATGTCGAAAGATTTCCCCACCCACTGAGGCGTTTACATCCATAAACTTTTCAGTTGGATGTGGGTGTGGGTCATTTAAGTCTAAGCATGTGGGGGCCCTTCCTCACAAGTTTTATCGTTTTTTCTTACATTTTATTTACTTTTCATATATTTTTTAGTATTTTTAATGATCTTTAAGTTATGGAACACACAAAAGTGAAATTACTTTAGCAACAGCCATAGGCCTTTTCTTACTAGTTGTATCAGTGTGGTCGCAACTGACGAGATTAATAACATCATTACGTACATTATAGAATTTATTTTAAAGTACGAGTAAAAATTTTCGAATAGAAATAATTTTAAGTTCGTTATGAATATCATTATCTCTAAAGTACCATGGGGATTTAGTTATTTCACGAAGAATGATATTTTAAGCTACTGTTAAAATTTTGATTAAAACAACTACTAAATGATTTATTTGAATTATTTTTCAGATGTAAGGTTTTGTGTATATAAACACTTTATATATTTTTCTAGGGAAAAGATTTAAGAATCATACAGAGATTCATTCGATTTTATTGATGGTTTTCTTTTTAATATTTGTCTAAATGGAGACTTACCTTCAATGCCCTCGAAGGCCAAGTCATGGATGAAATGGATGTTGTTATTTTCTAGATCTAAATAATTCAGCAGTCTTAAGTTGTAAAAAGCTTTTTCTGGAAGCTCCTCTACTTGGTTATTGGAAAGCTCGAGAACATCCAGGTTTTCCCCCATCCCGTCAAACTCCCCCGTTATGATGGCTGAAATTCTGTTGTCGTGAACTTTAAGACCTTGTAGGACCGTCATGTCCCTCAGAGGTCTAGAAGGCACTGCAGACAGCCGATTGTCCCCGATGATTATCAACATCAAGTTCCCCCCATGCCTTCGAATGCCAAGTTGTCTATGAATTTGATTTTGTTGCCGAAGAAAGTGAGTCTTAACAAATATATAAGGCCACGAAAAGCCTCGGCTTCTTAAGTAATGTTATTCCTATTTTTATTAAAAAATAAAAAAACGAAACACAAATCGAATACTTTAAAAGAATAGATAATAATTGCAATCATATTAAAAAGTTAAAGAACACCTATAATATATTAAATTCTTACTACTCTTTTATACAAATTAAATTTTGAAGTGAATGAAAATAATAGTAAAAAACGTAAATCAATGAAACAATGTATAATTTTGAAATGAATAATATCGAAATGTTTTCCCCTTATCCACTTAAGCTTTAGCATCCATAAACCCTTGAGTTGGATGTGGGTGTAGGACATCTAAGTCTTCCTAAGTCATGTTCTCAAAACATAATAATACAATCTTTGAAACACAGGTACAGTAAATGAACGAAATCTTATTCACAAATCAAAATATTTTCGCCTAATCAGTTGTAATCAGTTTGCATTCGTTCCGCCTGTTGAGTTTTAATAGCACTTTTTACACAGCCATTCCTTTCCCCTACAAGTATTTATTTTGTGAATGAGATCGCATTCCCATCTGTCAAATCTATGAATTCAGGTAGTCGGGTATTTTCTCCCTATCCCGGACGATCCAATTTTTGGTGCCCCATATCCCCATCTGTTATCTCGACGATTTCTCCCCGATATTCTCTGGACGCAGAAAAAAAGTCAATAGATATCCGTCTAAAAAGAAATAATAACGTTGTGACTCTCGATCGTTATGTCCCCGGAGATGATAATCTAGAAAGAAAACATCTTCACGAACCGACTTTGGCTGAAATTTTCGAGTCCTCGCCAAATATATTTCTGGCGATTTCTTTTTTTTTTCTCTCCTTGTTTCATCATTATTTCATTAACACGTTCGTAGAAATCCTCATTAAGTGTGAGATATTCGTTTTGTATCGAAGATTATTATTAGAGCCTTGGTTATCTATGGGTCTTATGTGAGGCAGGAATATAGTGGAGGGTTATGCTGTACTGAAACAACCATAGTCTATAAAATACCGTAATGTATTCAAGATAAATAAAAGTTCTTTGATATTAATATTATTTTGTGTTATAAATAAAAAAAATTACCTTGTTTAATTTTGTGTTAATACTGTTACCGTTTTGCTTTTGTTTTTTGTATTTACTATCGGTCTTTTTTATGATTCCGTTATTTTACAAAATGTAATGTCATCTCCTATACGAAATTGTTATAAAATGGCTTAATTTATGGCAAATTATATATAATATTAAGAAGTATTTATTCAAAACTAATCTAAGTTACTAACAACTGTTATTCGCAGATTACAAAAGGCAGGGGGAAAGTAAGCAATAATTTTACAGACTAAATATTCTCTGTAAAATTTTCTCTTTATAAAGTTTTCAAACCATTATTTTAGCGTATTTTATTGTTATTTATACCATCGACTGCGCTACATATTTGGAGGCCTGCCTGGATGCATTCTCTGCACACCCACTATCCTCGGTACTGTACATACATACATACGTACATACTTACAAACAAACCCACACACACAAACACTGGAAGTACATGAATGTATATAAGAGTTTAAAATAGTGATTTGACGTTTTAACGGAAATCGTGAGCGAACTATATTTTGTACTAGCAAGTGTACCCGTTCTTCGCTACGGTGGACTTAATATATTACGTTTAAACAAAGATTTTTTTTTTTTTCGTGAATAACTCTCTAAATACGTTACAGTTCAGTTCGAGTCACGAGAGTCACTGAGATGTGTACTTTTTGCTGTTAGAATATTGTTTATAAACATTTCATTGTAACGTAAAAATTAACCAAGAATTATATTTTAAATTACTTCTTATATAAAAATGCTATAATTTGCCTCACTTAGAAATGAAAGTTAATCCCTTTATATCTCAATTCCCAGGTCAAATCGAAGAGATATTACGCAGACGATGTTTAAATTATATAAAATAAGAAATCAATAAATGAGGTATTTAAAGGTGTGACATTATAATAATAAAAAGATATCACTTTCACCAATTTGTAATGTGATAAATTGAAAATTTTAATCTCATGCTTTTAACAGAGTAAAATGGCGCTTAAAACAATTACATGGGATTAACGGAATGACGTCACATTGCTAGAAATTATTGCTTCTTTCACTTAGTTATGATGCGATAAATTAAAAAGTGAATTGTTTGCGTTTAACCGGGGAAAATAATGCTTGGAATAATGACATGAAACTCTCGAAAAAGGGGGAAGGAATGGATTTCGATCGTTAAAATTTTTTAAAAACCTTCCTAAGGATTTCTCTAATAATTTCCCAAATTTTCACGGCGATTGGATGTATAGTTTTTGAGTCTATCACGTACAGACAGACACAAATTCATTTATATATATATATATATATATATATATATATATATATATTATATATATATATATATATATATATATATATATATATTATTACACCGTCGAATATAAATAATGAAGTAAAATAATATTAAACTGGGTAACGGGATTGAGGTGTTTAAGGTTATAATATGGCACTCTCCTTTTGTAGTAACTCCGTGTTTAGCAAAGAAAGATATGTGAGCATTAGCGGACGTATTCCAAGATCTTGGTGACTCAATCTTCTAGAATAAATAAATAAGTTTAAAGTTAAAGAGGAAAACTAATCTTTAAATTCTGTTAACTTCAAATATTAATCATTGAAATAATGATATTTGAAACGAACTAACCAACTTAATCATAAATACGTTTATGGTAATTAAATACCGAAAATGTGAAGCTTTCGTGACTTCGAGAATACCAAAATAATTTCTACTTGTCTAATATAACTCTTTTGCGTACTTAGTACTAAAGTCTCCCTGTCTCTATAAACTACACATTTTTATTTTCAAATTTTACTAGGTAAATATGTGTGTATGTGCATATACATATTAGTATAATCATATATGTGTACATACATATATATATTTATATATACAACTATACATACATAAAAATATACGTACACACTTACCTACACACACTCTCATATATATATGCACATACATATATACATATACACACGTGTAGAAAAAGCAGATATTATGGACTAAACTGACTATAGTCTTAAAAATACCATAACGTATATAACAAGACAAATAAAAAACTGCTATTTTCATTTTGTGTGATAAATGACAATATCAGCATTTTATGTTAATATTGTTACCGCTTTTCTTTTGTTTTCCGTATTTTCTCTACGTCGCTTTTATTCTTTTGCTATTATTTTGAGACACACACCCAAAGATAAAAAAATACACATTTTTTTAGTTTCAACAGTTTCGATGGTAAAAATGATATTTATCTTTCTTAATTAAACAACTTTTTTTTCTATTTCCCTTTTCTTCATTGTAGGAAATCGGAAAACGGTTTGAAATATTTAACGTGAGCAAGCCTCCATGTAATTTTCCTATTAAAGCAATTAATTAAAAATTATCTCATTTCGTCGCCAAGAAAGAGTCTCTTTGTGAGCGATATTCCTTTATCGGCAAATCTGTACATGCAGTGCGATTCTGAATTGATTCAGGTCTCTCCATCATCCGAAATCAATAGCTAACTACGCGCTTGCACTTGGAACCCGTTTAGCCAATTATAACTTCTGCTACGGATATCCTTTTGCCTGCAATTATTTACTTACAAACGATATATTGGATCTCCCATATTTCAGAATACCTTGTGAAATTTATTCACAGCTTATAGAATAATTATGTAAAAGGAAAACATCACATGCAGACATTGATAAATTATGTATATATATATATATATATATATATATATATATATATATATATATATATATATATATATATATATATATATATATATATATATATATATATATATATATATATATATATATATATATATATATGAGATTTTTTTTTCTCATCACAAAATAAAGAAAGTTCGTCTTGAATTTGTCTTGGTTAGGTGCACAGGGTTAAAATATAGTTGAACAAATACAATTTAGGATAAAATAACAGTATATTTACGCAACTTCTCACACTTATATGAGTCCGCAATACAGGTATATCGTTGTTAAATAGTTGTCCGGGCCAACTAATGAGATGCTTTCATTGCCAGCCACGTAGGAACACCGAAAAAGCTCGCTTTAAAATTTCTTTTTAAATTAAAAAGAATTAAAAAAATTAAAATTAAAAAATTCTTTAAATTTTATTAAATTTTTATAATTAAATAAAATAAATTTTTTGATAAATTTATTTAAAAAATTTATTTAAAAAATTTTTTTTTGAAAAATAATTTTTTTTAAATAACTTTTTTTTTATCGTGGTAACTCAATTAGTAGAGGCTGAACTTTTCATAACCCGAAAGGCATAACAACAAATACGAATAGTCCAAAATTTGTAATTATTGCAGTTTTGTGACTATCATCTGGGGGAATGGGAAGGTAATGATAGGCTCTTTGTATACAGAGTTTTGTAAAAATAATCTTACCTTGTATGTTATCATTAAAGCTAGTTAAATGAAGAATAAAATAACGAACTGGATTTGTTTGTCTATTGAGAGCACGATAGTCACCACACGGGCGCCAGAAATTCGTGTCTTTTTTCGCAACCATATGAAGAGGAGAACTCCAATTTGATTTTGAAGTTACAATAATGCCGTGATTGAGTATGTATTGAAACTCTTCTTTAGCAGCCGTGGATTGTTTCGGATTTAAGTTACGGACGCGAGCATGTACAGGAGGACCTGTGGTTTCTATGTGATGAAATGTATTGTGTTTAACCCTTTCATTGAATGGTTGTGGCCTAGTTAGATTAGGAAATTCTTTTAAAATATTACCATATTCCGAATTAATGATCCGATGTTATTATTTCTAAGTCCTGTCCTGTAAAACGATCCCCTTTCGTTGATAATTGTGTCACCGGATCTATTAGACATCTGCGTTTGTGATCAATGATTAATCCAATATGATTGAGAAAATCGGAACCAATAATGGCAGTGTTTATATTTGCAATTACGAAATTCCACGAAAAAGATTGTCTTAAATTTAAATCACGGGTAAGAAGTTTTCGTCCATAAGTTTTGATTTTTTAATCGTTAGCCGCAAAAAGCTCAAATTTTGTAGGCTTAACAAGTAAATTTGGCTTTAGAATAATACATATGTCAGCGCCAGAATCGATTAAATAACGCTGATTGGTTTTTTGTCAAAAAAAGGGGGGCATTCTTTTGAGAATGGACTTTCATGACAAGTCACGACTGTCGCCATGGGTTTTAGTTAAATGTAGTCCACCGCAGGATTGCGGTCGTATGTACTCACAAGGTGGAACACATTTGCGTGCTTTATCCCTAAAACGTCTATGATAATAACAAATGTTATTTGGGTGTCGATGTCTGCTGTTCGAGTGAGAAGATGGTCTACGAGGAAAATAACTTTTATTAAGTGAACGCGACAAGTGAGCTACTTCAACTTGTGAAGCTGCAATTTGTTTAGTTAATTCCGCGATATCATTGGTAGCAGGAGCGATAGGGACTGCTCAAGTACCACACACCATATTGGTAACGCAACGTCCGAGACTTTGTCAGCTATCTCGCCAACTGATCTAATTTTCCAATGAAACTGACAATACTGTCTAATTTTGAAATGTTAAGCATTGTAACCATAAATTTTTGAAAAATTCGTCCTGCAACTGACCACCGAACATTTCTTTCATTTTGCGTAATAAGTGACTCGGTTTGTCATCCCCAGTTGCTTAATTTTTTGGTGTTCTGAATTACTGAATTCGCTAACTAAGCTTTCAGATTGTATTTTATATTTATCTGTAGCAGGAGGGGAAAATCGGATACATGGGAGAGTGTTTTTCTGCATCCAAAGTGGAAACGAGGGCAGCGTATTTTCTTTCATCCTGAGTAATTTGACTCAAATCGAAAGCTCTATCACACTGCTTAATCCATGTGGAACATGCCATGTGCAAATGAGTAATGATAAATAATATAAAACAATTATTTTTTAAAATAGAATTTTTTAAAATAGATTTTATAAAATAGAATTTTTTTGACAAATTTAATTTTTTTTTCTTTTTACATTATTTTTTATTTTTTTTGAAATTTATTTTTTAAATATTTAAAAAAAATTATTTTTTTTTAAATTTTTTTTTGAAAATTTTCAAGGTTCACTCTATTCTCAAAAAGTGCTGATCAATCTAAAGTCTCTTAACAACAAAATCCCATAAGTACTTGCTCTTATGATCGATACCTTTACAAGAAGTGTATTTTCTTGAACATTTGATGAAAAGGTTTTCCCCATCATCAATAAATTTACGGCTCCACAGCAATGTACGCTTTTTTTAAGACTGCACGATTGCAAATTTTTAGGTATTCTGAATGTCCAGTAAGTCCAGGGAATTCAAATAGGGGCTCATTTCCCATTTAATCGGTGAAACACTTCACTGGTCTCTATAAAATAACCCATACTGTACAGAGATTATTGTCATGGAGAAATATATCGAGGAATGATGTATTGTCATACCTTTTTTATTCAAATAACCAAATAAAAATATAATGCAGCTGTGACATACTTTTGGATTTTCTAGTATCTGAATTTTGTTTTTATTTATAAAATTAGTATGCCTGTTCATAACACCGCTGTTTTATCTTTTCCTTTTTATTCATAAAAAATAAAGAACTTGTAAGTAATTGCTACTTTTATTAGAATAATGTTTTCTGTAATGAGATCTAAAAAAGAACTACTACTTCTACTACTAGCGTAGAATATTTTTTGTTTTGATGAGTGTTGTGAAAAAAGTCGTTGCACTGCTGATGATGAGCGATGTAAATTTGTAAAATTGTTCTTAATTTAAGTATAAAATTAATGTCAATTTCGGGTATTTCTTTGAAGTAACCCTAGCAACTGTTCCCGAATGTTTCCTAGTAGAATCCTTTCGGTTGCATATTTAAAAATTATGTTCTGACGATCATCCACGTGACATGTAGTGTTCGCTCATTGGCTGCTACCTAAAACTTTAAATATAAGTGTTCCGACAGTTTCGGGAGTTGAGTTGGCAAGGTGAATAGACTACGGTAGTCTGATTTTCAGTGTTTTCATCTAGCTGTCCTTCACTTCTACACTACCCCCGGCAAGACTGCCGGTCGGAAATATCCGCTCGGAACATTCACTTCGAGATGAGACTAAAAGCCTCATTTCATATGTATATATGATAAAAATACTTTTTTCAGATTTTACAGATACGATTACAGGAGAAATATTCAATTATTTGCGCACGATATCTGTCATCAATATATATACCATAAAGAAAAATATCAACAATGTACATAAAACTGCATCGTTATCTCAATAAAAGCCGACTAGATATTATTTTCTTTATAAAACACAGCATTTTTATGGGTACTTACAAACAGTATCTTTTACGGGACAGATATTTTAAAAGCTCATGTCCGTGGAAGGGAAGCGCGTTTTATGGGATTAATATTACTTTTTATTTGAGTTTGTCATTAACGTCAAGGGAGCCATTGCTTTCGCGTCATCCCTTCTTCGCTTTTGATCGTATACTTGTTTATAAGCGTTTTATTAACTTTAAAATTCATTTTTGGACATGAATTTTTTAGAATTAAAATGTGTTATTTTAAAGTTGAATCTATATCGGTTACTTGTCCTATAAAAAAACTTAAATATCTTATTATTGTGGATCTAACATTTTTCTTAAGTGAACCTAATATTAAGTTGGACAAAAAGAAATCCATTATTTTTTGAAATTAATGACTTTATTTAACACGTTTCGGATTTCCGATTTGGGTCAAATATACACTAATTTGTTCTATAATTTATTGACATTTTAAAGGTAGCTTCATAATGCCTCTCTAAATAGAAGTCTTGGTTCTTATTGGAGAAAAACTCTAGTAATCGATTTTCACAATCTTCTCTTAATCCCAATTTCTTATCCTTCCAGAAGTTTTGAAATGAGATAAAAAGATGATAATCGCTTGGTGCCAGGTCCAGACTATATGGTGGAAGCATTAAAATGTCCCAACCAAGCTCCCCGAGTTTCTGGCGAGCCACTACAGACGTGTGTGACCTGGCGCTGTCCTGATGGAACACAACACCTCTTCTGTTGGTCAATTCTGGCCGTTTCTGGTCAATCGCAAGCTTCAAACGGTCCAGTTGTTGACAGTAGAGATCTGAATTTAGTGTTTGGCCATAAGGAAGCCACTCAAAATAATGATTTCTTTCCAGTCCCACCAAATACACAGTAGAACCTTCCTGGCCGTTAGTCCTTGTTTGGCCACCGTTTGAGCTATTTCACCGCGCTTTGACCACGATCGTTTTCGGACAATATTGTCGTATTTGACCAATTTCTCATCCCCAGTCACCATCCGTTTAAGAAATGGGTGGATTTCATTCCGTTCGGCCAAGGCTTCGCAGACGGAAATTCGATCCATCATGTTTTTTGGTGTTAATTGGTGTGGCACCCAAACATCGAGCTTCTTTTGGAATCCAGCTTTGCGCAAATTGTTTAAAACTGTTTTATGGTCGATCTTTAGCTCCTAGGCGATGCTACGACTACAACATGCCGGTCAACATTTACTATTTCTGATTTATCGTCATTTTTGACGACGGGCCTGCCTGTGCGAGGTGCATCTTTAATATCAAAAATGCCTGAACGCATTTGACAAAATCCAAATTTCCCGAAATTACATTTTACAGTATCGGCAGCATAAACATCATTCACAATTTTAGACTCCTGGCTTGCATTTTCACCTTTATCAAAGAAAAACTGTAAAATGCACCGAATTTTCTCTTTGTTGACTTCCATTTTTAACAACCTGTAACTCACAACTAAATTTACCAAACAGAAAACAGGAAAAAAAAATCTAATGTCACCTTGGCAAAGATCATAAATTTGAAACTGTTTGATCGATGCTTTACGAGATATCGATGACTACAGCCATTTAACGAAAAAAATAATGGATTTCTTTTTCCTCAACCTAATATTAGGACTCTTATTCAAAAATATTAAATACCCTAACGGAAAATGATGTATATATATATATATATATTCACAAGCACGCTTAGATGTGTACATATATGTATAATATGATATTTTAAGCCTAAATTTACCACCGTAGTTAAAAGTTTAGCTGAAAATTTTTTTTGGCTTTTCTACCCTTTAAAGATATACATTTGTTCTTTCCAGATATACATTTGTTCTTTCCTTATACTTGGAGAATACGAATACACTCAAAATGAAGTTCTTCTGACTCCCGATCTTCTTACATAATCGTTTAACGCTTGAACCACATTATAGACTTCCCCCCGTGACTAACCATTAAGAATCTCGATTGTCTAGCTACCACACCTGTAAATTCCCATGTATAGGTTTATCACACAGGAGGAATTGCTAAATATGATTACTTTTTTCAAAATTGTGTTCTTTGTTCTCTCTACTACAGTAATAATGACACTATCCAATGTATTGTGAATTCCTTTTATAAAGAGGCAAATTTGCCCCTTACATATGTATTTATGTGAACGAACTAACACACACAAATATACTTATTAGGTGGGAAACCTGTGAAAATAAACTAGAATATTAGTACGATACATAAAGAAATATTAAATTATAATTATTAGGCTAAAACTATTAAGTACAAAAATATAAATGCCAGCTAAAAAAATATTTGTGTACTGATTTTCAGATATTAAAATTAATCTTAATTACTATTGTATTTGTATACACAATATAAAAATTGAAAAAAATTAAGGAGGTAAAATTACTTTTGTTGTATATGGTGAAAAAGCGTTAGTACCTTAGATACTACTAGAACCTTATATGCTTAGAGCTACCAAGACCTTATCACAGTAGTGCATAAGCGCTGACAACCAGTTCAAGTGACTCTTCAGCTATGGTTGGGTGAAATGCATATGAAATGGGTTGTTCTTCAAATTCGATTTTTCCATTCAGGAATGGGAAAAATTGAACTAGTCGGATCAAATCCACCAATCGGAGAAGAGAATCGTGACAGTGCAAATTACAAGATAGCCGCTGTATTATGTAGGATGATAGAGTGGTGCACTAATCTACAAAATTAGGCAACTCTCATTTATACCAAAAACAAAACTGACGTTTAAAATTCCAAGACACTTAAAACACAGTGATTAATAGTGGATAACATTTAAAATAATTATAACCCGCGAGGAAGGGAGCTAACCGTAGCTACGGGAGAACGGTCCTCTGAAGCCTGCTGCAAATTTTCTTGGCCAAAATATCATTAAAATTGCATTTAATGATGAATAAAAAACTCATGACAAAAATTACTTTTTATAAAGTTTAAAATACATTTCGGATAGTTTGAATATTAGTTTTTAATCGAAGATCTATTTTTATGTTCATTCCGAAAACACAAAGAGAACACACACACGCACACTTTAAAAACTAAGATCACATCCTTATACTTCATGGTTTAAATCAAATAAGGATGTATTTTTGACATGATCTCTCCTCCTACATAAAACACTTAATAAAAATGCAAAAGTGTATGCGAGTGCACTGTATCTCTAGAGCCAGAATATATTAAAAGTACCTCTCCAAGAGAAAAATATTCAGTGAAAATTGCGGAAATGCATGTTATTGGGGTTCTCAAGACCTATCAGGTAGCCACTGAAAATCTGGTTAGTTTATTTCTAAAGGTGACTCTGTGTGAATGTTTTTATAATGCTGGAGCCTCAGAAGACTAGCGTGCTTGTTCATGGGATAAAATTCCAATTAATCTTCCTTAAAATCTAAAAATAATAGAGTAGAGGGGAGTGATTGTTCAGTACATGCGATCCCTGGTAACCCAATATAACAGTAAGCATCACGTCTATGGTGTAACGTATGATTAAATCCAGACAGTCGTGTATGTAGTATTGTATGCCTTCAGGCCTTATGCAAAAAACGAACATTATGACAAATGTATCGCTCGACTGTTTCGTTTTGCAGTCGTGTGAAAATACTGTAACAAGTGGATTTTGTCCACAAAACAGTCACAGTAAACAATTGTCAATGCTAAATCTTCATCTAACTTAATACAGGCCATATAGGTAAAGCAAATAGGATAATTTGAAATTTTAAGATTATTTTATGCTTATTTTATGACAGTATACTACTTCCTACAAATATTTTTTTAAAGTTAAGCCAGTCTTAAACTTTCACAAGCTTAAGAAGTTAAGAATAAATTACTAATTTCATTTTCCTTTTTGTCAACTATTAGAACCATATCACAGTAATTCGTAATCACTGACACAACCATTTCAAGCTACTCTTTTGAGCTACAGTTGGGTGAAGTGGATATGCAATGTTTTTCTTGAAATTCAACTTTTCCGAATGACTGCGCCTGCGAGATTGTTTGATGACTGCCCCGGTAGTCATCCGTGTCTACCAGCAGCAAACTTTTAACACAGGAATGGAACATAGGTACGAGAGTGTACTGTTTCTCTGTAAACTTTAACCTGCTGCCGGTGAATTTCAGCCGTAACTACTTGTATTGCCCCAGAATTCCAAACGAGTCGTCATTTGTCTCAACTTTACAACTTGCGTTGTTATTGGCAGGTAGTGAAATATTCCGCAGTTGGCGATTGCAGGTATTACAATAACCCTGCACTAATAATTCCACTATAACAGAAAAATCTCAGAATATAGGCTTGTAATTTAAAGTTTGGGTCATTCCTCATCTATATGCACACAAACATATAATATACTGTATGTATATATGAATATATGTATGTATGTATGTATATACGAATATATATAGTATATGAAGGATGTGAATCGTTGAGAATGGCATACTTACCAAGACACACAAAACAATAGGATGAGTAATTAATTACTACGTGTGGCCCTTTTCTTCCCTTTTTTCATTTACCCCCAGGCAAAACTGATGGTCGGTACATTACAGTCTTATTACCTATATTTTAATTTCGGCACTAATATTTTAACAAAAGAACAAAAGAAAGACTAACATAAACCTCAATCTCATGAGAAGTCATGTTACAGATCTGCATAGAATACGGCAAGTAATACACATTTTTATCTGAATTCGACAACAAACCAAGCTAAACACGGGATTTTCTTGAGATGAGAATTAAGATTTTTCGCGATTTTTAGCAGGTAAGAGTCAACCTTGATCCTTTAAGCTATTTCACAGAGTACACAGACAGCAATTTAGTTATTGGATTAGTAAAATTGTTTTCCCATGACAGCTGAAAAATGTTTCCAGTGGACAGAAATTTAGCCTTTATTGTAGCTTAATTTTTAGAGAAGGGTAAAAGATTTGAATTTTGAGAACACAACCTTGTCTGACATTCTATGGTTGGAAAAGGAGATATTAAAAAATGAAAGGGAAAAGGACATTTTTTCATATCTATTCTAGTGGTGGTAATTTTTATATACTACACACACACACACTTTTGTATATATATTTCAAAAAGTCTATTAGGCATTTGGCAGTTAGAAAAAGAATTTATTTATTATGTACACAAAAAATTAACAATACGCTGAATTAAAGTAAAGTTCTAAATACAAATCGACTGTAAATTTGGATTTATATACTTATCCAAAATTTGAAAACCATATTATGTAAAGAAATAATTTACTCAGACATTGTTTGTCAGCTTTTACTCAATATATATCTCAGTAAAAAATAACAAATTCAACTAACACCTCTAAAAATTCAGTTAAATTCTAGTGAAATCAGAATTTACGCGGGTTTTTCTCATAAATGTTTAAAATGATAAAGGAACTAAAAATATAAATTTTTTGAAATTCGAAAGAATCTAAGCTCTATACATCCTTATAAAATTCGGTTGGATTGGAACGATAAGGTTTGAAAAATGGCATTTAAGGATAAATTCTTCTGAAGCTTAATCTCGAAATTTGTAGAGCAGTGGAAATAGATTTTCTAAATAAGACGCCATCTACAACTGAGAATATATTCGAGGGATATTTTTTTTTATCAAAAGATCCGTTCCTCGCAATTTGCTAAAGTGTTCTTTGGCGGATTTATTGGCGGCGTAGTTCTCATCTGTTCAAAAATATACTTTTATTCCTTCAGCTTAAACTCTGCTATATTAGGAACTTTCTCTATAGGTATAGTATTACTTCAGGCACAATAGAAATTTTATAAAACGCTATTCGTTACCACTTATGTTAAAAACGTACGCGTTTTATTTTTACGCTTCAGCGTTCACGATAGTAGGCGAATCATCTACAATGCTATTGTATTCATGTTTATCTTCATATTTTTCCCGGAGTCGGATGAAATCCAAACAACAAATTGTAACAGTGTTATATAAAATGGAAAGATTAAGGGTTGTAAATGTAACTAATTTATACATGTAAAATGCAGGTTATGTAACATGCAAAATGGAGAGTTTAAAATTAAAATTCCCATGACTTTAGAAAGATATACGTATTTGTATATATATAAACACACACACACACACACACACACACATATATATATATATATATATATATATATATATATATATATATATATATATATATATATATATATGAGCCGCTCAGAAGCCAATGCCGTTAAGTCCAAAACACAAAAATTGAGAAAATTAATGTTTCTTGATACATTAGTTTTTAAAATTCTTGGTTTATTAATTTAATTAGAAAAGTGTATAAAGTCTTTTTCCGAGGTGTAAACTCTGCAAAAAAAAAGATATGTACAGGATGTGTAAATTAAAACGTAAGTATTTATTGAAATAAGGACAACATCTTAAAAAGTTTAGGACTTATACCTTTTGGTAACTGAAAAAGATAAGAAATTTATGTAAAAATAATAAAATAACATTTATTGTCATAAGTTTTATGTTTTCAGTGTTCCCAACAAATATCGAAAGAAGAATAATAATTTAATTTTTATTTCAAAATTTATGTAAAAAGATATTGATAAAAGGTGGACTTATTCACAATGGCTTCTGAAATTATTATACAATACATTTAGAAGCTATTAAAAAAAGGGATGTCAAACCTTGAAAAAAGTAACGAACGAGTAAATCCTTTAATAACTAAGAAAATTATTATTTATTTCATCACAATTTCCAAAAATCAGAAACCATCAAAAAATGGACTTAACCGCATTGGCTTCTGAGCGGCTCATATATATATATATATATATATATATGTATATACATAAAATTTCTTTTGAACAGGTATCGTGTCTAAGTATCTTCCTTTAGCTTCTTAAGTCTTTCTTTTTCATTTTTAGGCTAGTGTGAAAGCTATCATACCGTGAAATATAAAGCTACAAGTAAACAGCCATAAAAGTGGATTAAAAAGACATCAAATGGCAGCAGTTCACTATTATTAACAATTCTCTCCTCTCCTTAATTTTCACTAATAGTAAATTTAATGGAGCAGATCAAAACTTAAAAGGCCATGAGAGGCCAGTCATTATTATTTCGTAAAAAGATTTTGGCTTTCTTTTTTTTCTCTTTCACTTGAAATGATCAAAGTAAAAGAATTTTCTTTTGTTCTAGCCAAAGATTATAGATAAAGAACTAACGAGCTGTTTTTTTTTACATTTATTGTTTTGAGGTAAAGTAGATGTTCCGTTGTTCATTCAATTTTGCAGAACACATTCTTGAAATAAACGCATTGAACTAATTATAACCTTCAAAAACTACTAATCAAGTTTTTCATTATTATCATGTACTACGTAAAATAATCTAGAAATATATTTATCAAAATTATTACACCTGAAATATGTTTCTTTATAACTAAAACAAACGTTAGCGACAATACTCATAACTGTCTACTGGCCACATTTTCGAGCTGTTCCAGTAAAACAGTTCTACTCCTCCAAAGCGTGGATTGCTGCGTATGTAGTTTTCAAGCTCACTTTAATAATCACAGTATATTTCTGATTGCTAATAACACCAAGTAATCTTTTGTTTTATTTTTAAAAAAAAATCCCTCCCACGTAATCACTTGTCGTTTGGGGAAATTTGTAACAAAAGATTTTATTCGTGAGAATTCGATGCTGAGCTATTGTTTTGTAAAGACATTCATTTTATAGTCAAAGTTAAATTCCTCAATGTTGGGCTTGACTATTTTTTAATGGACTACAAATTAGTTAAGTTCTCATATTGTCCAGTAAGCCGGTAATTCAAACAATAGGGGTATTTTGGATAAACGGCGAGGAATTATTTCGACTGGTTGCTTATTTATGCACACACACACACACACACACACACGCACACACACACACACACACACACACACACACACACATATATATATACACACATTTATTTGTTCATTTTTAAAATGAGTTCATTTGTTAAAATCAGTGAACAATAGTTATACATTTCAATGGTAAAATTGAAATGATCCAAAAAATTAGCAAACATTTCCCGAAGCACCATTAAATTCCTATCACCTTCGTATCTTACTGAAACTCTGTTACAGCTGTTACAATTTGAAAATATTGTTAGGCTTCTATATATTTTCCTTTCATTTTAAACTACAAAAGAAAACATACGTTTTATTTTTAATAGATTTTATTTAAATAACTTCACTGATGTGTCAATTGAAATTTTTTAATCAATTTTTAATTTTCTGACTAGTTACACATCTAAATGTTTGCACATAAGTTCTATTTCTTTGACAATACAAAATAAACTATAAAAAGTATGACTGGAGAAAAAACTAGGTTAGTAAATGAAAAAATTGTTCACACTTTTTTGCATTCCTAATTGATGCGATTTTAAACTTTGTGGTGACATCTATTTGCCGGTGGCATAACTAAATCGTTTTGGTTATATTTTAAAGAATATTATATCATTCTTTCGGTATATTTTAGATTTTCTGTTTGCATTTCAATTAAGTAGTATTAAATCAGTCTTTTTTTACCAATCGATAATGAATAATACACTGTGTACCAATAATTATTTGGACACCGGTGGTAGAAAAGAAAAACTAACTTTATTTAAAATCAATATTTGGTAGAGCCTCCACGAGAGGTAATTACAGCATGCACCCTCCGGAGCATACTTTCCACAAGTCTTTGTATTACAGCCAGTGGTATTGTCTTCCACTCGGCTTGGAGTAGACATACAAGTTCCTTCACCGATTTTGGACAGATAGTGCTCCCCTTATTTCCTCGATCCAACTCTTCCCAGAGGTTCTATATAGGGTTCAGGTCTGGGCTCTGGGCAGGCCAGTCCATTCGATGAACTCCATTGGCACCATACCAAGCCTTGGTTGACCTCGAAACATGGCAACTGGTCCTGAAAGTAACAGTGATCCAACCCGTAAAACTGCTACAATGTAGGAAGCACATCGTCATCCAAAAAATAGTGCACTCGTCGGTCTCTATCTCCCAGTATCGTTAGTCTGACAACTCGGGGAACATTTCGACAATTACCGCTCACCTTCCACTCCTTAATCACATAGGCCACTGTCGATTTTAGGTACTTGAGATCTCTAGATATGTCCCTTAAGTATTGGCCACATTTGTGATACCCGATAATTATACCTTTCTCGAAATCAGATAGTTCCGAATAGCGCGGCATCTAGGATGCAACTAATGCCGATGATGTTTCCTACACTATGTATACCTGCGGAGGCCGTGACGTACCTCAGTACCGCAGATATCGTCATTGGCATAGGTGTTCAAATACTTATTGGTAGACAGTATATTTTATAGTACAGCCTTGCTAATTGATTCAAATATTTCAATGTCTATCTTTTTGAAAACGTAAAGTTTAAACTCAATAAAAAGAAGTGAAATTTCCAGTGTTTGATAATTAATTTAATGAGCTTAAACATTACGAATGAAAATGGATTACAACATTTAAGACTAAATTAATCTAAAATAAATATGAGAAATTGGAATCAATGGCAACGTACTATATTTTTAATACAGATATAATTGTATAAAGGAACATTTATATAAAGCAGAAATGTGATATTTAATTGTTATATGTTTTACTTTTCCCCACTTTTTTTATTTTTAGTCACATAATCCATGTTAAAAAATTAACCTTATACTTAATAGAATCCCTTCGTGCAATTTCTCTATATCAACAAATTATATTATCTATATCAGCCCTTATTTGTTTTTAACACAATATCTATTTTAAATTATATTTATTTTTTGATTTTAGAGAAAAATTTTATAGCTTGTTTTGATAAATAAAAGCAATGTTTTTTAAATACATTTTTATTTGGTTTGATACTGTGGAATTTTAGTGAGGGCATGTAATTTTATTTTAACTTCATATCTCTTTTTAAATTTCTGGATATTTTACAAGTAAGGTGCATTTAGAATGTACGCTTAACTCCATAAATAATGTTTGACTGATTTTTGCAATGTTTTGCCGTCGTCAACTATAGGTACTTTCAATCTAATACTCGATTACAATACTTAAAAAGGAGATTGAACTATAAGGAATATGTAAGATGGAAAAAAAAGATGCACTGTTATTTTTCATTGCTTTTACTCAAATTTACATGTGTATGAGTGGATATTTTGAAATCAAATTTTAACTTTCTCCCTGACTAGCTACATATCTGATATTTTAAACAAAAAGTTTCATTTCCGATGATTGTACAATATTCAATTATAAAAAAATAGGATTGGAGCAAAAAGTAATAGAATGAGTTTGGCAAATGCAAAAAGCTGTTCAGTATTCCTCGATTTATAACTACTATCGCCATCTGTTTGCAGACGGCATAACTAAATACTCAAATAAAATTTTTACTGTTTAGTTCATTTTTATCCCATTTCTTGTTAAACAAAAGTGAATGTTTAAGAAATACCTATTTACCCTCTACTTGTAATTAAATTTATATTTTCATTTTGTCTTTCCAATATTGGATCTGCACATAACTTTTGCTGTTTTTATGTCGGGTAAAAGACTCCTAGTTCTAAATTGAGCAACACGTTTATTTACCCATTGTAACATCCCATTTGAATAAATGGACTTTTCCTGCAACAAGCAGCCAAATGATGTCGTATACAAACCACTCTTATTTACCCTTTGAAAACATGTGATTACTTACTCCGTGTTACCTTAATGCGGCCCTTTCCGTTTTCTATTTACTTCCCCACTATGTCATTTGCACGAATCAGCTTTAGACTAATGCGAACTCTTGAATAGGCCTCGACGTTAAAGAGGGGATGAGGGACACCTGCTAATTTCGACGGATGGAATTGTCTGCAAGAAATTCCGGCTGGAGAGATTCATTTGGGTTTCAACTACTTGTTTCTTCCTTGTTATAGTAGGATAAAATGAATAGATAATTTTATTGTGGTTTTGTTATGCGAAGCATTCTAGTATGCTATGGCGCAATTTCACACAACATTATTATAGGTTGCTATCACAAATTACATCTACTGTATCATCATAAATATATTTTTCTAATATATACTATATACTATTTTCATAACTCATATTCTATATATATATATATATATATATATTATATATATATTATATTATATATATATATATTATATATATAATATATATATAATATATATATATAATATATATATATATATATATATATATATATATATATATATATATATATATATATATATATATATATATGTGTGTGTGTGTGTGTGTGTGTGTGTGACATGTCGTGATCCAGAGTTAAGGCGAATGGAAAACAGTCTTCTTGATAATAATAAGTTTTATGCGCCATTTTCATTGTTCTTGGTGGAGCTATGCGTGAAGGTGTTGACCGATTCATGTCCACGCACCAATTGAAACTTATCTCTTTGCAAGCTCATCAAATAGTTCAAAAATACTTCCGCCTGACGGATTATCTTAAAAGCTTACGCGAGAGTGGGTCTTTTTCATTTATTTTATTATTATAAAAGAATTCCCTTTTTAAAATCGTTTTCAACTAGTGTAAGTTCTATCTAGCCCTTTTTCAGACTTGACATTATATATATATATATATATATATATATATATATATATATATATATATATATATATATATATATTAGTATAATGGATTTGTGATTCTTTACAAAAATTGTGTTTCATTAAAGTTGATTTAAATGTATTCGTATATCAATCTAAACAAATAGTCCATTTTTAAAAATAGAAGTTTACTTAAGTCGGGGAAATAGTTATTTTACTCTGAAATACGTGCAAATCGTACATACTAATTGTTAATGGTAAGAACTGGACTGTATTTTAAAGCACGACAAAACCTTTATTTAAGAAAAAAGTAACTCTATTAAACCTGAGCAAATGGGCTCTAACAAAACGCTCTCATTGAAAATGCTGACAAAGGTACGACTTGCCTATATGAAGTCCAAAGGTTAACTCACAAATACAGTACAAAAAAGAAGGAGACGTGCTCGACGCTACCACTGAGAGCAGAAGAGGTGCAGGGGGTTGTATGCCAATATGTACCGAACACTAATATAAAGTAAAAGTGTAGTACTAATATGTAGTACCCTACTTTTACTATGGTTCGGTTTTGTTTGGGGATCTACCGTGTACCTTTTGCAACAAGAGAACTAATGAGACCGAGACCTACTGCTTAAAGACCATTCCGAAGGGCTACAAACATCCATGCTAGAGTGGGATTTGAACCTGCGATCTCCTGTACCGAAGATCCATTCGTCCATCGTTCGGCATACTTTTATTGTATTTATTGTGGTGACGGCCTGCATTATTCAATGAATGCGACTCTTTTTTGACCATCATCTGGACATACATCAGAACGAAGTTTGTGTGGCAGAGACTAAGGAATGACGAAAAACTGCTGTCTTTATAAGACGACAGGTGAAACAAGAATTTTATTTCTAATTTATGTTCAAAATTCTACGTAATCTATAAATGTAATGTTCCGTCAAAATACATGATCTGAAGCTGTCATGAAGTTGTGTCTTGAGTTAATTGGATATAACGTTCCCAATTTTATGAACCCAACCTTTCCCATATATATATATATATAGAGAGAGAGATAGATAGATAAGGAATTTGACTATACAATCCTTCTTTAAATGAAAGAAGTTATTTAAAAGAAAGTTACTATTTTTGAAAACAGGTGAGATAGGGTCCAAATAAAATCTTTGTGTTTAGACGAATACCAGAAAGTATTCTAGACAGAATACACGCTCCTCCAAAACAATCTGCATCAAGAAACAAGTTTTTTTTCACGTGCTCTCATTAAAGAAACATCAGGCTCTGCCAACGAGGTTTGTTTTCCTTCGTTTTTTTTTTCCTTTCTGACTCGTCTTGTGCTTTGAAACATAAATAAAAAAGGACAGATTTGTCTTACGTCTGATTTAAATGCAGACATCTGTCCGGGAAACAAACATACAAAAATACTAAAAAAAAAAAAAAAAAAAAACACTGTAGGATATGCAATTTATTTTAAAGACGATTCCCAACTATCTCTTGTTTACTACATGAGTTTTGTTATGTTTTTGTACTATTTTTGCTTTCTATAAATTGAATAAAGCTATTAAAATATTAGCTTATGTTCATTTAGGTTTAGTTTATACATATTAATAGCTGAATTTCGGAATAATTAGTTGGCAAATACAGTGTTAATAAAAATTATGGCTCCATCTTAAATATGAGAAGATAGGTATATATAATTAATTGAAAAAAAAACTGTTTTTGTTTGTATCGAAATTATATGTGATGTGGTGTAGTACATTGCTGTTGTTACTTCAAGTCCATTAATAACCCAAGTTTGCTTTATATCGTCTTTATTATTAATTGTAGTAAAATGCCACTGATCTATATTACAATAATAAAACATAGAACAAAAGATAAGGAAATATATAAAAAAAATAAAAAGTAAAAGAAGTACTCTACGTGCTACACTTGAAATAAAAACTGCCAAAATTTTGAGAACGCTGCATTCTTTTCTTTACTTCTTAACTAGTCCATCAAACCTATACTTTATTCATTATCCTGTGTTGATGCGCCAGTTGTTCCATTGTCCTGTGCACAATACGTCCTTTCCCGGCTCTGTCCAGATTCACCGGAACTCTAGGCATGGTCCTGAATCGCCTCCTGACGACCAATCCCAATTCTCGAAACTTGGTGAAGTTTAAGTGCAATCTTTTCCACAGGCCACACCACACGCCTCTTGGAGTCGCGAAAAAATATTTGGACATACAACCCACAACGTGTGAGTACTGCGAGAAGATCAGTTTCGCAAACTTTATGTAAACATAGTCTGCACTCTCACAATATGGAAAGAAAGTATGCTCGTTTCATCATTACATTTTTTCATGAAGTTGAAAAACAACTCAACTCAGCAGTTCAGTGAATTTTAACACAAAAACATTAAGAAATGTATAATGTGCAACTCTTCTCGACAACACGTGACGTCTAAAGGATGAACAGAATAATTTTGCTTGCCCACAATTTTATTATTTTTTTTAATCGTAAAATATTATTCCCAAAATTTCTGTAAAAATATAACAAAACATCGGGAAGAGTCGGTCAATATAAAATAGTTTTTCCTGGATTTCAGTCATTGGTACACATTCTCGACCGAAATCCTAATACGCCACACACGAAAATTAACCAGAAGACCCCCCGTCGCTGAGAAGCTTTTTTTTTTATTTCTCCTTCAAACAGGAATAAGAGCGGTACAATGAGTGTTTGAATCGGTTCTTTACCGCATCAAAATCCCCGATTGATACTTCAACCCTTTGGGATTGAATAGGGGATACACTGATGTACGAGTAGCGAAAATGTTGATATTGACTTTAAATTTGACTACCAGTCGAAAACGCAGAGAGGCACTTGATATTTCAACAATCTGAAAAACATATTTAAGCTGAAATATATATATATATATATATATATATATATATATATATATAATATATATATATATATATATATATATATATATATATAGGTATGTGATTATATGTTTCAATGCATTTTATTCGTCATTTTTTTGCACAAACTTCCCGCTTTGAGCACGTTCTATCGCTCAATTTAGACTTATAACTATCCATTATCTTTAGTTAATACAACTCTAGTAAGTTTAATGATTTAAACAGCAATATATAATCTATAATAATAACAGTATAATAGTATTGTAGTTAAAATTGATTCTCTTTTATCTTACAATTTAATTTATATCTGAATTTAATATAAACCTTTTTCTCCACCCAATCACAGAGAGTAAAGGTCGTCCGACTAAAAATCGCCACCCGAGTAAGATAAAATACAACACCAATGGTTAAACCAGGATTATCGTCTACAAATGAGGATGATTTGCATGGGAAGGACTCATTGTAAGTTTAAATAACGTCGGAAATTACGCACGGAAGATAACAATGCAAGTGAACTATACTATCAGAGGAATATTTTGCCCAGTCATTTGGTTGTGTTCCCTGAACATGGAAGACTTGAAGTTAATTTCAGCGTTCGATCTGGAAACCGAATGTAGACGACCGGAGAAGAATCGCATCCTGATTTCGAATATTTGATTCCGAGAACAATCCAATTGGCAACTGATTAGGAAGTGTGTCTTTCGCAATACGTTGAAGCGTTTGCAGAAAAAAAATATCGTACGGTCCCCTTTTAACCAATCAAACGAGAATAACCCATTCTTACATAATATTGTTCTTTTAGTGTGATGTCATGGCTAGAGAGGATTATTGAGTCAGATAAAAATATGTCTCGTACCTCCTACGTTTTATTCTCAGGGAAAAAAAATGGATAAACATTCCCTTGTCGGTGTCACTCCATAGCTCATGCGAAACTTGTGTCACTTCAGTCTAACATTCCCCCTCCGACAGTAGACAGAGTTAGGTATATAGTGGTATTTACCTCCAGTTTTTAAGCATCAGCCATCTCAAGCAAGTCCGTCTCCTTATTATTACGGATATCCTGATGGGAAGGTAGAGAAAATCAACCCGGACTCCCTTGGACTCGAAGATTTGGTGCATCTAATAGGAGAGGTCCATAAGTGATAGCTGGCTTCATTCCTGGGCCTCAAGAGGACTAAGAGGCTATCTGACAAAGGTCTTAGCTTTATTTCTCTCGATACCTTAGTACCCAAACAAGGGTCTAAAGATTAGAATGAAGTTAGACATAGAAGAGCTAATTCCAAATGGAGTTCGTAAACCATACCAAATATATCATTTACGAGTGTGGCAATATACTTTATAATTTGAATCTATTTGCAAATACGTGTACACTCAAGTCATCTGGAGTAATATGTCAAGATGATTGGGCCATATTTGGAGAAATTCAGATAAGAAAAGAGTGCCCTTAAATATCTACTATCAAAACTCTTGTGGGTATTTGACCAGAGGTTTGCTTTGGTTTGGAGCTCTAAAGTCTACTTTTATGCAACACGAGGAGGGATAAGACAGATAAAGATGAGACCTACTTCTTAAAGCATATTCAGAATGGTTACGAGTATAAACGAAACAGTGGGATTCGAACCCACGAACTTCCCGCAACAGAGGAAGACTCCCAAGAAGTTGGCTGGACGACGTGATAAAAGACATAGATGGTCTGAAGATACAGAGTTAAAGAGAAGTCCAGAAGAATGCGTGGTAGAGGCAGCCAAGATACAGCTGGGCTGAAGAAGATGAAGATTTGCAAATACGATAAAAATTTTATATTTTCTTATTAGCTTTCTTCACATAAGTTTGGACCCAAATCAGTCAGCTGTCAAATTCCTTTTATGGATTCTTAAAAAAGGATAAAAGTATAGATTTATCTTTTTCTCTTTCAAATTTTTTTTAATACTTGAGATAAAATTAAAATTAAAAAAAGCATCCAGTATTTAGTGTTAAATCACTTTGTTTTATTACGTGTCATAATCATGGGGAAAAAGATATTTCAGAATATAAAAAGGCTATTACGTCTGATAGTATCCTAAACTTTTATTCTCTAAAGAGAAATATAAAAACAAGAAGTGTTACAAGTTGTCAGAGATTTCCCCCAAGAAAACACGGAGGAATCAAAGCGAAACTGCCCAATTTATTGAAGTCGTGTCGAAAAAAGATTTTATGCTCTCCAGTTTAATATCCTATACATCACCTGGGATCTAACTGCGATGAAAGGAGGACATAATATCCCCTCCTACTCCTTTGCCGGGCGTCAGGACTTCCCTAATCGTAACCGTTTGTTAAAGTTTTAAAGTTATCAAGAATAGGTGAGCGAATCGCGAGCTCTTATCCCTCCCCTAACGACACTTAACTGTAATATTGTTGACTCTAACATTATGTTCATAACACATGTATTGCGCAACAATTTTTTATGTCTACCGTCAAAGGTAAACGTAATTTAATTGCATATTACGCGTAACAATCTTTTTAAATTTTATTTAAATTTAAAATGAACAAATATGCATTTGGAAACAAAAGATAAAACAAATATTTGCAACAAAAAGAATATAAAAATTATTTGAATTCTATATAATTATATTAAGGAAAATAGAATAGCCGTTACATGCATAGTATGTTTTAAATTTATAAGGCGTGTGTATTTCCCCCCCGCTCACACAAAATTTCCACTCGCATTAGTGTGACCATCCATCAAAATCTAGAATAATCACCTTTCGTAGAGTGAACTGCTCAGAGACATGCAGGAATAGAGTTGATCGAGCTACTGAAGGTGTTTAATGTTACCCGGGTGAGTATCCACGGTGCTAACAATCCGATAGAGGTGGTCCCTCATATTCTCAATTATTTTCAAGTTCGGGCAATTTGCTGGCGAAGGGAGTATGGTGAACTCATCCTGGTGCTCTTCGAACCACGCACGTACGCTGCAAGTTTTATGGCACGTCGCATTGTCCTGTTGGTAGATCCCATCATCCTGAGGAAAACCACTTCGCATAGAGGGCTGAATATGATCTGCAGGGATAGATGCATATTTGTGTTAATCCATGGTACCTTCCACAATAATGAGTGAACTCAGAATACCACGAAAATATTTCCCAGAGCCTAATGCTCGCTCCTCCTATTTCGATGCCGAACGATGGCCGAATGGTTAGGGTGCTGGCCTTTTGGAACCGGAGTTCGTGGGTTCGAATCCCACAGTGGCATGGATGTTCGTAGCCGTTCGGAATCGGCTTTAAGCAGTAGGTCCCGGTCTAATTAGCTCTCGTGTTGCAAAAAGTAGACCGTAGCTGTCCAAACCAAACCAAACCTCCTATTTCGACTCTACCGACAGTTGTTGCACCATGTTTGCTTTCAGAAGTTGCATCTCATATAACGTGTAAGGTGTATCTGTCTGATAAAGTATAAAACGTGATTCATTGCAAAGAGCCACCTGTCTCTATTCAGTGGAGGTCCAGCTGCCCTACTGGCTTGCAAATTTCATCCATCGCCGCCGATAACAGCAGTCAACATATATACATTAACCAGACGTTTCTTGCTAAGGCCCATACGCAGTAACGTTTGCTGAATCATCATTGTGGAGACACGGTTGGTATCCCCTTGGTTCATGTGGAAGGTCAGTGACTCGACGGTTGCAGGTCTATTATTTCTATTCCCGCAGCCGTTTTTCAACTTTGCCATCTATATTCCATGATGCAGCATAGTTGACACGTCTCTGATTTTGGATCGTTACATTCTTCCATGCACGATAAACTTTTACCACGGTGTCCCATGACACTTAAAAAAAATTAGACGTTTCGGAAATTCTTCCATGCTTAACCCGAAAGAAAGTCATCATGCCCTTTAGGACGTCGGATAAATCTCTCCTTTTCTACATGACTGCAATAACTGAAACGTTTTCAGAAAGTCTATTAGATATTTCATACATATATACCAAATTTGCTGATGACATGTGCTTTTTGCTATTGGTTACTCAACTTTGACTTTAATAATAAGCGATTGTTCCATCAATATGACTGGACTGTATTTGTTATGTCATTTCACTTTGTATTTTACACTATTTCAAAATGATCAGAATTATTTTTGCGCTTTAGTGATACATTTTAAAATATGGTATGATACAAAGTCCTACAGGGGTAATAGGGAAGTATATTAAAGCTTATATATAAGATATAGTTGACTCTGTATCACATGTGATACATAAACATATGAGCATTAGATGTGCATATTATAGGTTATATGCAGGACAGCCGCAGTCTGCCGAAAATCGAAGCCTGCAGTTCAATTTCTCATCGGATGGAAAAGTTGAAAAGTTGATTTAGACATCGTACAATTGAATTGGGAAAACAGTTCAACATAAATTTACCTGTTCTTTATTTAAAACTTTTAAGATAGATGCGATAAAACACCTGTTCCAACACCGAAGAAAAGAAAATTGTTTAATCTGTAAGATTTTATGTTCTATTTTTATCTCCGATACATCCATAGCGATATAGAGGATATTAGAGCTGAAGAGCATAAAATCCTTTCCTCTACGCGATTTTGGCAAATTGGGCAGTTTCGCCTTGATACTCAGGATATTACTCTGACAACGAGGAAGCAATCATTTTGTTATTTTACTTTAGAGAATAGAGTCTTACAATGCCCTGAAATGTAATGGCTTTTTATGTTCCAAAATCTCTGTCTTTTCCCTGTCAGTGACATGTAATAAAGTAGATAGCAATTGAAAGCCTAATATGGAAAAATTTTATGAGCATAAAAACATAAAAATCTAGAGATTTATTTTATCTTTCTTCTATTACTTAAATAAATTGAGTTAAGAACTTAAATCGGGTAGGATGACAAAATAAAACTTCCCTATTACCTATCAAAGACTTTTATGCATAATTTAGATTTTGGTAAAGTTAATAATTTTACAGCTAGCTTTAGATTTAAATTTAGTTCATCAGCTTAATTTGTTAACATGTGCTAATTTTATGTGTGTTTTTAAGAGAGAAAAATATACTAACTTTACTGCAAAGTAGAACAAATTTTACAAATTCGGTAAATTTTTTTGTTTACAGTTTGTATATATATATATATATATATATATATATATATATATATTATATATATATATATATATATATATATATATATATTATATATATATATATATATATACATAATGCTTCTGTCCGCGTGTTTATAAGAGCTCCTTCTAAATTGCTGGACTGATTTGATGAAATTTTCTGTATGTAATTAAATTGATTCGAGAATAGTTTAGAATCACAGTTCAATCCGATAGAATTTTTTAAAAATTAAAAATCAAGAATTGCGAGCTTATTGAGATTATTATAATGACGTTGGATTACGATGGAACACTGTTAAATATAGAAGTTATCTTGTGAATTTTTTCATATTTCCTGGTGCGGGGGAGGGCTGGATGGAAGAAAATAACTGACAACTACTTTATCTGGAAAAGTACAATAAAAACCGAATTAGTGGAGGAAATGTGAGTAGAAGCACGTGCTGGGGGAGGGGAAATATTACTTCTCTCTGATATATTGCTTTGCCAAACGATGAAAGATTGGTTAGGGTGCTGGCCTTCAGTATTGGTGTTCGTGGGTTCGAATCCCAATGCGGCATGGATGTACGTAGTCGTTCGGAATCGGCTTTAAGCTGTAGGACCCGGTCTCATTAGCCCTCGTGTTTCAAAAAGCACACCGTAGCACTCCAAACCAAACTCATATATTAACTTAATATATTTAATAAATATTTCGATGATTAAACTCTTAAGATACAATATGACTTTAAAAGATTTCATCACTTAGAAGCTGTACCGTGCTTAAGTATTTCCATATTAGTTTACAGGATTCTCCTGATTATAGGATACTTATCATAAAAGATTCGTTTTAGAAAAATTCTTTATTAAATTTAGCACTAAATCTATCCCGATAATTGAAATAAACCTTGCAAAACACCCTAGTAAAATTTATTACATAACACACTCATATTTCTCGGGTTAATTTTATTTATTACTTTTTCGAGGCGAATATTTTTCCCTAATTTATTTCTCTGTTTATATTTTTTCAGATAAATATATTCAATTTCCCCTATGACTGGCGTGTATTATTATAATACCTGTATTATAACAGTGCTGCCAGATACGTTTGGCGGGTATCCCCTAAACCGCCTAATTAGGTGACAAATCCCGTCGTCTAGTGACAAAGCTGTGTAATTTACTATGCGATACACCTACTCCCGCTATTGTATCACAATAATACGTTATATTTCCTGACACATATTTAACGTTAGATTTAAATATTTGCTTGGTAATTTTTAGTCAATATTGACTATCCTTTTGATACTTATTAAATTTTTCAAAATTGCAAGAGATTTAATTTATTTTAAATCGTTATAAAATGCAAACTATGCAGCTGAAGATTTTTATCACTTTGGAATCGTTGGTTTTACGTTTACTTGTGTTATTTCCATGGGACATATTGTCCCAATAATTTAACTAGTTTCAAAAACATTTGTTTCCACTCAAAGAATAATGAAAAATTAACTGCAGATGGTGAAGACTGAAGGTAGTTTTAGCAATAAGGTTTATTACACATTTGACAAAAAGTTTTGAATATCCCTTTTTTTAGCCGTTAACATTTGAAGCAGGGGCGTATTTCTGAGGGCTTTATAGATAAATGATCGACAACATTTCTTAGTTTCTTTTAAACTGGATCGACTTAAAGATTTTTCTGATTTTCTTTTTTACATTTGCACCATACCTTTCCAACACAGTCAAATCTTCAGCAATGTCTTTTGCCACTTGCAAAGCAAGTCTTGACTGGATAGTTTTTACCGATACCTGTGATGCTACGATACTATTTTTTAACAAATATTTGCCAAGTGTGCATTCGAAGATTGGTATAAAAAGTGAACACATTGTTAAATCAAGAATTAATATAGATGGAATATTTTTAAATTGTTATATCAAAGCCTTCGGTGTTATATTGCTTACATGTGGGTTCGTTTAATGTAAACAATTTTCAAGTTGCTGCATGAGAACTGAAATTCAGTTTTCAACTCTTTGTAGCTAAAAACATGTATCGTAATTTTAACCTACACGTTTAGACCCAAGACTGTGGCTTGTGTTGAAGTCCGTTATTTTGAAGTTAACAGAAAACAGGATTATACCCTCAGCCAACCAACTCAGGGTTTATGACTAGAAAAAGCCAATGAAATGACGACTGTTTTTTATATATTGGAAAAACTGGATCTATTTAGAACAATAGGGGCACATGGAACATGGTGGGGCCCGTCCAGATAAACTTCAGAGGTTTAAGACTTAACAGAATCTATCTAAAAGTGAAGTAAACAATATAGAACAAAAATTATGATACTGAAGAAATTCGAGAAAATTCTCAGAATGTGTAGCAGATAAAAATAAGAAATATGTGTACGTAAAGTATCAGGATATATATAAATATGTATCAGGACCTAATAATTTAATTCACATCATTTAAGCAAGAAGAAGGATTCCATATTCTTTATTTCTAGAACAATAAAAATAATGTTGGATTTACGTTCATAAATCCTTTTCAAATTTAATAAAGCTATTGAGAATCATTATTCACTCAGAAGAGGTATACAAACACAATGTAGAATGTAAAAAGCTGACATTTTGAAAGTATCTCATTTGACAATCTGTACAAACATCTGGTACAAGTAGATATGTAGATCGGAGAGACATACACTAAAAGAATAATAATTACCAGAGAAAGTGTAAAACAAGCTGGTACCTAATTGTCTAATGTTATGTAGGCATGATTATATAATATATATATGAAACATCAAATATGAACTCAGCCAACCGAATGATTAGTAAAAAGCATAAGGCAGAATTGTGTTTATTGGGAAGTATAAAAGCATCATTTCTGGTCACAGTAGTTACAAAAGCATAAAAACAACAGACAGAAAATACGGAAAGCAAAAGTAAAAGGGTATAAATATTACTAAAGAATTAAAAATGTTGCAGTTTTCCTTTATCAAACTAAATAAAAATATACAAGAACTTTATATATCTTGGTATGTACTGTATGGCATTTTATAGACTATAGTCATTTCAGTATGCAATAATCCCTCCTCTATATTCCTACTTCACACAACACATACCCCATAGATATTCGAGGCTATTAAAATAATCTTCGATACGCATTCCTCTCAATGAAATTTCTTCCACTTAATGAAGATTTCTACAAATCTGTGAATGAAAAAATAATGCAACAGGGAGAGAGAGAAAATAAGAAATCGTCGAATCAAACGACCGGGAAAATATTTGGCGAGGACTCGAAAATTTCAGCCAAAGTCAGTTCATGAAGATGTTTTCTTTCTAGATTATCATCTCCGGGGACATAACGATCGAGAGTCACAACGTTATTATTTCTTTTCAGACGGATATCTATTGACTTTTTTTTTCTGCGTCCAGAGAATATCGGGGAGAAATCGTCGAGATAACAGATGGGGATGTGGGGCACCAAAAATTGGATCGTCCGGGATAGGGAGAAAATACCCGACTACCTGAATTCATAGATTTGACAGATGGGAATGCGATCTCATTCACAAAATAAATACGTGTAGGGGAAAGGAATGGCTATGTAAAAAGGGCAATTAAAACAAAACAGGTGGAACGAATGTAAACCGATTACAACTGATTAAGCGAAAATATCTTGATCTGTGAATAAGATTTCTTTCATTTACTGTATCTGTGTTTCAAAGTGTGTATTACAATGTTGTAATAATATTACTTAAGCGGCACCATAACATTTAAACAAACTTTCATAAATTAGAATTTTTTACTTTATATATATATATATATAATATAATATATTAATATATATATATATATATAATATATATATATATAATATATATATATATATATATATATATATATATATATATATATATATACATAAATATATACATATATATATTAAATCTCTGGACATTTTTGAATCGATTAATAACAGGATGTTCACCGTTAGATACGCTCGATGACCCTTAAAAGTCCAGCGGTGGCGTTTTGACACCGCGGTATAAAATATATAAAATAATTATTAAATGCGAGGCGTATCCAGAAATTAAGTTTCCCTACTTAAAAGAAAAAAAAGAACTCACACTTTCAGGGACATATTTATTGGCAACAAGTGCAGCAACGTTTCAGCTATTTTTCAACATTGCCACCAGCAGATTTGAGACACTTGTCTTATTGTGGGATCATCTTTTGTATCCCTCTGTCGTAGAACTCTACCACCTGTGAATGGAACCAGTCTTCCTATTCTAATACACCGTGCACATCCCTTTCCGTACCGACAGCGTCTTTTTGAGTTTGATCCTGACATAAGATCCACTATGACGCCAATGCATTGACTGCTGCTTGGTTTCCGGGGTAAAGTGTGAAATCAAGTGACATTACCCGTGTTGATCCTGTCGAGGAACTCGTCGCCGTCGTCGTGATACCGTAGCAGAAATGTCAGTGCTGCTCCTAACCGCTGAATTTTGTGTTCGGGTGTCAGCTTCGACTCGTAGACCTGGCACAGCTGAAGATGAATTTCAATTGGCGCAATGTTTTGTGCATTCAAGATCATCGACCGAACTTTGCAGGCGGCGGGAGAAGGAATTAGAGTTTCCATTTCGGACTACTGCTACCCCGCTAGTAGCAGAAGTCGGGACCTCACCAGCTGGAATATAATTGATACGTCATAGATCTGTTACGCATGCGCAGTTGACACGGCTAATTACATTTACTTTAAAGGGGATAACATCGGGAAACTTAATTTCTGGATGCGCCTCGTATTTGCAGGACTGTCTTTAAGCAGCAGGGTTTAGTTTTAAGACTTTTAAATATTATTTCATCTAATTACCATATATTGTGTCTCTTTATATTGTAAAAAACTGCAGCAATTCAAATGACTTAATTTTGTAAAATGAAATAAAACAATATTCCTAAATATTACTATAAGAAGAAAAATCTTCCTTTTGTGAGAATTCAAGTTTTTCAATCATTATTTATCATTTTCAGGCATAATGTTTTGTACATACCTCTTTTGTAACGGATACGGTTATATTCAATCAAGCTGACCACTGTGCAAAATATTCTTAGAGTTATCTCGCAATGAATTAGAAACTTCATCAGTGCCTAGTCGCTTTCTATGAGCCATCGTTCCATGAGCAAAATTCTGCAAAAAGTTCGAAAATCAAATGAAATATTTTTATGAGTAGATATGCAAAATGTTATGTAACGAAACGCTTACACAACAATTTTAGTATAACCGATGCATTTCCGCTGTGAATAACATTGCATACAAGGTCCAACCAATGTGCGAATAGTACTTTAGGAAGTGTGTTTTACTGATGCAATCTACTTCGATATAATGATAAATTGCTTTGGTGTTTCAACCACACCATCGGACGTTTTAGATATACTTAACTGTAAAATATTTCCTAATTAACCTTGAAACAAAACTTTTTTTTCCGTGTAAGCTCCTGTGTCTATTCCTAGAAAAAAAAGAGAACAAACTAAACAGGCTCCAGTATCCAAAGGACACCGCAAGACGTTCTAGTTTTTAAATGAACGGCATTAAAATATTCGAAATTAGAACCTGTAAAACTGCACAATATTTGTGTTTAATACCATTGTTTATAAGAAAAATGTTAATTTTTTTATGCATTTTACTGGAAATGATGTTTATTCAAATCTTCCAATGAATTAGAAACTTCATCAGTGCCTAGTCGCTTTCTATGAGCCATCGTTCCATGAGCAAAATTCTGCAAAAAGTTCGAAAATCAAATGAAATATTTTTATGAGTAGATATGCAAAATGTTATGTAACGAAACGCTTACACAACAATTTTAGTATAACCGATGCATTTCCGCTGTGAATAACATTGCATACAAGGTCCAACCAATGTGCGAATAGTACTTTAGGAAGTGTGTTTTACTGATGCAATCTACTTCGATATAATGATAAATTGCTTTGGTCTTTCAACCACACCATCGGACGTTTTAGATATACTTAACTGTAAAATATTTCCTAATTAACCTTGAAACAAAATTTTTTTTCCGTGTAAGCTCCTGTGTCTATTCCTAGAAAAAAAAGAGAACAAACTAAACAGGCTCCAGTGTCCAAAGGACACCGCAAGACGTTCTAGTTTTTAAATGAACGGCATTAAAATATTCGAAATTAGAACCTGTAAAACTGCACAATATTTGTGTTTAATACCATTGTTTATAAGAAAAATGTTAATTTTTTTATGCATTTTACTGGAAATGATGTTTATTCAAATTGTGATTTCTCTAAATAAAATAAGATGTTAAAAATATTTAAAACAGAAAATCTTAACACATTGTTGACTGGCAATTTTACTGAAAATTTATCTCATATCACTGGCTATTAGCACAATTTGATTGATAATCACTTAGACAATCAGATAAAGTATCCGCGTATAATTCATCGAAAGATTCTTCATTACGTTCCGTCATCCTTTTATAAAATTTTTTTAATTATTAAATATTTTTTACAACAAAAGATTTGGCGGGTATTATAAGCGAGAGAAACAGCTTGTGTTATACTGATCAACACTTGCACTGCATGGTCGCCAAAAGAGAAAACAACAGAGATGCGAAAAAAAAGGCATCACGAGTTTATTCGTGGTCGGTCAGCCACTTTTGCCCATAAACACACGAGTTAACTCGTGACCGGTCAACAATATGCTAATGTATAGTATCACATAAATATTTTCATACTTCAGAATTTTGCAAATTCTATTGCATTAAGGTTTAAGGATAAATTTTATCGAAAAAGAATTTCTACATTTTTAAAAACCAAAAAGCCAACAAGAAAAAGTGAAACATCTAATAAATGATACATTTTTTATAAAAAAAAAATCAGTATTTCATAAAATTAAGGATTCTAATTAAAGATTCTTAAACGTTATACAGCACTGGTTTCCGAATTTTGACAGCCAATTTTACTAAAATCTAGCATCTAGCCCGTCATATGACGATAATAGTAAAAAAATCTTTACTGACCATATGTTAGCTGCCAACTTTAATTCATCTTCTCGTATTACGTGATAGGCTGAACCGCACAGGTTTTAATATTGACAGTGATTATTTGGCGTAATATTTGAATAATTGCCAAAAATTATTCGAATCGATTGCGAACCATGTTGTTATGTATAAAAAACAAATACACAAACGAACAAACTTCTTAATTTTCAAAGATGCAAAATTTAAACGGGAGATATTTATGAGTCCGTGAAATAGACTCCTAAGACTTTTATGAAAAGAATTTGTTGCTAATACCGCTGATGAAATTTTCATTGAAACAAAAAATAATCGACGGTTAAATCCAAAATTATCACATGTGTATCTAGTCTATCATTTAAGCCAAATATAAAAGAAAATTATGTACATAATATATAAGTTCAGTAATAAAAGGTATGAATATAATGTAGACGATATTTAAATAATTTAAAATAAGAAATGATTAAATGAGATGGTTAAAGAAATGACGTCATAATGCTAAAGAAATGTTATTTTTTATCTATTTATTATGTGATAAATTGATAAATTTAATCGCCTGCTCTTAACCGGGGTTGCTTTTTTGGTTTGGAGTGCTACGGACTACATTTACAACACGAGGGTTAATCAGACCGGGACCTGCAGCTTAAAGCCGGTTCCGAACGGCTACGAACATCCATGACACTATGGGATTCGAACCCACGAACTCCAATACCAAAGGCCAGCACCCTAACCAATCGGCCATCGTTTGGCGCTCTTAACCGGAGAAATTAAGACTTGAAATAATAACATTAAAAGCTCGAAATGGGGTAAAGGGTGGATTTCGAACGTTTTAAAGAGTAAAGTATTTTTCGCTGTGATATGAAGCCTATTTATACCAATTTATTTTGGAACAACACCGACAGTTTAGGAAAAGATAAACTTTACTCGCTTTGAATTTAACTCATCAAGAATTTAATATGGATGCCTCTATACATTCCAGGTCCAACCGCTTCAAAAATTCGAGAACAAACGGAAAAATACCTTAAACTATTATTATATAGGGGATACATGATGGATTTTTAAAAATGTATGTTTTAAGGAAGGTGCAATTTCGTTGTAAAATTAGCCTAGAAATTAAATAACAGGAGAATGTTTACTTCCTATTTTTTGTTTCGGGATTGAACCGTATAAACGTAAATGTGAAAATATTTTTCCTGTTTTGCTAAGGAAATAAAAGCTATAGTGGTGTGTTACATTTCTTAAAGTGAGAGGTTCATCCGAGATATAACACGATTAGAGATTATATCCAAGGTTGTAGAACAATATTAAGAGAAAATTCCATGCATAACACTTTTTCCATTATCAGAGTAAAACATCAAAGAAAGAAAAAAGAACTCAGGTTCTGGATAGAAAAAGACAAAACGGCCTTACGATATTCAAAGTCTACAAGCACGCGATATCTCGATTACAGGTGGTGATACCTTCATAAACTAACATTTTCCTTGCTCTGATGCGAGAAATAAAAAAAAACATTAACAGGCAGTTCTAATGTTTCAAACGTTTAGGAGATATATAACAAAAAACATTTTTTTCTTATATGCTTTGATCTACGTGAATATTAGTTCCTACTTTACCTTGGTTCATTTCTTTTGGTTCAGTTGATTTTTTAAATTTATGAAATATTCCCAAATTGAGAAATTTTACAGGTGATACAAAAATGAGAGTAAAATATAAAATACAAATTAATGTTAATTAAACACAAGTAAAAAAATAGTAATGATTTTAATTAAAGAATAATAATCTCATGTGGGCACCGTATTATGCCTAACTTTAATATTGTTTTATGTTGATTATATGACAAGCTCTCAGAATTATATAAATACAGTAGAACCTGGATTAACTGAGCTTCGATTAACCGAGGTTTCTGTTAACCGAGTCAATAAGGAAGTCTAATTATTTTTCCTTTCCAAAATGAGCTTGGAAAAGATTATACCCATTTGATATCGTTGTCCGTGTTACAGGCAATTCTTCCCCACAAAAGCAATCAACTTCCAAGAAATATTACACCCTTTTTAAATCTTTTTAGCTGTGAAACATAAGTTCATATATGTTGATTTTTATCATTTAAAGAACGTTCTATTGTTTTTTACTTTAAAAGTTACTTAAATTCGCAATCAAGGTAGGTTTTTATTCATGCTTTCTATTAACCGAGATTTCCGATATCCTAGATACTAGCGTTCCTAATTAGCTTGCATAATCGAGGTTCTACTGTATTTTCATTATAACGCTAGATGTGCCAGATTACGCTTAAAGGAAAAAAAGCGGATGTCTTTAATTTTTTTAATTTAATAGTAGTGCGTCTGGTAGGATTCGAACCACTGTTTCAATTCCTCGATGCTGTAAACTTTACCTACGAGCTAAACAGACATCAGCCATAATTTCTGGAAGACACACATTGAGATATTTAACTTTATACATAAACGGTGTGGATAAAAACATACCAGGACTCTAGTACAACGTTATGCTGAAATTTCAAGCCAACCGGTGTCATATTTTAAGAGATTTAGGGTGACGAACAAACATTTCCATTTTTATTTATGTAGATTTTAGGACTTTTTAAGAATTTTTTTTTACCGAAATCTAATTTTTTTTCCCAGAAAAAACATTCCTTTGATTCACCGTCTGTATGGACTAAATATTGTCCGTCATTCCTCGCCTGAAACGATATTTTGCCCCCCCCCCTTCCGCCTCTTCCCTATTTTGCAGATATTTGTCGATTTTCGAAATTTTTCGTATTTAAAAATACCTTCTAATAGTTATTTATTTTTCATTTCGAAAGTCCCTTTTGAAACCTTTCGAAACATATTGTGATCAAAATCGAAATTTTCCTATTTTTTAAGTAAAGCTAAAATAATTCGTGTTTCGAAATTACAGTCCGATTTTTACGAAACCTATTTTTCAAGAGATCTATTAAAAACAATTTCTAAGATAGATCCCTTTAACGGTATTTTAAATTTAGCCTTTTTACGGCCCGAAAACACTTATGTCTCGTTTTCGGACGCATCCCACGTTCGAGAGATAGAGTGTAGAATTCCGAAACCGGTCGGGGACCCTAGGATACCTCCTGTACACTGACCTTGTGCACTGGTCTGGTCTTTAATTTGTTTTTATTGCCTTTTTTTGACTTTCGGAAATCGAAACTTTTCGATCGGAAGTGATCGAGTGCCGAATTTATGTATAAACGGTGTGGATAAAAACATTCGAACTATAGTCGAAGTTACACTAAAATTTCAAGCCAATCGGTTCAATATTTTCAGAGATTTTCAGTTACGAACAAACATTTACATTTTTATTTATATAGATTATCACATATTGTAACTATAATTACGGAACTTAAAAGCCTTATTTCAGATCTCTGTAGATATGGCGATAAATTTCTCAATAAAGGCAAAAACAATACACCAAATTTTCCACGTGGTCAATATAGCATCCCACATCACTTCATTCTAAATTCTTGAAGTTTCATAAAACGTAAATAAAAAGAAATATTGAAACTATAGGAAACTCTTATAAAATTATATTATGTCACTATATTAGGTAAATTATGTACACTCATTTTGTTTATTAAAAATGTAATTAAAATCTTTATGTGTAATAAAAAGATGTACACTCAAAAGCCAAAACATTATTACCACATCTACATTTCGTAGTGAAGTCGCCTGGATGACGTGGAAGACACGTGATCAGGTAGAAGTAATATTTAACTGCTGCTGGAGAGTCAGAAGAATCATTCTTTCACTTACTTCTGTGTGTGATGGGGAAAGGCTGTGGATCTAAGCGATTTTGATCGAGGGCAGATTGTAATGGCTCGAAGGCTCGGTACAAGTATTTCCGAAACTGAACGATTCGTGGGTTGACCGCGATCTACAGTTGTTAGTACTTATGGAAAGTAGATGAATGACGGTGAAACCAGCAGTAGACGACATGATGTTGGACGTCAACACGCTATCCAAGAAAAAGGTCGTCGGAGACTGTCTCGCATGGTGAAACAAAACCAGAGTCAGACAGTGGCTCAGCTGACAACGGTCTTTCGTTCTTTTATAAATAGCAACAACAGTGTGAAAGAACGATTAACATTTAGAGTTATATTTACTTTATAATACCAACTTTCTTTTGGCAATTATTAAATTTTTCACAATAATTTATGAAATAAAAATAAAAAAATTTTCGAACTACTTTGATTCCTCCGATAAATTTATTACACGACCATTCGTATTGCGTTCGATGTTTATATACACCTTTTTCTTAAATGTTGATTAAACACTACTTAAATGAATTTTACAGTAAAAATTTCTCAGTTAACTACTTAAAAACTCTCAGAATAAGTTAATTTTTAAAACTGCGTATTCATTCCTTATACACCAGTTTTATCGATATTTCAGTTTCAAGTTTTAGTTTAAAAAAATATTAAAAAAATCTTAAAATTAAGTGCATGGTTTGTATTAAATTTCGTCGATTCCCGGACACTTATTTCGAGCGTTCTTTTGCCTTTCGAATTTTTTGATCTTCCGATAAGCGAATTTAAAACGCAGACGAATAATTGAAAAGAAAAAAAATTAAACTCGTGCTTCACGGTTCGATTATGTTTCGACAGTGATTTGATTTCACTTTTAAAAAAAAAGTCTTAATAGAATTCGATTCTCGAGTTGCTTCTCTTCATGAAATTATTTCGTAAGCACCTTCAAACGGGGAGAACGGTCCCTCTATTTGGAATAAAGAACGAAATAAAAGATTAATTTTTAATCTCCTTTCTGTAGTTATTTCTATCTGTTCTTTAATTTCTTGCTATGAACATTTCGATTCTCGTTTCGATTGCCCCTTATTTGTATCCGAATCGCCATTATTGTCGCTTTCCGAATGGCGCTTAAACGGTGCCTCCCGACCTCGTTTCGATCGAATACTTCAGAAGGAAAAAATAAAATTCATTTCGTAAAATATATTAAACGAGGATTTCTTTACTCCGCCGAGATTAAATAACTTTAAGATGTAATTCAATTTTTATTCAATTTGAATACAATTGTAAGGATTTTTTTGGCTTCTCTATTTTACCCGTAAATCATTTAAGCGGACTGGTATATAGACTGAATTTCAAGTTCAATATTTCTCAATTTGAAATATTTTTATGACATTTTTTATCATGCTTTTTTTATTTAACTTATTATTATTACAAAAACTACTGATTTTCTGTTTGTGTGCATATACTTGTAGATATATAATATCTATAATATCTACATTATATGGAAAAATAACTTAAATCTGTAATCAGATATAGAAATTGGGTTTTAAATCGTGTAGACTACCCTTAAAAGGAATATACTCTCAGGATCTTAGCGTAATTTCATCGTTCTGAAGTGAATTTATACCCAAAAGGCCTCATTATGAAGAGAGAAAATCCTCAGGGGTCTCATACCAAGGGCAATAGCCCAGTACCTTTTTCTGCTTTCCCCTCTTAACCCTTAATCTAATGTGATTACACTCCCTCATGGAAGGTGGTCTAACCAATTAAAAGTGTATATTGCCCTAGCGGTCTATTTAGGGAATTCTGACAAAAAAAGGGGATGCAAGCCATCGGAGACGAATTTTTCAAGAGATACTTCTTAACTGTTCACTTAAGACTTCTCGGCATTTCTTTCTTCTACTTTTCATGTTAGATGATTGAGAAAATGACCCTGCAAGTATAATGAAGTGGGAACCTATCAAACCGAAGCTATGGCAATAAATATCTTTGGTAACTGAAAACTGTGTCTTTCCTTACCGTGCCAACTGGCCATGACTGGCAATTACTGGCCGTATACTCTCCAATTCACTCACTCACTCACTCACTCACTCAATATGTGTGTGCGTGAGCGAGCATGGGTACATACATAAATAGCTACTAGGCTTTGGCTACTAGAAGTACTAAAGGCGCAAGTAGATATGGACGAAATTAAATTTATATCAAATCTAGTAAATTTCATGTTTACTTTAATTTCAGCAGATTGTAAACAAATTTCTTAGTTTTACATGTTTCAGTTCTATTATTTTAAGAGGATTACTTTTAAACGATTCAAAAATATCAACAGATCTTAAAATGTAGAAAACCGAAACCGGAATTTTTTAATGTTTTTGAATGAGATATGTCCCATAAAAAACCGGAAATTTTCTAAGCTTTAACCCTTAAATTGACAAGATGTTTTTCAAATATTTTTTAATATTAATTTCTGTTATTTTCCCATGTCTGTATAAACATTAGGATCTGTGTAAAATAAACAAAAAAAATATATTATTTTCCATTTTTGAGATAATTTATGTCCGCTGTGGTAAACACTGACAATTATGTTATATAATAGTTATAAATACACATGTCCGGTGTAACGGACTTAGCCAAATTACGGGTTAAGATGACACGCAAGATCAGGAAAATTCGATTACTCTATCAGTACATGCATATTCTGAATCTACAGCATGTTTACATACAAACATTTGAATCTTAGTAAACAATCCTATACTACTTCCTTAATTTTCATTTTAAAAATATTAAATTGCGATTTCTTTCAGAAATGTTACTTAAAATGTTTTCCAAATAGTATCTAATTCATTTTTCAGTATTTCTGAAAAAGATACAGCAAAAGAACGTAATAGAAGCTTGTGAAGAACGTAAAATAAATATTTAGTTTTCGCTAGCAATTTGTAAACAGGCATAGAAAACATATTTGTATAGGTGGCTTTTACTTTTTAGAGCTTATTTCTTTTTTGGATATGAAGATAAAGAGCTCATCTTTACTTTCTCAATACGGAATGAATAGAGGATATTTTTCAGTGTAAATAAATTAGGGCTAAAATTTTCCCTGTCAACAGTGGTATTGAAAGAGTAGAAAATGTTTTTGAAGGTCATTTATATATGTGTGAGTATATCATAGTTATGAGATGTATGTAACGTTGTTTTAATGAAAATTAAATTACTGACTTAATTATAATTATATCCTAAACTGAATTTCTGCCGATTCTGTCACTAAATGTCTCTCTTTGGCGAAATGTCTTTGTATCTCTTGAATTGTGTTAGCCATGGGCACTTCTAGAACACACATTTTTATTAGGTTTATATCAACTAATAATTTAACAAGTCTTTTGTGTAACTTAGTTTCACTTCTTAGCGTCCTCATGTCATAATATCAACACAGTTTTTTCCCGCTCCTTTGAGTCCTCGCGGCATTATATAAGCAAACCAAAGAGATTTGACTTCAGAGCATCAAAGATGAATTGTCTGAATAAGTTCAACACTTTATTTCCTAATTTTCTCTCATAACCGATTGCTTGCCCTATTAAAAGCATGTATTTCAATTTTGGTTTGTACTAAGTAATAAAAAAGATATACATGTATATTGTAGCTTCTTCAGCTCTAATTGAGCTGGAAAAGGGATAGCGGAGGCCTACATACAGACTAAAGATCTTTATTAAAAACACAAAATGTTGAAGTTATGATGAAGACAGATGAAAACGATGATATCTACAAAATGAAATAATCATCGTTACAGGAATCAGCTTCCTAATCGTACGGAGAGACAAAGGGGGGGGCACTCTCAGTCGCTCTCCCGACGCTATCAGCCGATGACTTAGTTTACAAGAGACACAATCGGTCAAAAAAAATCACCCTGGGCCATCAACTCCGGTCTTTTTATATCGCCGTCTGTCCGCAGATTTCCTTCTCAGCTGATCCGACATCTGGTTGATGACGTGGGGAGGAACCGCTTTGTAGAAATATAGCCGGAGAGGTATAAGCCCGGTTCCAAAGGGAGTTTACAATAATCGGGAGCAATCTCGTCGATCACTAATCGATGTCTCCGGACAAACCGTTGGAGAACAAGTTAGGAAAGCATTGCTACTTCCCTTACAGTGTAGAGGATGAGATTCTGTCGTGTAAGACTCTTTCTTCGGGATGCCATTGAAACTCCCACTGGAAACACTTCACCAGCATCCTAATGAATTTCTCAGATGGAATGATTGAGATGGTCCTCGGTGTTAACAGTCCTCTATTCAGCATCCTATTCTGCGCGAAGCAACGTCTTTATATATATATATATATATATATATATATATATATATATATATATATATATATATGTGTGAAAAATATATAACGGTAGAAAATAGGGAAACTTATAGATACTGTTGTTCTCGCAAATTAAAAATTTTCAATTCATCTTAGTTGAAATAGTTTTGTAATTTAAAATGTCTGCTTCTGACTAAAGGTTGCGAAAAAGATATGTTAAGGAGTTAACTATGCATTTTGTACTAACCCCCCCATATATATATATATATATATATATATATATATATATATATATATATATATATATATATATATAATGTTGAATTCTCGTTACATTAAATTTCCAGATACAGACTTATCTACTCCGTGAGGAAAACCGGCATAAGGTAGAAATAGCGAACGTGCCTTTTTTGAGCATTTGAACTGAGCTTACATATAATATATATCATATATATATATATATACATATATATGTGTGTGTGTGTATAATAAAAATAATAATATTTAAAACTCATTCCAATAACCTTAGCATAGAAAGTTCCCCGTTTATGGGGCAATATCGTTCGAAATAATTAAAGTCAAGGTTTACAAAAAAATAATTTCATTTTTTTGTGACATAGTTAATAGATTATTAACATCACCATAAGGTTGCAATTTCTCTTTTATTATTTAATGTGGGCATGGGGTTAATAACTTATTTTTGTGAGAAATTATGCATATATTTATTTTATTATTGGTACTCTCCATCATTTATAATAAGGGAAATCTTTTCTGAATATAAAACCGGAAATACCGTTGATGTATGTGGTTCCCTTCAGTAATCTTTATCACTCGATGCAACAAATTATGAAGAATAACTCTTGAGATTTGTTAGCAATCTTGTAAAATTACAGATACTCATTTCTTTCTAGACAAACTTTAACAAAACACAACCTTTAACAAAATGTTACATCAATTAACGCCCTTGTTGCTGTCAATGGACTACGGACTAAAAAGGAGTGTTAACAGAGACCTATCTTGCTTCGGCCCTGGCTGGATAATTTGGGTTTATCACTCCCTTCCCCTAAGTTTGGAAGAGAAATTGCCAGAGTGTGTATTCTCCGGGAAGAAAAAGTGAACAATTTCTTGTGTAGATAGCATACCTCTGCTTAATATAAATGGTTTTAAAACTAAGTATTAAAACGAAAAATTTGAATATAAATGGTATAAAAAATTAAAATGGAAAATAAATTATAGTATAGTTTAAAAGAACGCAGAGATGCATACTTAACACGTTAGTTAGCATACGTAATTAAGAATCTTTGATTAATAAATAACTGTTAATTGTTACCCTGCCGTGGCATGTACATCAAAATCATTCACAGTTAATTTACTTATTAGTTCGGAAATGAGAAATGGATTTCTAACTTTCAAAATAAGAATATTTTTGGTAAAATTACATAATATAGACTTCATAAATATATCCTTAAATTTGGGCAAAATTAAAATTCCACACAGTTTGAGAACATGCTTATTTTGTTATAAAAATTAACTTAGGAATACTTTAGTCTAAAATCCTTCTACGTGTTTCAAAATTGAACTGAACATACAGTCGGGAAGAAACCTTACATGTTTTTGTAACAAAGATTTGCACACAAAAAACTCAGTATTATCACTGGTCTACTGATGTTTAGACTAAAGTTTTTCCAGCCTACAATCTTTCTCCGTACCAGGCTGGTTTTGCTACTACCATCCATCAGAGTCAGGGAATGTTGAGGTTCCTGTTTTCTGAGTGCAATTAGCAGAAGTGTATGGCGAAGTAGGGAGAAACAAAAAGAACCCACATCAGCAGAAACTGATTGCACCATATTTTTTTTTTAAGTTCCTGGCATCCATGATTCAAGATTCCATGACAAAGCTTTGCAGAAATAATCTTACCAAGAACAAACATTACATAGAGATGGTGTATCGACCTAATAGATCTGTAATGATGTTTATGTTTTTCAGTTATAAACTGCTTATTATCTCCTTTATATCTTCTTGTATCTATTTTACCTGAGTAGCAAGATTTTCATAACTATCCTATTTTGTAGCTCCGCATGTTATGTGCTGTGCAGTGTGTTTGCGGTTTGGTTTGGTTAGGCCTGGAGAGCAACGGTCTAATTTTTTGCAAACACGAGGGTTAAAGAGAACGGGACCTACCACGCAATCCCGATTCCGGACGGCTATGAACATCCTTGACACAGTTGGATTCGAATCCAAGAACTCTGGTACCGAAGATCAGAGCCCTGAATATTCGATTTATTCTTTAATTAACCTCTTCCACAACATGGCATAATAATCCCCCTATTCCTGAATTTTCGGTATTGACAAGAGGGCGTTAGATGTCACCGAAACGGCAACACTTAATTTTAAAACGTACTCTAATTTCTAATGAAATGAGACTTGATGACTTAAGACACAACATTACAGATCTTAAAAATAATTTCAACACTTGAACACACCGAAATAAGTGGGTGACAAATTACTTGATCTAAAACCACAATATTTTGTCAGCCGTATAAATTATTTAAGAGAAATCTAGTTAGTCACAGAAAACTCAGCCTCCTCCCCTTCAAAAAATACTCTGAATTAATTAAGAGAAGGTTTTACATACTAATGTCGGTTATCTATTTACGTGAAATTTCGTGAACTTTTCAACCGGGAACAGTAAATGACTGTTATACTCAAAAATACACAATGGGTATTACTCGGAGATGAATGGATTAGGAATATAGAGTACAAAAAATAGTTCCACGTTTCAAAAATTATATTCAAAGACAAAAGCCATCTAAAACACAAAATATTTGCAATAGTCTACGAATTATAGCAACAATGGAATAAGTCGTCCGATTATATATTAACTTGATGCAATTAATTATAAACCAGAAAGGAAAATAAATACGTTTGACAATAAAATTAATGAATAAATACGTTTGATAAACAATAGATAGTGCCGTAGCTTTTATTTGAATAGATGTATGTTCAAACTCATTATTTATTTTATCCAATGATTGTAATATTCAATTATATCTCATCTCATTCTCTTACGGAAATTTGCGTCCGACTTATTACCTTTCGATTCATTAACAAAAATTTATCACTTCATCACACACACGCACTATATATATATATATATATATATATATATATATATATATATATATATATATATATGTGTGTGTGTGTGTGTGTGTGTGTGTGTCGTATCCAGTGGTAGGCGATTGGAAGGAGCAATCTTTCTTGGTAAATCGTCTCTTTATTTCAAAGTATAATTTCCTTTTCAGGTGTCACTTGCACCATTTTCATTTATTCGTGTCGGAGCCATGCGTGGATGATGCTGACAGCTCTATATCTTTGCGCCCACTGTCTCTTATCACTTTGCATACTCATCACATTCCAATGAATATGCTTCCGCTTTGACCGAATTATGTTAAAAGATTACGCGAGCAAGGGTTTTTTCATTTGTTTTATTGTTACGAAATAGTTTCCTTTTAAATCATTTCCAACTCGCTTAATTTTTCCAAATCCCCCCTTATTAGACCTGAAATGTATAATGTATAATATATATATATATATATATATATATATATATATATATATATATATATATATATATATATATATATGTGTATGTATGTGTATGTATGTATATCTATATAGGTATGTGGGTGTATATACATATATATATATATATATATATATATATATATAATGCATAAAAATATCTTAAATAATTTAGTTCTTGTTGCATCATTTTAAGTCATTTTTGTGAAAAGGTTAGGTTTAAAACTCAAGTGGATGTAATTAAAGTAACTGCTAATACTTGGAAAATGATACCAGTTATTTTTTTTTCTACTTGAAAATCATTTTTTACAAATATCAATATTCCCAAATATTAAGTATTAAATAAATTCGATAGATTTGCATTTCAATACATTGCATGCCGGTTGAAACGAACTTTTGATTATTTAAAGGTGTTCCCTTATACTAGGAAACCTTTCCAAAGTGTGAGTTTTATCATAAAATTAAAAAAGTTTAATCCCTGAGAAAATATTTTTAACACTTGGCATGCAGGTAGCCAACTTACGCTTGCAGTGGGCGTTTTTTCGTGAATCGTGCGAAAATTTAGTTACTTAGAAAAATCACAGTCAGTCGAAAACTAGTTTGTTTTTATGAACGAAACATTTATTTTACACTTTAATATATACTGTATGATTATATAATAAAAAACCCAATATTTCCATGAAATTACAAAAGTAAACGATTTTTAAAATTAAAGTTAGATAATCTATCCGCGTCTATTTCTTCATCACTCTCTTTTATCACAACGGCTCATTTTATCAGTTTTGTATTCAACAATAAAAAACCAAGCTTCCAACTGACAAAACACGACTTGTACGTTCTGGAGCTAGGAATTTGATTGAAGACGAAATAACGCAACAAAAAACCCAGTAACTCCACAATGATAACTTTTGTAAAGAAAAAATGCAAAGCTTTGCATAGCAACGTAAACAACACGCATATAATGTCACACCTACATATATTTATACGTATTTAGTAGATTTGTGGTGTTTAGCGGGTGTTCACCAAAAATCTACTAAATACTTGACGTATACGTATTTTTACTTGACCCGCGCTTCAGTGACAGACTGCAAAAAAACGTAAAAATACGTTGCCCGCAAGCGAAGTGTCAAGTCAATTATGTGGCACAAGGGAAGGAAAATTTTATAAGTGATTTGTGCAAGCGCGGTTGTAAATGTCAGCCTGTATTTTTTTGTGTACACAAAAAATACTTTCGCATACATAATTTTAAACAAATTAAGCATAAAAACAATAGATATCCGTTTTAAAATATATTTATTTTATTCATTTTCTTTATATTACATACAAATCGTCAAATTTAGTGACAAATATACATTAAAGACATTATTAGCACCTATCCCAAGCCAGATGTCACTTAGTTCCTATACATATTTGCACTACACAAATTTCCTAATGCAATGGTACCTAAAATAAATGCATATTAGAAAATTCCCAACGTCACTAATTCATCTTTTTTTTTATTGAGTAGCCATTTTTTCGTAACACTCTCCAGCTCAGTCTTTTTTAACCTTTCATTTCCCTCTACATTCTTTAAAACTCCCATTTCGCTGTGCATTTGAAGGTCCAATATCCTTGATAATTCCGTTCCGACTAATGCCTTTTTTTTCTGGCCCGGGAAGTAACTGTTCGTCATAATGGAATTTTCTCCCGACCTTTTGCGGATATGTCTAAAAACGTTTATTACGAAAGAGATCCGGCCGTTATTGAAATTCCTCATAAGCCGACGAGACCGTTTTTGCAGAAAATAAAACGGGAAAGCGAGACAAATGTTGCAAACGCAGTTTTTCTTTCCTTTCTTCCGTTCTTTATGTATTTTTACACTATAATAATAGAGAAAGTGAAATGTAAAATTAAAACGGGGAAAAATCTTTCAATAACTTTCTCAAAGAGCTTCAGTCAGTCACGCCGTTTTGAAGGAAATTAACTGCTTGAAATAAACAGAATTATTAAAAAGTAAAATTTTCTTCCACATTGGTGTGTACGAAATCTCCAATACACACATTATGTATGTATGTATGTATGTATATATATATATATATATATATATATATATATATATATATATATATATATATAATACATACACACCAGGTGGTTATAAACGGCATCCTACAGAGCAGACAGGCGAACAGAATGTAACTAAATTTTGCATATAGGCTATGTACGAGATGTGCTCTCGAAATTTTGTTAAAAAAGTCAATTATAAAATGTCCACCAGAGGGTGCCTTTTCAAGAAACACATGAAGTTTAAACAATAAACCACCAAAATGTAATATAGAAACAATATTAACAATCCTAAATAAGACCTATGAGTAATAAAATGCGCTCCCACATATCCATGGAGTCTGTAAAGGCTCTATTGCACGAATGCTTTACAGAAAAACGTGTTATTACTCGATTCTTTCTTAATCCTTGACCACCACGTTCTTTGGATCTAATTGCATGTGATTTTTGGTTATTGGGCTATTTAAAAAGTCTGGTGTATCGTTAACGTGTTGCGACCTTGAATAATTCCATAACGTTTCATGTGCGAAGCCTCACAACTGATCAATCACGATCTGTAGATCACACTGTCCATCGACTTGAAGTTTTGCAGGTGAATGAGGGTGGTCACGTGGAGCAACTTCCCCTACATCGTCCTGAACACGATTAACAACTGCTCCTCTTGTACTATTTCATCCTAATCTGCTCGTTTCTAGAATATGGATTGTTTATTTCTCCCTTACTTTTACTTAATGTGGTTCGACAGAAAGGCGATAAGAAATTAATAAATGTTAATATTGTTTCTATATTCTATTTCGGTCGTTTATTGTGTTAGATTTCGTTCTTTTCCCGAAAATCTTCCTATCTATGTAACAGTTTCATTTCTTGCGTCATCATGGGATTAATCTTAACAATCTCATTCGTTGCTTGCACAGTCAAAACACTATAAAAGGAAATGTAAAACGTTTTGACGGGAGTGATAAAAATAGATTATCTGAATAAACTTAACAAGTTCTATTTCCAAATTTTGAACCTTCTTGTATTGCTTACAAGTGCACTGTAATTATGATGGGTACTATTATAACTTTGTTGTGGGTGTCAGTCATTCAATATATATCTCTCACCTTTCTGCCTTCCTACTCTCTCTACCTCATCCCTTTCGTTAATGATGTTTTGCTCCTTCTCCGTCCTTCACGCTTTTTCTCCTTTCACTTTTTATACTGGATCTCCTTCACTCTTTTTATCCCACTCTCTCAATCAATCTTCTTCCCTTTCTCCTTTTCCTGTCTGTCTAACTCTCCCTTTCTCTTGTAACTTTCCTCTTTCACTCCATCTGGCTCTCCTTCTCTTCCCTCTCTTTCTAATCTCTCCTGTCTCTTTTCGATCTCTGTTCTTTTATTTACTATCTCTCTTTTCTACTCTATGACTCACCTGGTCGTAATCCTCTCCTTCATTTCTGTCTCATCTGTATCTCTACCTCACGCTCCCTCTCCTCTTATCTCCCATCTCTCTCTGACCTTTATTCTTTCCCTTTTCTCACCCTTCCCTACACTTTTTCTCCATCTTTCTCACTCACTCTTATTCTCTTTTCTCATCCATTCTTTTTTTTCTTTTATCCATATCCATTCACTCTCTAGTACGCAACTTTAATCTCTTTACCAATCTCCTTAATCTGTCTCTCACACACGGACACGGGTATCAGAAGAGATAGGAAATTAGAACATTTATTCAATAGCTTTGATCTCTCAGAAAATAAAGTTGTTTACACGTTCGGCTATCGACTTGCCATGTACTAACGACATCGCGCTCTGAGGAGTAAAGATCTGTAGGAAAATGTGTAGGATATACATTTTAAGTGTATGAATGATAACGTTTTCAGGTTACTTGAATTATTTTGCTAAAATAGTAAGATCCTGGTAGTCATTTTGATCCTGCCGAAATCTGTCTGGTGATCTTTCGTGCAACATGTAGAACTCAAATCCGGTCACATCGAAGGGTTTGGTTTGGAGTGCTACGGTCTAATTTTTGCAACACGGGGGTTAATGAAACAGGCACCTACTGCTTAAAGCCGATACATCCCTGCCACTGTGAGATTCGAACCCACTAACTCTGGCTCCGAAGGTCAGCACCCTAAGCATTTGGTCATAGTTCGGCCAGAACATCGAATGAGATTTTAAAATGCATTCTATATATTCGAATAGAGCAGCGGTAATTCAGTCGGCAATAGAGTTGCTGTCCAGATGGTTACGGTGTACGATGTATCAAACGGATGGTTACCGAATTGAAGCTTGTCCATCCAAAGATCCCCCTTTGGAATAATGACAGGGGGAACGTTGAAGAGATTCGTGGTTGCAATGCCCTCCAAGTTCCCATACGATAATTCTGGAGGCAGCAGGCCAAATCTGTTGATCTTTTGCCTGGTCCCTGCTTCTAAATTACGAGCATCTACTTGTTTATGTTTTTTCTAGTGAGTTATTTTGACCACCTATAGTGTGGTCTTATAATAAAATTCATGAATTCATAATAGGCAAGGGTTTAGGCGTTATTTAAAAACATTTGAATTGAGAAGAGTTTTGCATAACTAATAATATGAAAATTTGATTAGCAAAATAACTATCGACATTTTTCTCTAAATTGAGATGAATCGAGATGCTAAGATTATTTCTCCTTGAAATGAAACTAATAGATCAAAATTCATCTTTAAAAAAACGAAAGAAGATTTATAAATAATCTATTTTTGCCTTTTCTTAGAATTAATCTTCTCGGAATATAAAGTTTGCTCGCAGATAGCTTAACGTAGACATATTTTTAATAATTTTTTTCTTTTGATTTATTTTCTTTATTCTCGAGGAAACTTTTCAAGATTCACAACGGAAGAATTCTCCATTCTTTTAAGATCATTAATCCTTTTAGAGAACTAAGTAAGGAAAACGTCACTTTTAATCTTCCGTGGAATAAAAGTTCGAACTTCAAGACTGACCCCGCACATCCAGAGAAAAAAAAATTTTTTCTTTAGATTCGTATTTATAATAATATTTTTTACAGGCATGTTCGATAAAATGTAACTAGTTTCGGAAAATTTATTTCTTTTGGACGTAATTAATAACAAATTGCTTATACCTAAAGACTTGTACCAAATATGCTTTGGTTTATTTTGAGTTATCGTATAAATTTATACTTCGGTTTTATATGTTTTGCTTCGCAGAAGCTTTCGACACATTTTAGCGATCTTGATAAACAATGTATCTAAAGTTTAGATATTCTGAATATTATCATTTTCATAAATTGTGTTTAACTTTTCGTTGTAATGACTACGATACTAATTCTTTAATCATTTTAAAAAAGATATATAGAATGAGTAGAAAATCTTTTAATTAAGCTGGTGTGAAAATAAAAGTATCTCTACAAAAAATAACCTGTATTTTCAACTTCTTACCACCTCTTGAAATTTCTTTTTGCATTCAACGTTTGCATGGCCCTGCCCTTTATGCTGATTACATATCAAGGCATATCTTAAATCTAAGGATGCTACCCTACTACGGTCCAAATATGTGACAGGTCACTGCCGCATCATAATGACGCCAGAAGTTCCGAAAGATGAGTTTGGTTTGAAGCGCTACGGTCGACTTTCTTGCACGCGAGTTGAGTGAGGGAACTACTGTTAAAGCGGATTCTGAGAGTCTGTGGACATCCATGCTACACTGGGATTTGAATCCACGGACTCAAGTACCAGAAATCAATGCCCTAACCATTCCGCCATTGTTAGCCACAGAAAGATTTGGGGACTTTCGTGCTAAATTGCCCCGTCTGGTGCTTCATAATGACGACTTCTGACTTCATAATGACATATCACATGTAACATATCTCTATTGCAATATGTTACCACCATAAGTTAATAAGGAACACTAAGTTACATCTTTTTATTTAAAATTACTATGACGTTATAAAATTTCTCGAATTTTTTTTTCGAAAACTATGCGTTGTAGGTGATTCGAATTTTAGGCATTTTTTTATATCTTCCAAACACCAAATGTAGTTGAGTAGAATTTTTCCGGTCTTGTTGAGAAACCCCTTTCTTATATAGAAAAATCTGTGTATCCATTACTACTTATGTTAAATACAATTTTTATAATAATTATTTTAAATTATACAAAACTTTATTTTAAATTATAATATATTTTTAAGAACATTACAGTGTTTGTAACTTGAGAAAATACTTTGCAATTTAACATTCTGACTGTTCATCCCACGATTTCCACGGACAATTTAAATGTAGCAAAATTTGCTCATCTCACGATTTTCTAGGGCAAATGTTTTTCTTTCTTCCTTAAGAAGCACATTCCACCTTTTCACAGTTTAACCAGTGGAATAAATTATATACAGTATTGCACATTTAATTAGGTAATAAATAGAGTTATATGTCTATAACTATAGTTATATTAGATATTAGAATTATAGATAGCATGTTATAAATAGAAATTAACTGTATTTTAATTGAAATTTATTAATAAATAAACTTTTTGTGATAACATTTGAAATTAGTTTTTCTGAAAGCTTAGTTTCTCACGATAAAAATCAGTATAAAAAATCTTTTCTAGAAAAAAAATTAGCTTTTAATTCTCCAATTTATATATATACTCAAAATATGCAAGAAAAAAAGTACGCAATTTTTAATGAGATCTCGGTTTACAAATTGAGCAGTAAGAGGGTTAAAAAACACTTATTTTTATGACAATCATGTTAACAGACTATGTTAAAAAATGTGAGAGGGATTAAAGAAATAGTTAATTGTTCAGTGTGAGGTAAATTTTGAGTTCTAATTTCTATGCGAGATTCTTCTACGACTGAAAGCGAGAATGTATATTAAAAACACTGCATATTAAAAAAGAAAATAGATTGTTATTTGGCATGTAAATGCCGAGCAAAAATCACTGTTAAATATGTGAAAGTTTTGTGACAGTTCAGCAAAATGAATTTTTATACAGCAATTAAACAGACTTAAAACCGAAAGTTAATAACACCACAGGATTAGTCGAGGACTTTTTTTTTATAAAAACTATAATCGAAGTTTGAGAAAGAAAATCTCAAAGCCTTTCAAATGTTTTTAAAGCTTTTCCCCACACACAATCTTAAAGATTCAAGAAAAATACATAAAAGGATTTTCAAGAATTAATGAAGAATTTTTCGAGAAAGGCTCTCGAAAATAACGAGGTATTTCGAACTCTTCAGAAGAATCATTAATCTTGAGAAACATTCGGAAATATCAGCTATCTTTATATAAAATTTATCCGTCTTAAAACGTCTTTCTTTTCCTCCCTGTCTTTTCTCTCCAAGTAACATAAGTTGTCTTCAAAATTTCTTCCGTTGTTCCAACAGACATATGTCATTATTTTATCATCTGTTTTGATCATTTTTCAAATGCCTCCAAACATCCACTTGAAAGATGTTCTTCACCATTTCAAAGCCATCTATTTTACCGAAGCAAAAGGAAATGAAAAAAAAAGTACAGACAAGAGATCTTATCTAATCTTTTAACT
>CM063501.1:7619662-7624662 GCA_032207245.1 Pardosa pseudoannulata
ATATATATATATATATATATATATGACTAGTCGTGATCCAGAGTTAAGGTGAATGGAAGTCTTCTTGATAAAAATTTTTATTAACTCATCGTTCTTAAGGAAAGCAACATCCGCCATTTTCATCGTTCGTGGCGGAACTATGCATTAAGGTGTTGACCGCTCCATGTCCACGCTCCAAATCCCACTTATCTGTTTGCAAGATCATCAAATAGCTCAAATGCATCTGCCTGACCGGATTATCCTAAATGCTTAAGCGAGTGTAGGTCTTTTTCATTTATTTTATTTTAAAAGTGTTCTCTTTTTAAAATCGTTTTTAACTTGCATAATTTCCAACTACCCTTTTTTTAGATCTGACACATATATATATATATATATATATATATATATATATATATATATATATATATATATATATATATATATATATATATATATATATATAATGTGTGTGTATATATATATACACACATATATATACATACAAAATATACATATATATATATTTATAGACACACACATAGATACATATTATACACACATAAATATATGTATGTAAACATATGTAATATGTATATGTACACATAGTATATACACACATGTATACATACTTAATGCATGTTCTTCAAAGTCTGCTTTATTATGGATACAGGGGGGACAACATCTCTCGCGTCCGAAACCACGTGTTCAATCTTTATGTGTCCTCTGAGTAGTGCTAACTGAGAAACACCTCAGGTGTATACCTCCTTCATGTATATATGATTGTCACGGGCCCAAGGTGCTCAAGTGATCTGGGTCTTAAGTTATTCCTGGTTGGTTTGTAGAGTTTGCTCCTGACTGGGTGTGACAACATTAACAAGGAACTTGATGGAACTCTCGTAGGTCAGAAGTAGTTTTATAGTTGTTGCAGTTGCTGTCGTGGTGTACTGGCCTTCAGTTTATATGCTGTTGTATACCTTCGGGTCAGCGTAAGAAGTGACTTACTCTAGGTACATCCCCAATTATAATCAAGGAACTTCTCATCCCCAAATTTCATCCGTAAATGGGACATTGGAACCTTATCTCAACCTGGAATTGCTGTAATTAATTTTTTCATAAACCTCCCACAAGAGTAATAAAATAATGATACATTTAGTTAAAATATACCGGTAGAGTTTAGTCCCAATGTGGATGAACTCTGCGTTATGGTCCTTTGGAAGAGTTTCAATGTTTACAAAATATAATGATCGTTAACGAAATTAACGTATCAGAAAGTTATGCTCTGTGGTTTGATAAATTATATTTTTATATACCTTAAAACGAACTTGTGTTAGTTGAAACATTTTTGTAGCAGGAATTTCATATACGGTTCCAAAAAAAAAACTTTAATATGCACTCTGCATATGCGCGGTGGACGTGTGTTATAGACTAAAGTTAACTAATAGGCATGCATAACTATTTCATACTTTTTGAGTAAAACATGGAAATCATACGTTAATTTCTTTTATATTACAGGAAAAAACTACTTAACTAATCTACGTCCTTTACGATAGAATCCCTTTTGATGTAACCATAAAAAAAAATATTTAACGTTATTTTTAAAAAAATTTCAACATCTTTATTCAAAATAAATTTACATCTAATTATTCTCAACATATTAACGACTAGCATTTTATGTTTTTAACTTTTTTATGGTTTTGGATATAAAAATAGCTCTCAGAAATTTTATGTTTTGTTAACAGAGTCACATATATATACATGCATAATATACACATATATACATATATGTATAAACACACATACATAGATACATATATAATATAATACATAAATATATGTACGTCAACATACATAATATCTATATACATAGTATAGACAGAAGTAAACAAGTTTTTGTTTCGATCGACAATAGAAGGCAATCCTATAACACACACTCCCAAATTTCCTAGTATTTTAGGCTCATAACAAAAATAATATCTATGTTATTTAGATTGGCATTCTATTCTCACACTAAAAATTATTCCTGAAAATTTTGTTTTTGGCATGAAAATCGACTGAAACTGTGATAAAAATGTGAAATGTCTTCGTTTCACTCTATGTTCCCGTAGAAAAAGTAAATGAATGTGCGATATTCAAAAAATCCTAAAGTGTCGATTCAAAGAGAAAATTTAAGATAATAGAAATCGCTTGAATATTTTTTAGATTGTTTATTAGAGAACTCTCTACCGACTCCCAAAGGAAAAACTCATTCTAAGAAAACATAAAAATTCTACAACCTATTTTTTAGTGATATCTAAAATGAGACACAAAATATTTATGGAGATTTGTACGAATGCTTTATTGAAGTTAAACAGCTGGGAGGGCAAAGAAATCTACAAGAGAAAACGAAGAGGAAATATTTGGCGAGGACTCGAACATTTCAGCTAGATTCTGTTCATGAAGATGTTTTCTTTCTAGATTATCATCTCCAGAGACATAACGATCGAGGGTCACAATGTTAGATTTCTTCTTTTCAGGATTTCTATTTATTCTTTTCTCTGTACAGATAATATCAGGAGAAACCATTAATATAGCCGAAAGACATGTGGTGCCCCATCATTAGAACATTGGAAAAATCGAGAAGAAATGACTTGATGGGGATGAAATTTCATCCAGGTACTAATTTTCGAGTCTAAATATCAACTATCCTTTTACTAAATTTGTAATTAAAAGGAAGTAGTAAAATTACTTAACAAATACGTCGAATAAGTTATTACATTATTGCAGGGTGTCTCATTTTAGATACCGATAAAAATAGTTTGTAGAATTTTTATGTTTTCGTAGAACGTGTTTTACTGTCGGAGTATGTAGAAAGCTGTCTCATAAACAATCTACAAAATTTTCTAACCATTTCTATTATTTTAAAGTTTTCTAGTTGTGTCGATACTATGAGTGTTCGAACATGGCACTTAAATTTACGTTATCGGCGTAGAATGAAATCGTGACGAATGACTTTAAATATGGGAAGGAAATAAATAGAGAGGCACAACAAATATATCATCGCAAGCCTAAATATTTAATATACAATTCATAGGAATTTCCTTTACAGTTGACAACATCTGGAGAGAAATGAAGTGAACAGCTTACAATACAAAATGGCAGAAGAATGTGAAAATTATCACGAGATGCCATCAGGAAAAAAGGAAAAGTCAGAATTGAAGTAGCGGCATTTTCTTGTGCACGGGGTAATATTTTGAGTTACGTCGCCGCAGTATCCCCCCCTCCTAGTGAACACGTTCTGCAAATCTCACTGGATGTCTAATTTTGCGGCCATATTTTTAAGTTTGCAGTTTTGGAGATAGCACAATAGAAGGAGTCTGATCCACAATTGGTTGTGCCGCGTGCGTCTTGTCCTGGAGGTCTGCGTTAGAGGCTGAAGAGTTATTCGCAGAAGAGTCTGAATAATCTGACAGGAGATAAGCTGATTTTAGACGATCAACAGACACTACTATCTCCTTTCCTCCCTTGCTGATTTTGAAAAACTTTTTTTTAAATCACTTATTTTACACTTGATACCAAATAAATATTTTCGATGAAAATTTTCCTTTTTCATCAGTGACATCCTGTGGTGCTTAAAACAATAGCTGATCACTAACGTGACGTTCTGCAGTATTCAATGTTGTTTAACTGCCTATAAGAAACTTAAAGTACATACTTTTATACGAGGAATTGTGCGACCTACATAATCTAACTATGAACAGAAACGAATATGCCTGGTGGAAGAGAAACGCAAACTCAGGAGCTCTGCGGTTGATTATAATTTTCTTCTTTGGCCATCCCAATTTCATGGTTTACAGCGGTTCAATCCACCGTTTTGCTACACAAGAGCTCATGAGATCGAGACATTCTGCTTAACTCATTAATATATGGCTTCTATTTTTAGATATTGCTAAAATAATTGTAGAATTTTTATGTTTTCTCAGAACTAGTTTTCATTTTGAGAGTAGGTGGAAGGCAATATTATAAACAATCTAAGAAATTTTCAAGTTATTTCTATAATTTAAATATTCGGCATCGAGATCGGCTTTTTATTATTTTTTGGACACCGTGGCTCAATGTACTCTTTCGGCAGCCACATAGACTGAAAGCATGGCAAATAGTTTTATCTTCTACTAGCTGCAAGTACCTGGCTTTGCCCGGGTTTAAAATAAGATTTTCTGTAAAAGAGTACAAAACTGTTTGCATGCAATAAAAGGGTACATTTATCTTAAAACAATGGGATAGACAATATTCTTGGCAGATCCATTTGGAGTGTGTACAAAAAGGTTTTCCTCTTTGCCCACTCTGGAGCAGGCCACATACAACTAACTTCCCATGAGAAAAGCATATTGTTTGCAAGTCTATACCAGCAATCTCAAGAGACTGGCCCCGTGACTTGTTGATTGTCATGGCAAAGCACAGTTTCAAAGGGAACTGTATTCTCTTGAATTGTATGGTGTTGTTTGAGGGAATTATAGGTATTGTTGGAATGGAGATATCCTGACCCTTAACACACTGTGAGTATTGTGGCTCTGTGTACCATACTCTGTGAGTATTGTGAATGACATGTTGCATCCGCTTTTTCACAAACTTTTGCCATTGCACAACCTGGGTGCATCAATATCTCATATCAACATTATTGGAACACCAACTTTCATAATCAAGTTGTGGGCTTGCAAATCAGGAGTCTGGATGGAATTTAAGAACTCAAAGGGATATTGTACTGCTTCATCATTATTAAGGATGCAGTCTATGGACTTGTAGGCATATTCTTGCCCTGGAAGCTGCTTCTGAATGGTGACATTGAGCTTCTCTACCACATCATTTCTGCTTGCCAGAATTGCTCTGTGAGAAAGCTAGTCCTGATCCTTGAAGTTTTGCTGAATATGATATTTGTTGCAGTATTTGATTGCAGTGAAGTAAATATAACAAAGATGTATTGCGTTTACTTACCGCTTTTGTTTAGTAAAGCTTTCTGTAGAAATTACATACAGCTCAGAACAGGC
>CM063501.1:7634662-7652162 GCA_032207245.1 Pardosa pseudoannulata
TAAAGTAAAACTAGATTTGAATCCTTTTAAAAAAGTAAAAATTTAAGTTTTTGTATCCAGATTCAGTGAGAATTTTTAAATTATTGTTAGACTGAGATTTGATAGATGTACATTTATTAGATTTTGGTTTGGTTTAGAGCGCTACGGTCTACTTCTTAGAAACACGAGTGGTAATGTAACATGGATCTACGGGTTTAAGCTGATTCCGAACAGCTACAAATAACCATACCACAGTGGGATTTGAACCCATGATCTCCGGTAACGAAGATGAGCTCTCAGACATTTTTAAACTTGACACACACACACACACACATATATATATATATATATATATATATATATATATATATATATATATATATATATATATATATATATATATATATATATATATATATATATATATATATGTATATATATATATATATATATATATATATATATATATATATATATATATATATATATATATATATATATATATATATATATATATATATATATATATATATATATAATATATATATATATATATATATATCATCCTGACGGAAACAAAACACAGAATGTGTATTACCAAAATATAGGTTTTTCTGTACTTGGTATTTACATGTATTTGGGCTATAAGTTATTTTCTACTGACATCGGTAAAGACTTAAAGTTTTAGTGGCTATTGAATTACTGAATTGTACTATTGGCTATTGAATTATTGTTTCATCTGCTAATGGCATCATTATTAATTGGATACTGTACTTGAAAGTGTTAGAGAAATATGTTTCATTATTATTGACATTATCTAAGCAATGTCAGGTGTATTTAAAGCAATTTTTTTATTATTATTAATACCAAAAATCTCATTCGAAATGTTTCACGAAGAAAATATATTATTCTCTGGTGTAAACGAGGAAGGTCAATTGCATTAACTTTTATCAAATTTACCTACTTTTATTATAAACATTTGGAAAGCTATTAATATAATGAAATAGAAGTAAAAAAGTTACATTGGTTATGAATTTACTGTCTAGAGCTCATTTATTAATCATTCCGCTTACATTTATTAACCTGAATCATGATAGTACGTTATGAATACAATATATCACATAAATTGTTTTATATTTTGATTGTTCTGAAGTTATTTAACATAATTTGATTATTTATTTTGAATTTCTTGATTTCCGAATTTTTTAAAGTTTCAATTTTATTTAATTTAAATATTCTAACCTGGTTTTTTAATAACGTGGGGCACTTACCAGCATTGCCCTGGATTTTGCTAACAATTTTATAATAGGACCAACACCCTAGGACAACAGAAATAAATAAATTGGGTCCTCGTCATTTAGAAGGTGGGTTTAAGTAGAACATCTCCCCCGTACATGTCCTCCCACCTCCCCAGGTATCATTTGGAAAATTGGAAGACATTGAAACCACAAACTTATTGCATGTGCCCCAGCCGACATTGAAGAACTTGTCAGATTATTGTCGGATCGAGTTCCGAACCCGCAACATTTCGGCAACGGGACTTACTTTGACTGAACTACCACTGCCTGCATGTGGAATATATCTTAGAAAAACACTCCAGAAATGGATTTTTTTCTATTTAATTTTGTTCGTCATTACCCTCGAAAATTTAGAAGTAATTAATTTATAGAAAATTTAAACTAAATAACTACAGTGAAAATCGTTTTACACAAATCTGAGGACACTGAAGTACGTTTTCTTGATAAAGGTGTCCGCAAAGAAAAAAAACTTTCAACAAAATTAAGTTTAGTAGAATACATGTTTATTTACATAGCTAAGTAAATAGGCAAGCATTTAATAGAAATTAATAAAAAAAATAATCTTTTCGCGTTAAGTCATTTTCTTTTCATTTCAAGAGAAGAAAACATGCATGTTAATACATAGTAGTTTCTTAGGACCGTTGTGTTATTTCGTGCAAGCCGATATTTCATCTTAAGCGTTTTCGCGTTAAAGCATTTCACTGCACTATATTCACTATTATCATATATGTGGGAAATGTTAATGGATTACATAAACTTTTGCTCAAATTGTAACAAAATAAATAAAATGACATCCTTTTCAAGATAAATATAATAAGCTAATGCCTCACTATTATTATTTATATCAACTGCCATAAATTCCATGTCTCTCAGATTCGTCTAATTTTCCAAAATAGTTTACAGTAATAGAAAATGGCTCAAAACTACCGAAGCATTCTTGATAAAGTATCGCTATCTATTGGGAAAAACGGACTAAGTTCGCGCTTCACGGAATTAAGATGCCGATTTTTTCTTGCCAGACCTGACTTCGGGAATTCCAAAATGGGCGCATTCGAGCTGTCCGAAAGGAATTTGACAGTCACAAGCGAGAAATTAAAACCCTTATAAATTACTAACATTCGACTGATACCTTGCTTATATTGAGTAACATATCACAATTTTTAAAATTATTCACAGTAATAATGACCATTCAAGTTTAAGCCATCATCTATCCTATTTGGCTTTTAAATGACACCAACATAGTAATGCGTCATAGGTATTGAGTTAAATTACTTATAAGTTACTAACATTTGATTAATGCTTTGATAAAAGGAGTAACATACAATTTTTAAAATTATTCACAGAAATAACCATTCAAGTTTAAATTAAGATTTATTTGACTTTTAAGTTACACTAATACTGAGATTACACAGATAGTAATACTTACACCAAGATTTAATAATGATGTTAATTTAATGTATTTTTCGTTTTTGCCCTTACACTTGTCTTTCATTCTTACAATGCTAAATGATGTCTCCTAAAACTTAGTTTATTAGTCTATTTTATAAAGCCTTATCCTCCTACAAACTTAAACATTTTGAAATGTTGTTTCAATTTAAATATTTTAAATATATACATTTTGATTATAAACATATTTCTCTTGTACCAACTGTCTAATAGTATTAGTACGCTCTGCATGATGCAATCCAATATTCGAACTTACCTTCTTTTATAGTATTTTAAATCATTTGCGTACAAAATAGTCTACAAATTTATAAATGTCATGTTAAAATTTTATACTAACATCGCTAATGTAGGAAATTTTTAGTGTAAATTTTTACACTCGGACAAACAAGTACACACAAATATACACACACTCACGTACATCTCAAATCGAAAACTGTTTTTCGAACCAAAACAGCCAGAGTAAAATGTACCCATTCGTATCGTAAACGACAATTATCATTTTAAAATACCAACGTTGTCTCCGGGGAATGATAATTCTCGTTTTGTGAGAAGTATGTTCTTAGATGAAAGTATATTTCTTGTTATACATTCTGAGACTACATATTTTTCTTTTGAATACGAGTTGTAAACATCCCCAGTGATTGGGATGTTCGAATTACTTCTTTGCCACACCCTAGTCGGTTTAGTATGATGTAGCACAGGTTCAGGTGAAAAAATGCAGCATTGGCGAAATAAGAGCGAGATATCCGTTGGTGTTGACATTTACCATCGTGATTTAATTCAGAAAATAGGATGAAAATCAAGTTGAGGATGTTAATTTCATGAAAAAAAAAGTACAATCGAAGGATATTTCTCCACACTCCAAAAGTTCAGGTGTCTATTAGACTATTACTGGAACACTATTAATGTTTTCTAATGGTTTCAATAAGGGCTATACCCTATAGTTCGCTTTTCAAGATCTCGTCTTCATACAGACTGAGACGGCCGCGTCCGTTTACATGAGTTTTCTTCGATTTTTTTCAGTCGATTAACTGCGTTCTGAAAATCAACATGTGAGTTTAATGACCATTTTATTTCTTACCATCGAGGATATACTGGATGAATTTAAAAATAAAGATTATTTTGAATTATCAGAAAAAAATTGACATTACCTATGAAAAGAAAATACACACCTATTGTATATGAAATTTGCAGTGATAGTATTTTTGATTTGTACATTCCGTTACACAAATGTAACTGTTTCACCGACTATCATGATAAAATATACTTATAATATTTATGTGCAACATTGGAAATAAGTATTAAAAAATAAGTACTGCAGTTTTCATACATGTATGTTCAAATATCTTTATTTCTCTAAAATACCTCAAAATATATGAAAGTTTTAGGCTTGCTTGGTTTGGAGCGATACTGCCTAATGTTTTGACACACAAGTGTTTGTGAGACTTGAATTTACGGCTTACAGCCGATTTCGAACATCTACGAACATCCATTCCAGCAGTGGAATTCGAACCCGTGAGCTCCGTTAATGAGAAGGAGCACCCTATCCATTTAGCCATCGTTCCAACAAATGTTTTAGGGATAAAGGCCTTATGTGAATGTGTTAAAGAATTCATAAACAGCTTCGAAATCATTTCGAACAATGTATAACGAAGTTATTTATTAAATTTCTTGATTTGGTCCTGTTACAAGAATTCATACCAATAAGCTCCAATAATGAGGAGCTATCCAAACGAGCATCATTCATTCGAAAGTTTTAGAGAAAATAGACCCATGCAAATGTGTTAATCGGTTCGTAAAAGTCTCGGCAAGATATCGAACAATGCTATGCAAAGTGATTTCTCATAAGTTTTTATTTTGTGCTATTATAAGAATGGTGTCCCAAAATGATCACCTCTACTTATTAAAGGTTTGGTGAGTTTGAATGAAGTTTTTCGTCTATATTTAAATTTACTCTATTAAACGAAATTTTTAGGGAAAATATCCCGATGAAAATGTGTTAAGAAAATCTTAAAAGGTTCGAATCATTTAAATCTTGGGATCGAACAATTGATGACAAGGCGTTTTCTGAGTTCGTGATTCATCAACGAAAATTTAAAGTTCTGAAATAAAATGAAACACAATGTACCCCTGGAGACAGACATCGAAGAAAGTGGTATTACAACCCTCAATTTTGAATCGTTTCGGAATATTTCTTCGATTTCAATAACGTTAAGTTCTTCCTTTTTAATGGAACACCTCGGGGACGGCGCGGGAATAGGGAACGTTTCACTACTCATCATTAAGTGAGTTTAGAGGAACGGAAAACATACTTCAAAGTAGACTCAGGGGAGGAATAAATGCCCGGGCACTTCCTTTACTCTTCATTAACCGCTAAATTCAATGAATCAAGTTGGAGGCGAACCAAAAGAAACAAAGCACGCTCGCTTTTTCCCCTCCGACGACACAAACTAATCTCGGAAAATTGCCGACAGTGATTCGAGGCAATGCTTCGGCATATCTCAATTTATCGCCACCTCAACACAAATCTGCAAAAATGCTTGGATTCGAACTGCTACTGGAATGAAGCTTTAAAATGATTAATTCTTAATTAAAGGAAGTTTTGTTCCTAATTTAACTTATTCAATTTAAAAGATTACATCCCATGTATGCGACTTCAAATGAAAGATGCTTTTTCTTTTTTTTTAAAGTTATTATATCTTTTTTAATTAATACTATAAATATACTAGATTTTCAACATATTTTTCTCTATTTTTCAATTTCTACTTCTGTTTCACACTCTCCTAAAATATCTATCTATCTATCTATATCTAACTATCTATCTATATCTAACTAACTATCTATCTATATCTAACTATCTATCTATATCTAACTAACTATCTATCTATATCTAACTAACTATCTATCTATATCTAACTAAATATCTATCTATATATAACTAACTATCTATATCTATCTATCTATATCTATCTATCTATCTATATCTATCTATCTATCTATATCTATATCTATCTATCTATATCTATATCTATCTCTATCTATCTATCATATATATATATATATATATATATATATATATATATATATATATATATATATATAATATTAGATCGATAAAGACATATAGTTAAAATTACCATGTAATGCGCTCCACATAGCAATTACATAGATGTAAATAAATATAATAATAAAAAAGAACCAAAACACTCTAACTCCATTAAGTTCAGTAAATGTAAAACGGATAGGAAGAAAAATGGATTGGGTGTGGAAGGTTTACGACTTCCATACACGGTTAAAACAATTGTTTGAACAGGCCTGAACGTTCCCCTACAACAAAAAGACCACAAGAATATGAAATGAGAATACGAATCAGAAGAACAATCCATCCATAAAGCTATACAAAAAGCCAACGCATCCAAAATTTATGTTTCCACAGTGTCAGTTAAAATTGCAGTTAAAATTACAGTTTGAGAATTGGTAACATTAACTTAATAATATTAACACCTTAACGCATTTGCCCGTGTCTGACACGGGCGAAATTCAAATTAAGCATGTAATAAAATCGTTTACACTTTGTTTGTATAACAATTTTTTATATACTTTTTACTCTTTCCAAGCTCCCTAGTCACCCCCAAAACTGAAATTGCAAAAAATAACTTACATTGTACCTATATATCCCTTTTCTTTGAAGAAAATATGTCATATTTTATAATTTTTTCTAAACTAAACTCGTGCTTTAAGGGGTTAATATCTACTTGAAAATAATTATTTAATTGTTTATAAATAAAAGGTAGGGGATAATTAAATTAACATTTAAAGTTAATTACAATTAATTAACAGCGCACTGAACGTTCCATAGTGATACAGTTATAGTTCATTCTAATATTAATCATTATTTAGAATTAGTTTTAAAAAATGCAATTTTTTTAAAGTTCAAAGGTGATAAATAGATGAATTGCCAGTTTACAAAGCTATTTCTCTAAAATCTTGATTTTGCCTAACTGCTAGAATGATGTTTTAAATAATATTAGTTCTATCTTGGCAAACGTTTGGCGATAGTTTCAAGTTCTTTGTCCACATTTTAATTAATCAATGAAACAGACCGATAAAATTTTTATTTTAACTAATAGTTAGAACTAGTAACAAATAACGACTAAAATATGCTAGCTTTACACTAACATAGTGATTTCAAACAATGTTATACACAATGTCCCAAATTCTCAGTTCTATCATGCTATTAAAATGATGCTTTAATCACTACTTTTACATTTGTAAAAATTTGGCGATAGTTTGAATGATTATTTATGTTGATATTTTGATTATTTCAATTAGACGGATGGAATTCTGATTTTAATTAATAATTAAAATTAGTAACGAAGTACACCTAAATTTAGGCCTTGCACTGACATGGTAGATTTTAACAATGTGTTAAATATAATATATACAATTATTGAAAATATTCAGCATAACTTCTCCTTTTTAGGTTTGGTTTGGTACGGTAAGGTCTACTGTTTTGCTACAAGAGGGTTGATGAGACCGGGACCTACTGCTTAACACTAGATTTACTGACCGAGCCAATTTGACTCATTAAAAATTGGATCACTATATATATATATATAACTTTATTATCACTTTTCAAAAACATACGCTGGTTTTTAGTTAAGTAATAAAATATATGTAAAATTTAATTTCTCTTCCCTTCATTTCGCATTATCAAATGGGGTATACCTACTTTCCCTGTTGTGAACCCATTTGACTCACAGAATGTATATGAAAATAAATAAATATAGTAATGAATATAGTAAAAAGTAAGTATAAAGTAAGTATAAAGTATAGTATGAAGTAAACATAAAGAAGAAGTCGAGAGCACTTCCAAAAATTCATGCCACTGAAGCACGGAAGAATTTTCAAGTTCAACAATCATACAAAAGAAACAGATGTAGACACCATTGTGCTAAATGAAACAGGAATGTTTGCGGAATATGTGTTTCAAAAACAGATTTTATATGTAAAAAATGTTTTCCATGAATTTTTTTATAATAAACATTTCACTTAAATTAATTTGGAATTATTTTCTTTGCAAAAAACTTTCATTTTCTTGTATGAGTGAAATTGGCTCACTTAAGTAAAAATAGGTATAGGATTAACATCGGTAAATGTAGTTTTAAAGAAGATTCCGAAGGGGTGACGAACATCCATACCTGTAGTGGGATTCGAACCCGCGAACTCCGGTACCGAAGAGTAATTCTCTACGATTCAACAAATCTTTTGGCTCTCCTTTTCTGAAATCTTTGTATATAATATCTTCACCGTTTTTCAAAATGTTTTCTAAAGTCGGAAACAATGCATTCAGACATAGTTGTATGCATTTTTTCATTTATACATTTCTGTCTCATTCAGACATTACTCGATCTCAAAAGTTTCAATATCGAAAACTATCTTGTCCTGTGGTTTAATCATTATATAGTTTTAACTAAGCCTTTTTCTACAGAGAAATTTCACGTGTGTTTTTAGTGAATAACTAATACAAAAACCTCAATAAGATAATACATTCCAATGCCAATTCCAACAAAGGCATATTTCAATTCTTTGTAGGGGATAGAATAAATGAGTGAAAGCAGGAATGACGAACAAAAATACGAGTTTCTGTTTACATGGTTTGGCAGTTTTCCAACAACATAAATTACTTTGTCATTAGAGTAATTTAATAAACATCAAGACGATAAATGTTAGCTTCAGAAAGTGGTACGGCTACGATACTTTTTTATATATTTCCCCAAAACTCTTTGTATAGCCTGGAAGTCATTTTTATATGAAAAGCTATAGACAGTCAACAGGGCGAGTTAACAGTGGGGAATGCTTTTTTTGTCCTATGATATTTAGAACATCGTTATAATCTCGAAATATTTTATTTCAGAATTAGATTTCTTACTTAAATTACTCAGTATTGAGATACTGGATATTAGTTTAGTTTTAAATAGAAGATTTCGATTCTTCAAATAGTTTAGCTGATAGTTTTTAGTTATGCTTCCCAGCCTTAGGGTGTGCTACATGAAAATGTTTTGTTATATAGAATGTAAATGGCAAGCAAAAGGAGATGTAAACAAGATATTATAGTCATCCCCTATATGAAACTAGCCTAAGTTATCTGTCCGTCTGTCCTCTATTTTATGAAGCGGTTGGACCTGGAATGAATAGGGGCAGCCATATTGAGTTCTTGATGAGTTAGGGTTAGCAAAGTTCAAAGCGAGTAAAGTTTATCTTCTTCTAAACTATCAATCCGATTCTAAAATAAATTGGTATAAGTATGTTTCATATCATGGCGAAATATACTGTCGTCTTTAAAACGTTCGAAATCCACTCCTTCCCCCTTTTTTCAAGCGTTTAATGCCATTATGTCAAGCCTTACTTTCCCTGATTAAGAGCAGGCGATTAAATTTATCAATTTATCCCATAATAAATAGATAAAAAAACATGTTTTCCAAGCATTATGACATCATGTAAGAAATGATTCAATGAGATGGTTAACAAATCATTGAATCATTTCTTATTTTAAATTATTTAAATATGGTATGCATCATTTTCATACGTTTTATCACTGAACTTAGATATTACACCAATAATTTTATTTTATATTTGGCTTAAAAATCATATTCCATATATATATATGATAATTTTAAATTTAATCATGGATTATGTTTTGTTTCAAGATAATTCTCAGCCAAAAGCAAACCACTTCTTCATCTACCTCATAGGGTACTTTACGATTTTGGAAAATTAAAAATTATACTGATCTCGTCATATGACCGGATATATGCTAGTATATACAATATTTCAACACATTATGGCTTATAGTTTCGGAATTAAAATTTTCTTGCATGTATTCGAAGGTAATAGTTTAAATGTTCAAGCTTCATTCATTATTCGCAAAATAAATGTTTTATTTGAAATTTAAACTCTGAAATCTAGTTTCACTTTATTTAAAAATAATAAATATTTTCTAAGGTGTCAGTCTGAAACAGTTTTGAGTAAAATAACAAGAATTCCATTTGATTTTCCCTTTGAAAACATAGAGATCAAGCATGTGACATAACATGATGACTCTTTTTTATAATAAGCTTGGTTTGGTTTGGTGTGCTACGGTCTACTTTTTGCAACAAAAAGTCTAATGAGACCGGGACCTACAGCTTAAAGCCGATTCATGCGAACATCCATGCCTCAGTGGAATTTGAACCTACGAACTCCGGTACCCGTTGCCAGCACACTAACCAATCGGCCATCAATCGGCTTTTTTTAGAATAAAAACTGCCCGATGTAGACTATTTAAATAGAAATAAACTGCATGGGGGAGAAATTCAATATCTGCTTGATAGTATGAGGACAACAAAAATTTAAATTCACAGGTTTTAACGAGTGATGCTCTTGCTAGCATTTTTTTAAATATTTACATAGAAATGTTAGAATTATAAATAGAGATATCTTTTTTTAGAGATCTATACTATAGTTACTGCTGTAAAGTTGATGATATTGACATTATTGGCAGAAGTGGACAGGTGGTTGTTGAGATTTATTTCCTAGAATATCAAGCCAGCGATATTTAATTAACCATTGACGGGTATAAAACAAAATTTACGACCTTAAAAGACAAACTCCATACCTCTTCAAGTTCTTATCTGTAGAAATGATAGAACTGAGATATATAAACTGGTATATTATATCACATGTGATAAACAGTCTTAAACTATCAAGACCTGACGTACCTTTTAAGATACATTTCAAAATAGCTTGAAGATTTTTATGTTTTTTTAGAACAAGTTTTCCTTTTGAGAGTATATAGAGGACACTGTTCTAAATAATCTGCAATCTAATTTCATTACTCAGTTTCATGTAATTTTTTCTATTTATAAATTTTCCATTTGGGTAAATACTTTTCGAATAGAGCATAACAATTTCCTTTTTTGGCAGGTCCATAGACTGAAATCATGACCAATTGTTTTATCTATTATAAAGCTATTTTACAGTACATAATTTACATATAAAGCCAAATAAATCACCAAGTTTATTTCTATTACATAAGGGAAATGGTGTAAAGTGTTTAAAATGATATATTATGAAAAAAGTGACGGGTTGTCTTTAGAATTGTGAGCAGTGAATAAAACACATTTTAAACCCAGGAAAAAAACGGGTTTTTTGGGAAGGGAATTGTAAAAATTATCAAAACATGGGAATTTTGAAATATTTTGAAGTTGCCAATTCCTATAACACACTGAAAACCACCATTTTTTTCTATCTTTGTTGTAGACCTCAAGAGTTGAGGTTTTCACAAAATTTAACTATTATATACTATGGAAAAAAATTTGACAATTGGGATTAACTAATTATATTTCTCAAGGTATCATGTTTAGCATGAAAGTATGAGTATATTTTTCCTTTCAGAAATATCCAATATTTTTATTATTACATAAATATTAGGCAATAATATGTAATGTCACAAAACCCATAAATCATTATTTTTCTTGGATAACATCTCTCTCATTCTATATATATATATATATATATATATATATATATATATATATACACACACACACACACACACATATATATATATATATATATATATATATATATATATATATATATATATATATATATATATATATATATATATACATATATATATATATATATATATATATATATATATATATATATGTATAATGCGTGTGTGAGTGTGTAGGTATTGGACACAAAATGCAACAGTGTCATTTGATTAAACCTTTAAATGATATATGCATTACAAAAAAAAAAAAAATTAACTACTATTTTAAATTTAAAGATATTTATATTTATAATATAAAATTAGGTAGAAAAGTTTAACATAAAGCAATTTACATAACAAATAATGATAAAAAAAGGTATATAATTATTATATTAGCAATTAGAATTGAAGCAACCAGTTATGTGTTTGATAAGACTAACAGGTTAATTAATTGCATAAGTACTACTATAAAATCATATAAATGCTCATTGCTTTTATTTCTTGAATATATATATATATATATATATATATATATAGCCAAAAGTAAAAAAAAAAAACACTCTTAGAAATAATATGCTAGTTCTTAAATATCCAATGTTGAAAAAATAAATGTAAACATTATTAAAATGGTTTCTTCCCAGAGTTCCCGAAATTCCGAGTTTATTCCCCAAAATTCCCGGGTTTATTCCCACCTCTTCAAAATTCCGGGTTTTTTACATCTCTAGTTATAGTATTCAAAGTTGTTTAAACTTCTTATTTTTTCTGTATTTTCCCCATGATAACTTAGATTTAAGATATGCATCGATAAAGAATCGGCAGAAAAGACTCTGGAATTAAATCGTTAACTTTTATTCACTTGCAGGTTGACCAAATGGGTAGCTCGAGGCCTTTCGGTAGTAGAACCCACTGGTTGGAATCTCGCAGTTAATCTAGACATACGGGGTTATTTGGAGATGGCATTAATAAATAGGTCCTCGTGTTGCAAGAATACAACAGTATTTTTGCCAAAACCAAACAATTATTTTCAAACGTTCACTACAGCTATTTACCTGGGTGCTTTAAAAAAGTAGTACGTTTTAATCTCTTGGAGACCAACACGTAAATGCTATACGAGTCGACCGTTGTGAAAACCGTTGCATTTTAAAGCCGATTTAGTAATTAAATCCAGCATTTAATAATTCAAATATAACGTTAAGATCTGATTACGGATACGTGACGCTAGTTTCTCAATATCAACCGGAACTCTTTACGTGGAGGCGAAGCTTAGCTGATAAGAGTGGAATCGCTGCTTCGCGTTTGATTTGGTTTGGTTTGGAGTGCTACGGTCTACTTTTTGCAATACGAGGGCTAATGAGACAGAGACCTACAGCTTAAATCCGATTCCGAACGGCTACGAACATCCTTGCCACTGTGGGATTCGAACCATCGAACTTCGTTGCGTCGCATTCACGAGACGTTGAACGGTTTAAACATTGAATAACAATGCTATGTTATTTTACAATATATTTTATTTGTATAATATTTTCATTATGTAACGTTCGTTTTTATTTGTATTACATTGGATTTATCTGTTTGGTGTATACGTTTAAGTTACATTACATTTTATTATGTTATAATACATTTTGAACACCGAATAATAAAATATATCTCCAGGGTAAAAAAAATCAAATTAAAAAATATAGTATTGAATAACACTATACTTTTAACATGTGTACCTTTCTGTACCGTGATGATACATTCTGTTATTCAGTGTTGAACCGTTTAATTGCTGATTTATTTCTGGAGATTGCATAATGATGTTTAACTAAGTTATGATGGACTGCATAGAATAAAATAAATAGGAATTCTAAACAACTTTGAGTACTACAATTCATGTTAGTCATTAGATATCTTTTTAACCACATCATAGTATGCCCTTCGTGAAAAAGGGAAAAAAAGATTCGTTTAAAATGAGCTTAAAAGAAGTGTAAAATCAGTACTGCAAAATGAAGTTTATAATAGAAAAGAAATTTCGTAATGATTTCGTTCTATGTACTTGCCGAAAAAGTAAATTTATTTAAACTACTAGAAATATCGCAAGTTGTGGATACAAATTAAAAAAAAAATCATAAACAGAAATTAATAATTTAAGAATTGATTAATAATGTTTAACCCTTCAATGTCTGAATCATTTCAGCTGGTTTCATATCGATATAGCTCTCCCGATTACACGTTTTCAGTCTAATGTTCTCTTACCCGATGGGTGTGGTTTTGATTCCCCAGGAAGGCTTGGATGTATTTTTGTGTTGTCCCCTCAAACGAAGCATTGTTGCCTTAACTTTATGGCACTCCCGTAATAAAAAGGCAATAAAGATGCGGATTGTTTGATAAAATGCTAATAAAGGCAACCATTTCTATAAACGAAAAAAAATAACATGTTGATGACTGTCTTTAAGTACATATGGACTGCACAGAATAAAATAAATCGGAAGTTTAAACAACTTTTAATATTACAATACATCACAATAGACATCAGATATCGTTTCAAACCCATCATACTTTGCTATTTGTGAAAATGAAAAATACTTCTTTAAAAAAATATTTTTTTTCTATGAAAATAAGAGTTTCATAATACATAAAGCCATTTCTCATGATTTCAGTCTATGTACCAACCATAGAAATAAATTAACGAGGGATGTTGATCCTTACATAATCCTTAGGTGTCAATACAAATGTAAAAGTTATAAATTACAGAAAGTACTTGAAAATTTCGTAGATTGTTTATGAGATTGCCTTCTAACTACTCTAATAAGGAAACATCGTTCTAAGAAAAAAAATATTCTACATTCTATTTTTAAATGTATCTAAAAAAGGCCTTTCCTTAATGGGTAAAGAAATTTAATGAAACATAATAAAATGAAAATGAAGCATTTTCTTTGATTCCTGGGGGAATTTAATGCTACATATTGGCTACCACCCATTTTGGCTGGAATATTTGTCTTAGTTCACCCAACCGCTGAAAAAAAAACTGAGTCAACTGCAAATCACATTTGAAGATTGAAAATGGAATTCGGGAGATTAAAATCAGGTCTCGGGACTTTAAACGCACTATTTGGAGGAGAGAGATGTCAAGCTGCTAAAACACACAACGATTATTTCTCCACAAACACTCTGGTACCAAGTGGTGATACAAGAAATCGTTTTGCAGCTTGAAAACTTTTAAAACATTTTGTTTATTTCGTGTGTGAAAATGATGTGCTAAGTATAATGTGATATGTTTTTATCTGTCCCTGAAGGACAATTGACGCTGCAGGTTCGGTTTTAGTGATGTAAAGGTGATTATAGTTGTCTTTTTATGTGTCCCCTTGCGAAAATAGAGGATGTAATGAATGGCGCGTTCTAAAAAATAAGAAATGAGAATTCGAGAAATGTTTATATTGTGTTTTTAGAGAATAGCTTTATAACAGAACAATCACGTGTACGTACACAATAGCTTTTGAAAATAGAAAATTTATCTAAAAGCGTATGGAAATTGATGTTTAGAATCAGAGATACGGTTTTCAAGAATTCAAAAATGTCGCATTAGGAAATTTTATATAAACTATTTAAATAATCTAAAGTTGATGCAAAAGAATTATTCAGATTTTCTTATTTTCTTTTTTTTATTTCTTTTATAAAAGTTAAATATCCATAAAAATTTTACCCTTATATCAGAAGAAAATCTAAATTAATAACTAATTAAATTAAAAGGGCCACTTAAAAGTATTTAATTCAAAAGTTTTCTGAAATATCACGTTAAAATTTTAAATAATTCAAAATGCAAGGAATGAAATATTTAAGTGCATACTTCATACAAAATGGTAAAACAACTTTTTAACCTATAACTTATTTGTGTCTTGTATAATATAAATGATTAGAGATTAATAGTATTTTAACCCACGCGATAGATTTAAGTAAGTTTTGGTCATGAAATATTCTTAGATTTTAACTAAGATTTTAACTTTATTTATAATTAATTTGTTTTGTTACTAAAGTAGTACCGAAGGCAGACAATTCTGTATTAAGAAATATTTTAAAAAAATCTTTCTTTTGTGTTAATAGATGTACATTTTTTCCAACTTATATTAATTAAATTTACTAAGTATAAATGAATCTAGTTTATTTCTACGAATAGGTATTTGAGGGTTATTAGCTTCCGGTATCTCATAAAGCAAGTTGTAAAGTTAGCCAAAAATCACTTTTGAAATATTAAGATATTTTAGACTTTATAGATAGTAATAATCAAATTTTTCATGAAAGCAGTGAATAAACTAACGACAAGAGAATCAAAATTGGTAAAAGAGTAAAATGCGCAATATAATCTGATACTCAATAATGATTATGCTAGTATGATGCTAAAACTAAAGAATGTTTGAAATCTGTATATTCATGTCTATTTATAATTCCTTTAATGATTCCAGATGGCTATAGTAAAAAATCTTTAACAAAAATCATTCCAATAAGAACAGAAATTATTCAAGTGTTATTTATAGCTCTTACTACAACGTATTCAAGGAAACTGTTGGTTATACGCTATAGATAAATCCGATAGTGCAGTTCCTGCCAGTCTCTATTCAATGTAGTGAGACCGACGATATTCACAACATGTCTGACTCTTTCATGCAGTTTTACTCGGAAAACGGGAGTTAAAAATATTTTTTTTTACATTGCCTACAAGAAAAATTCACATTGTGTTGATTTCAGTGATTATGTGGGTTATAATAAAAGAATTACCTTAACATGGAAATCTCAGCAAATCCAACGAAGAGTTAATCGATAGTACAAATGTTATTATAAAAAATAAGTATTTAGGCATTTAAAGCCAAGCGATTTTACTTGTTTTGTGTGCGCGATTTTCGTCTTAGCTCATTTGCTACAGGACTAAAGGGCATCATGAATAGACATGGACTAACACTAACACACACACACATATATATATACATATATATACACATATACATACATATACACATATATATACATATATATACATATACATATTTTATATACATATACATACATATACATATTTTATATACATATACATATATATATATATATATATATATATACATATACATACATATACATATACATATACATACATATACATTTATATATACATATAAATATACATATACATACATATACACATATAAATATACATATACATACATATACATATATATACATATACATATACATAAATATATTCCCATACATACATATACATATACATATATATATATATATACATATACATATATATACATATACATACATATACATACATATACATATATATATACATATGCATACATATATATATACATATACATACATACATACACACATATATAACACATATATATATATATATATATATATATATATATATATATAGAGAGAGAGAGAGAGAGAGAGAGAGAGATTGGTTTGGTTTGGTTTGGAGTGCTACGGTCTACTTTTTTGCAACACGAGGGCTAATGAGACCGGGACCTACAGCTTAAAGCCGATTCCGAACGGCTACGAACATCCATGCCACAGTGGCATTCGAACCCACGAACTCCGGCTCCGAAGGTCAGCACCCTAACCAATCGGCCATCGTTCGGCTATATATATATAGAAGAGCAATGGATATTACATTAGTTTTATAGAAATTGAAGGAGTAGTATATTTAGGGGAAAATTTTTAAAAATTAAGAACTAAAACCAAGTGAAACATTTTACATTTGGTTACTGAATTTCTGGACAGTTTCAGAATCAAAATGAGACAAGAAAATAGCCCACCTTCCAAACTTAATTGATTTTGAACTTTGTTACAAAACTTATTCTTTATCATTTTCGAAATCCAGCAAAAATTCATACTTTTTAATTTGAATTTCTATTTGTCACATATGTTGTAGAGTATTTTTACTGATGCAGAAATTAAGCGTTTTTAAAATACATGCCATTGTAAGAATATCCCAAAAGTTGAAAATTGAAATATGAGAAAGTAAATTTAAATCAGACCAGACTCACCCTTCGAGGAAGTCTATGTCAAAGAAATCTTATATTATGCACAGTCCACAATAAATCCAGTCTTAATGCCTTATGATAAACAATAATAATTTGCACAAAAGTCGAAATTCGTTAAAAAACAGTTCAACCTTCATCGAATTTATTCTAATTAAAACGAATCAGGGTAAGGTTTACGTGGGTAGATCAGTATAGTATTC
>CM063501.1:7657162-7659662 GCA_032207245.1 Pardosa pseudoannulata
GGTAAGAAAAAAGGGACTATGCCTTGAAGAAAACCACTTTTCTTTTGTATTGGCTGCCTGTAAAACAAGTTTTACGCATACGTCATTGATTGGGAAAATAAACTGTGAAATCAGTTTTTGAACCCCGTTCTAGAACTCATTCGACGGTTTCTCGACAAGGTGACTTATGCAACCGTAAAAACAGTTTTACAGGCAAACAGATTTCTTTTATCAGGGAAGGAGGTGGCGTGCCAGTGAAAACTGATCAGTTAACGCGCGTCTGGTCGGCACATCAGCGTGACGACAAGCCGCAAGAAGGCCTTGCTTCTCGACGTCTCAACTCCTTAAAAATAAATTTTTGTGACGTTTTGTGGTACACTGATCGAGCTTCTCTTGTTCAATAAACCTATAGCGTTTTCCCAGTGAGTTTTCAATCCTCTTTCTACACGCTGTACGTATTGAAATAAGGAGAAAAAATTCTTCAACCGCGATTTTCAAGTGACCCGTAGTGGGTAACGAAAGTGATACTCCGCTCAAATCGCGGGACCTATACGCGAATTTAAAGCATTTTTCTGAAGATGGCAGTTTCAGAGGTCTCTCATAAAATCAATCAAAGGAAAGACCTTAACCTATATTATCCACTTCCATGGATTTTCGGAAAACGCCATCTTAGGGAAAACAAGTCGCCACGAGTTTTAAATGTTTTTCCTCCCCAAACTCTTGCGAGAACTACAGTCAAAACGTGTTGCTACAGTTTGTGTAGACCGCCTGAATCAGTGTCAAGGGATTCAATAGAGTACTTACAGAACATTTTACAGAAAAAAGATGGTTAATATATCTTTTTGCGTGCTTTACGTTTAATGCTTTTAAATGTATACCGTTTCGAATATAAATAAATCTTTTACAGTACTTCTTTACCCCCTTTAACTCTTATTAAGTACAGTAGAACACAAGAAAACAGTTTTATTAGGAGAAATATTAGGGAGACATTTATTCCATGACATCGCTCGAAAATATCAGTTATACTCAGGGCCTGATCAAGGTAAAGTTGGGCCCAGGGCCTGGTAGTCTTTCAGCCCCCCCCTACCCTTCTTTCAAGGCAAAAAAATTAGTTTATAAAAGAGGATACAAACTAATATTTTTGGAGGAAAGTTTATATTAATTTTTTATGTTTATGTACCTTTGTAGCACAGTCGAATGCCAAAAATCTGTATATCCTCAAGGATGTGAACTGTAACACTTGCAAATAAGTTTTTATATAACAAATAAAATAAAATAGCATAGGTAAGATTAACAAATAATAGCTAGTCGTATATTTTAAGACGAAATTAAGAGAAAAAAATAATAAAATAATATTGGGTTGCCAACTAAGTAATTGCGGATTTCACATTGTTATTTGATAGTTGGCAATTCAGCTGTCAATGTGTAAAAATAGTTTTTTGATCGGTTGCGTAGTTTTCACTTGGCCTTCGTTGAAGAATGGAAAATCAAAAGGAACATTTTCGTCATATTTTGCTTTTTTTATTTCTGCAAATTTAAAAACGCATTACAAGCTCATAAAAAGTTATGTGATGTTTATGGTGACGAAGCCTTAAAAGAACGGCAGTGTCAAAACTGGTTTGCCAAATTTCGTTCTGGTGATTTTTCACTCAAAGATGAAAAACGCTCTGGTCATCCAGTTGAAGTTGATGGCGCCCAAATCAAAGCAATAATCGATTCGGATCGTCACAGTACAACACGTGAGATTGCAGAGAAGCTTCATGTATCACATACATGGATTGAAAATCACTTAAAACAACTTGGCTATGTTCAAAAACTTGATCTATGGGTTCCTCACGAACTGAAAGAAACGCATTTAATGCAACACATTAACAGCTGCGATTTTCTAAAGAAACGTAATGAAAATGATCCATTTTTAAAATGACTGATAACTGGCGATGAAAAATGGGTTGTTTACAATAATATCAAGCAGAAAAAATCGTGGAGCAGGCCAGGTGAACACACTCAAACAACATCAAAAGATGATATTCATCAAAAGAAGGTTTTGTTATCAGTTTGGTGGGATTACAAAGGAATTGTCTACTTTGAACTCTTACCACCCATCATATCAATTCTGATGTCTACATTAAACAAGTAGCGAAATTAAACAATGCAGTTAAAAAAAAGCGGCCGAATTGACAAATCGAAAAGGTGTTGTGTTCCATCATGACAATGGAAGGTCACACACATCTTTGGTCACTCGGCAAAAATTATTGGAGCTTGGTTGGGATGTTTTGCCACATCCACCATGTAGTCCTGATCTTGCACCATCTGATTACTTTTTGTTTTGATCTTTACAAAACTCCTTGAATGGTAAAAATTTCAATAATGATGATGATGTCAAATCATACCTGATTCAGTTTTTTGCTAATAAAAACCAGAATTTTTATGAACGTAGGATTATGATGCTCCCTGAAAGATGACAAAAGGTCATTGATCAAAATGGGCAATACATTACAGAATAAAATTATTTAGTTCCATG
>CM063501.1:7664662-7682162 GCA_032207245.1 Pardosa pseudoannulata
TTTAGTTTTACTAATTATATAAATTCTTTTCATTTTACGAATGCCAAACAATGACGGTTAAGGTATCCGTCTACGTTAAAAACGTTATTTTTTGCCAAAAATCATAATTTCTTTTATTCCTCTATTGTAAAATTTCAACTTTTAATCTTCTAAATCGGTTTTTCATTTGTCCCTAAGGCATTTTAAAGAAAAGTTGCAGCCTATTACACATCAGTGACAGCTGTCAAAACAAAACGGAAGTATCGACTTCGGAACCAGAAGTTGTGAATTTAAAGCCTTTTAAAGAGCATATTTTGGACAAAACTTTTTAAATTCTCATGCAGATTAGTTTAAAATTTTTTTTAGTATTTTTAATAATTATCAACTTGTCAATTAGAAGGTTTTGAAACAAGAAAGTGTGGAGAGTTTTAAACATGTATTTTAATTTTTTAATAGTTAAAGTTGCTTTCATAAACTTCAAATGCGTTTTTATCTGAAGGGTAATTTTAATAAAATGTTGAAACTTGAAATGTGATTTCTCAAAAAGTTCTTAAAATATTGTATTTAAAATTATTATGAATGCTTTTGATAATTATTTTACTAGTAAATGACCTAAAAGCTTTAAATTTGGATAATTTTTAATGATGTTACACACATAATTAGATATAAAGGTAATAAAAATTCCTTAAAAATTCAATGTGTATGATTTTGAAGGACCAATATTTTTTACCAAATGTAAATGAAGCAAAGATTATGGGGGATTCTCTAGACCAGTGTATAAGAAATGTCTTGCATAAAAAAATATTGAAGTAATTTAATTTATTAAAAAATGAGACCTTTTGAAAAAACCCGATTTTTTTACAAAATTTTCTTTACTTATTAGAAATTTTATAAAAACTTCTCCAAGAATAAATATTTTAAGTGTAATTCTCTATGATAATGTAAAAAAGAAATCTAAAAATGTAAAAACATGAACTAGTTTCAACGTTTAAAGAAAAATGTTCTCCGAACGTAGACCGATACCTTAATCCATTAGTTCATGAGGTCAGCAGTGCTTTTAAACAATAACCTCCCAACCAAAAAAGGCAATTATTCAAATGTGCTGAAATCAAGAGCTGATGGGTGTCCCATAAAACACAGTTTGTGATTTTTCGTTACCCAAAATTCTGCAATGGACAAGAATTGCCTGGATATTAATTTTATGTAATAGAACCTTGAGCAAAGGGCTGCAATTCAAGATTCTTAGCGAGCTATTTTGACTTTTCTGTAAAACTTAAAGCGTACTCCTTGAATCTGACAATATGACTGTCTTTATAAAATATTAAGCATAAATGAACAATTGTTGAATAGCTACTAATAATTGCATCATTTTAATCCATTAACGATGTATTTTTGACATCATCTCTCCTCCCCTCACAAGCACTAAATTAAACTGCAAAAGTGTATGCGCGTGCACTTGCTATCTGGAGCCCGAATAAATTAAAAAGTATCTCTTTCTCAGAAAAAAAATTCAGAGAAAATTGAGGAAATGCAAGTTATTGGAGTCTAAAAGACTTATAAGACACCCACTTGAGAAGTTTCTTTCCATTGGCTTATTTTGTGTGGAATGTCTTTATAACGCTTGGACCCCAGAGGACCGTCGAGCGTCCTCGCTGGTTAATTTCTAATTTTCAAGCCTTAAAAAATCAGATTTAAAGAGTATTCTCAGACTTCATTTCTTTTTGCCTCGTCTTTTAAAACCACTCATGGTAAAACGCGATTTTCTGTTCACTGGCATTATTTTTCACCTGTCATAGAAAAATAGTTTCGCTTCTCTAGTAACTAATTGCTGCCTGTGTTTTTTTTTTCGAGCTAAATTTTGAAGTCTCACCTCTTGAATCCCGCCCAGAAAAGGCTGAACAATCTAAAGTCTCTTGGGAACAAAATAACATGATCATTTACTTATTGGATCGATATTTGTAAAAGAAGCGTGTATTTTTGAGCATTTCATGCAGAGCTCTTTCCCTTTGAAGTCGGTTAGTTGATACGTTCGTTTTTATGCTCAATTCAAAGTTCCACAGTTCTGTTAATAAATTGCGAGATATAAAAGAAAAAAATTCTAAGTGGCCCCAACTACCTTCTAGAAGACATGACGTGATTATCACTCGTCTACGGGTGGGTCACTGCCGTCTCCCACATTTCTTGCTTGGTGAGGCACCTCGACAGTGTGCGTATTGTAAGACTACTTATACAGTCACACATATTATAACGTCTTGTATTTGTTTTAAATCTCTGTACATAAAATTCTTTGGAAATTGATCACCTAATTTTAATTCAATCATTGGGAAAATGCCGCATCCAGGCTTATTCCCTTTTCCTCGCTGTACTGGCTCATACTTTGAAATCTGATTTGTATTCGTTTCTAAATTTGATGTTGAATTTTATTATATTTAATTCTTAATCTTTTAATTCTTGATTTTAATTTTAAATATTTTAATAAATTTGAATCTTTAAATTCTAAATTTTCCTTTTTGTGCTGTACATTTTTCAATTTTTCAGTTCCTCTTTTACATTTGAATCTTTTAATTTTTAAACATGCTCTGCTGATTATCGTGTTAATTTTGCGTCTTTCTAAATTTTCTACTTATTTATTTGTTTTAAAATGTTTTTTCTATTATATTCAGGCATCTTTCATTTTTAACGTTTCATCAAAATTGGATTTTTTTCAAAATTGTTTCTAAAACTGTGTTGTTGTATTGGGTTTTTCGTCATGTTTGGCGCAGTTTCTGCCAAGAGGAATTACCGCCACTAAATATCACCCGACCAAACAACCAACCACAGTTCTGTATTTGTGTTTTATATAGATCATGATTAGTATATAGACTTATATAGATCATTTAGATTACGAGTTGTCTTATTACTCATCAAACGTGAAAAACATAATAAGGGATAAATTCTCCTTTAATCTGTAGCAGATAATCTCACTGGTTACATGTATATAAAAATAGTCTTTTAAATTTCCTGTAGAAGAGAACTGAAATGCCAGTTTTCTAAAATCTCTCGAATCCTGTATTGGTGGAAAATTCGTCTGTCTACCCCAGCAGATTTATTTTTCACTGTTCCTTTATAAGTGGATACAGAGATGATGATGATGATAATAGCTGTGTCGTGGAATAGAAATAAAGAAAAGTTTCCATTCATTACGTGACGCTTTCGCCGCCCTTCTTAAATATACCTTCGCTGTATGTTTGAACTTTAACTTGTTTCTGGCAATTTTCTCTTCTTGACCCAGATACACTCCGGTAATTAGCGGACGCACTAATCATCGGGGAGAGTTTAGAGTTTCTTCTTTTATTCTCGAGCGGATTCTTTTGGGGAACAAGACGCAACAAAAAATAAATAGGAACAATAATTCGATATATTTGTACAGCATAGAAGAGATCGGGTGAAGGTCAGACGAAAGTATTAATCCCTATAAAGAATATTCTTCATAAATATTTCGGGAGAAAAATAGTATTAGCCTGTTATTAAATGTAATAAATTCTGTAGAGAAAAGATAGAATGAAGTCGAATTCGGATTATATCATGATTCGATTTTTACAAAGAAATTTAATTGTAATTATTTAACAGAAAGTAGCGAATGCATGTTGCTTAATTTTACAGTAATATTTAATTAAATGTATTTAGCAGAAAGTAACAATTATCTGTTATTTATCTTTACAAATAGTTTTAGTTATAAATATTTTGTAGGCTTTAATAATTATCTGTTATTTAGCATTACGAATTTAATTTTAATTATTTATCAGAAAATAACAAATACCCGTTACTTACTTTTCTTAATTATAACTATTTAGCAGAAAAAAAACATTATACATTATTTATATTTATAAACAATTTTAATCCCCTATAAAATAATAACCTAAATTGTCTGTCTGAGAATTTCTGAAGCGGTTGTATCTGAAATGGATACAGGCATCCATATTGGATTTTTCATGAGTTAGGGTTAGCAAAATTCAAATCGAGTTCGAAATCCACTCCATCCCCCCTTTTCGAGCGTTTAATGATATTATTTCAAGCCTTATTCTTCGTCTTTTTCTACCCGAAATTCATTCTTGATAGGATGGCAAATGCGGAGAATAATATTTAAATTGCTGGATTGTTTCTACTTAAACCTTCTTACACTCTAATTAGTTCGATTACAACGTGCAGGCGTTGTACGTTTGGTAGAATGTTCGTCCACTTCTCAGGTTGACGGTTCTATCCCGGACGCAGCCAATTTTCTTAATGTCTAATAAATTTAATATTTTCTGCTTTTTCTTTTAAATTCTTATTCCGAAAGTTGTTTTATTATTTTTAAAATAAATTTTACTATTTTTTCAACATTTTATTATTTTTATTTTATTAAATTCACGTATTGTATACGAATATATCTGGCCACATAAACATTTCATGTTTTGTATCCTTAAACTTTCTTCTCGTAATGTAATAGTAGCCTAAGTTATCTGCCCATCTGTCCTCGAAGTTATGAAGCTGTTATACCTGGAAGGAATAGAGCATCCATATTGGATTTTTGATAGAGTTAGGGTTTGAAAAATTCAAAGCGAGTCAAGTTTATCTTTTCCTAAACTGTAGATAAAATTCTGAAGTAAATTGGTATGAATAAGCTTCGTATCACAGAGAAAAATTTTGTCGTTTTTAACACCTTCGAAATCCAACCCATCTCTCCTTTTCGAGCGTTTAATGCCATTATATCAAGCCCCATTTTAAGAGCAAGCGATTAAATTTATCAATTTATCACATAAGAAATAGGTAAAAACAACAATTTTTTCAAGCATTATGACTTCATTCCTTTAACCATCTCCTTTAATCATTTATTTTAGATTATTTAAATATTTTCTGCATTATTTCCATACGTTTTATCACTGAACTTAGATATTAAGTCAATAATTTTCTTTTTATTTGACTTAAATAATAGATTAATTACATATGTGATAATTTTAATCGATTATTTTTGTTGAAAGGTAATTCTTATATATTAAAAAAAAAAAAAAAAAAATTTACTTGCCTTATAGGGTTATTTACAATTCTGGAAAATTACAAATTTTACTGATATCTTCATATGACGGGTTGTATGCTAGTTAACTATATTTAGCAGACAGTCAGAGATAAGTTAACCACACGAACATCTACAAGAACGGTACGGACTCAGAGAGTCTCTCAGTAGAACCAAAAACAATAAATATATAGGGTTGTCATTTCTGGAATTAGAATTCAGTATCTGAGAAGTGCAGTGCAGTCACAAAACGTTCTATTTTTTCAACTTCCACAAAACTGTTCAGATAAGCCAAAGTAAATAGTATTTTTGAGACACGTCAAATTTCGTTTTATTTCTATGTCAAAAGAGTTAATATAGTAGATAGAAGAATAATATTATAATAATTTTTTATATTAATGACAGAATTCTTATGTACCGAAATACTGATTTAGAACGACATAGAAAACAACTGTCCTAACTGTTACGACCTGCAGTTAGTCATTTGAACTGACAGAGACAGAAGGGAAAATACATTTGTAAAATAAACAATTTATGTAGTAAAATGGAACCATGAAAAACTCTGCACTGTTTTTCTTTGCAGTAATTTACTAAAAGGGTTCTAAATGACTCCGTCTGAAGTTCTAATAATGCATGCCAATATTTCAAAAACTAACAAATATAGAATACTTTTTGTTGAGGACGATAATAAAGTGGACTGTATTTAAAAACTAAACAAAAAAATTTAATTACGAAAAATATGACAGGGTCATATAAGAGCAATGGGCTCTGACAATAAAAATATATATTAGTGATACAAAAGAGCAATGAGCTCTGACAATAAAAATATATATCAGTGATATAAAAGAGCAATGGGCTCTGATAATAAAAATATATATCAGTGATATAAAAGAGCAATGGGCTCTGACAATAAATATATATATATATATATATATATATATATATATATATATATATATATATATATATATATATATCAGTGATATAAAAGAGCAATGGGCTCTGACAATAAAAATATATATCAGTGATATAAAAGAGCAATGGGCTCTGACAATAAAAATATATATCAGTGATATAAAAGAGCAATGGGCTCTGACAATAAAAATATATATCAGTGATATAAAAGAGCAATGGGCTCTGACAATAAATATATATATCAGTGATATAAAAGAGCAATAGGCTCTGATAATAAAAATATATATCAGTGATATAAAAGAGCAATGGGCTCTGACAATAAATATATATATCAGTGATATAAAAGAGCAATGGGCTCTGACAATACAAATATATATCAGTGATATTAAAGAGTAATGGGCTCTAAACAAGCAATCTCATGGGAGACACGGACAACGGTTCGACCTTCCTAGACGGAGTCCGAACGCTCACACTCTCGTTACAATACAAACAAAAAGAGGAAAGAGACGTGATGGACACAACCATTGGGTGGGGGGAACGTTGATATCTACCGAACACTATTTTTTTAAATCTATATCACCGTTTACATGTGCCCGAAAGCATTACATTATTTATGTTTATAAACAATTTTAATTATAAATATTTATCAGACAGCAAGAATTAACTCTTATTTATCTTTAAAAACAACCTTAATTAGAACTAATTACCAGAATGTATGTTGTCTTTCAAACAAATATAATTATACCTATTAAGAAGAAAAGGACCACTATACGTTATTTATATTTACAAACAAACTTAATTGTTATTATTTAGCAGAGAGTTACAATTATCTTTTATTTATCTTTCCAAGCCAATATAATTATATTTATTATTTAACAACCAGTAATAATTAACTTTTGTATATTTTTACCAGCAAATTCAGTTATAAATACTAAGAAGACAGTAACAAATATTTGTAATATATTTTTACTAAGAAATTCATGGATTACTATTTAGCAGACAGTAACAATTATCTGTAATTTTACAAAAACTGTAACTATAACTTGTTAGAAGACAATAAAAATTGGCTGTTATTTAACTATACAGACAAATTCAATAATAGGTATTTAGTAGACAGCAAAAATTGACACAAGCATTGAAAAAATAGGTTAACAAACAAAAATTATTTGAAAAAAATAAAATGGGAAGTTATCTTAAAATGCAAGATAAATAGAAATAATTATAACAGCAACAACATATATATATATATATATATATATATATATATATATATATATATATATATATATATAGAGAGAGAGAGAGAATAGATAGATATGTATAGATATAAATATGCATAGTTAAATGTGTATTAAAAAAATTGGAACATGTTTCGAATATTATTTATTTTATAATGCCAGTTTCTAGACGAGAGTTTAAAAAAATATCAAAAATAACGAAAATAATAAATGCTATTTTTTCTCCGGAGGAAGCGGGGTACAACGAAATTCATTCTTACTTTTTCAATTTAATTCCATTTCTAAGTAATTGGAATTTATTAGGTTCGGAGAGAAATATCGCTTGGGAATTTTCTAGATTTCGACCTCTTGTGACGCAATGGGACGCATTGTGATCCGGAAATAATTCCAATAAAAGTGACTTCAATAAATGGAGGGTATTACAATGTAAAGCAGTGCATTTCACGCGGATATTAACACCAGGACGGTGGTTAAATTTTACTAACTGGAACGGCGGTTAGGGATCATTTTGACCTCTGGCTATACAACTGAATCTAAACAACGGTAAAACGATTTTAAATTCTATATATAGAAAATAATATGCAATTTACGTGAGTTTGATGATTATTATTTAACATTACTTGGCAATTTATTGAATTTTTAAAATAATGTAAATATATGTATTAGGAGACGAGGAATGGTATCGTGTTACAATACTCAAATAACTCACGGATTTGATACAAAACATGATTTCAAATATATGGTTTTACAATCTAAGACCCATGCTGATTAAAATAAAACAATTTATTTTAAAATATTTTTTAATAAATCTTTTCACCTACTTACAAGCAGAATGATTAAATGAATGAAAATTTTAACTGCTTTTTATTACCGCTGTTTTATTTAAAGTTTAAAATATTCATGTGGCTACTTAGTCACAGAATATCTAAGTTAAATATTTTAAGCAAATTGTTATTTTTTGTTTATGAATTTGCATAAATCAATTTCAAGGTTAACCGAAGACACCTCTTTTACGGTAAGGTAAAAACGCGAGCAGAAAAATAAACCAGAACTATTAGCTAGTGTCCGACTAGTCTACTGTTCCCGTTTTTTTTTTCTGCCAGTCGGCTGGAAGAGGATAAAAGACGTCGCCTGCAGACCACTGAATCTACAACACTCGATACTACTGACGAGGAGCCGAGGTAGATATTTCCTAATTTTTTCAAGGTCATCGTGGAATTCCTAATGGGATAGAACAAGAACTGAGTGCGTATGCCTCGAGCGTGCCCTGGGTACTTCGAAGGGCTGAGTGCAAGGTTGAGTGGCCTAGTACTCGCGATCTACCCACCGACGTCAGGGTGAGCCTGGAGGACCTGAAAGCCATATGGGCTCGGTTTGTGCGCATGATTGATTGATTTCGTATGCCGCGATACGTAAAGAACTAATTGCATTTAATAAGTTTTAAATTAAAGTTTATTAAATATTAATTCTAATTCAAGTTGAACTTATTTATTTTATGTTTACTAGACATAATTTATTTAGCAGTAGTAATAAACATTGTTATCTATTACATTCTGTAGTAGAAGCAAAATAGTGGTCGATTAGGAAGCAGTCAACATAGTCAGGTACGATTCAATTATTTTATAATGATACCACTCTAGAGTTTTATGTAACGTTCTATTAATTTTTCGAGCTACCTTCGAGCATTTGCTACGCTATAAATTGCACACATGTATTATGAACTGACTACTTGATATATGATATCGCCTGGAAGACGTCAGTCATTTCATGTGCAATGTAGAATTTGACGTCTCCGAAATGTTAAGAACCGACTCCGGAAGACGGAGTACATAATAATATTAAAACATTTAATTACTTGACTCTTGCTTCAATTTTCTATTTATTAAAATTTTCAAGATATCCCGTGTCCTAAAAAAAATATAAGAAGCGAAACTACATCGTAGTATTATATAAAATAAATGTCAGTACCTCTAACTATACAAAAAAGCTTTTGAAATGTTCATTCGTTACAGAAATACTAATTTATTACATACTATTACTTAATTATAAACCATTAACATCCTGTATGAACTTCATTCAGTATTACATAGCAATGCAAATTTTGAAATAAAACTGTCGCGTGCTCATGTGTGTATTGAATGTTAAGTGAATTCTATTAAGTAAACATAACAAAATCATTTATTAAAGGTGATAAGGTAACCACACGATCATCTACAAGAACGGTACACACGCCGAGAGTCCCTCAGTAAAACCAAAAACAATAGGGGTAGTATAGGGTTGTCCTAACTGGAATTATAATTCAGTATTTGGGGCTTGCAGTGCAGCCACAAAACGTCCTATTTTTTTCAACTTGCACAAAGCTGTACAGATAAGCCAAACTAAACAGTATTTTTGAGACATATCAAATTTCTTTTTATTTTTATGTCATTAGAGTTAATATAGTTAAAAGAAAATTATATTTTAGAATTTTTGATATGACAGAATTCCCATGTGCCGAAATACTGATCTGAAACGACATAGAATACAACTGTCCTAACTGTTACCTCCTGTAGTTAGTAATCTAAACTAGCAAAAGAAACAAAAGGGAAAATACATCTGTAAAATAAGCAATGTCTATAAAGAAATGGAAGCATGAAAACCCCTGCATCGATTTTCTTTGCAATAATTTTCTAAAGGGGTTCTAAATAACCCTGTTTGACGTTCTAATAGTACATGCCAATATTTCAAAATCTAACAAATATAGAATGCTATTTTTTAAAATCTATATCCCCGTTTACATGTGCCCAAAAGCGCGCTTCGATGCCGGGTAAATCCGCGGATCGTATTCCCCTTTCAAGATTTATCCCTACCTAAGGGAAAAAATCAGGTATAGAAAAAAACTCCACCCTTCTACCAGAATTGAACCTCCTTTCCCACGATTCTTTGTGTTTGCTTGAGATCGAATTGAAAATGGCCGAGTCCTCTGCCACAAAAGGAGAAAAAATGTTACAACTGATAATGACACTCTAACGGGCCGAATATCTTCCTTCATTAGCTTCCTTACTCTTTCTTCTTCTTCTAAGTTCTTCCTTATAATTTAATGAATTTTTCATGGGACTCATTAAAAACAGTTAAAAATACTTAGATGTCACATTTTGTATCAAAAGAATAATACACGGAACGATGGAAAGGCTCTCTTCTATGATCACGTGACTTCTGAGAACAGTCCCAACGAAAAAGAAATTCCTTCTGGGAACAATCCCAACCAAAATGAGATTCGAAATCATGGCTCAGTAAACGTGCTTTTCTAAATCAGCCAAGTAAAATTAGAGTAACTATACTGGCCCATGTAAGTTATCTATTTTTGAAACGTAAAAAAAGAATTATGAAACATTTTTTTTCAAACAAACTAAAGTAATTAACTGACCAAAATGCTCGGAGGTAAAAATGACCCCTACTGCAATTCTAGTATTAAACGAATTGTTCTTCTTAACCGCTTTCTTAATTACTGCACTTTTCATTTTTCTCAAAATTGAAAGTATTGGTATTTTCCTTACCGCAAAACATGATAACTAAAAACAAGTTAAGCTTGAATGTTTAGATATTTAAAGTGTGAACTAAGTAAAAATTTATTCAGAGATCAGACTACAATTATGTTCACTGATTAATTATTTTGGGATTAGTATTAATTTATGAATTGCATAAAAATATGAAACATTTCCAACATTGTTATAACCGACTTCCTATAACTTCATAAATATATTTCTGATCACCGTACTAATTGTCCATTCCCTGAAATATATAATTAGCAGTATTATTCAATTTACAGAAGAGTTATAGCATAATTTCTTTTAAAGTTATTGTGTTTTGCGCATTGCCTAATTTTAGGGCAAATTTTAACTTTTTATTCTCTATAAAATTTCAAAATATTATTCAAAAACTATATAACAAGCAGTTTTTATAGTTGTGTTACATCGTAAAATTAACAGTAAAAATAACATTTTCAAAAAATCTCCTCCGAACTTAAGAGGTACAGTTCGACAAATTAATTAATTTTCAAATAAGTTTCTATTTTAATCCAAAAATTATTATATGATAGAATTTAGTGTCTTACACGATTCAAGTAACAACATTGTATATTCTCATTATAAGAATATTTTCAAAAATTTAAAAATATAAAAGCTGAGATTCAGCGTATTTCTTTACCTTAACTGATGAAAATATTAGATACAAAATATAAAATGTGACAAAAGTTTTGGAAGAGAAAGGTAATAAGAACTTGTGTTAAATCAGAAGAAAGAAACTATGAAATGCATTCCCAATTTTTCATTCAAATTCAATTTATAAGTAATTGAAATATTAGGGTAGATACATATTGCCAGGAATTCCTCAACTATCAAACTTCTCACGATGTATAAATTAACTTATTGAAACAATTCTATGAAAAGTGACACCAAATTATAAGGGATATCACACTCTAAGATACGTAATATTACAAAATAAAACGGTGAAATCAAATTTCTTTTCAAACTAAGTTAAGTCCTTCTTCGCATCAATTTCAGTCGTAAAATAATTGAAAAGAAATGATTTTCAATCAGCATTAAATTTTTCATACCTACATATGATACACACACACACACACACACACACACACATATATATATATATATATATATATATATATATATATATATATATATATATATATATATATATATAAGGAGAGAGAGATGTACACACACACAAATCTATATACATATATTTACTTGTATATCAATATATAAATATATATTATCTTTATATATAAAATTATCCTGTCCACGTGGTGTTTGTAATAGAACTCCTCCTAAACGGCTGGATTGATTTTAATGAAATTTTGGGTATGGCATTAAGTTGATTCGCAAATGGTTTAGATTCAAATTTGGATCCGATAAAAAAATAGGATTTTTTAATTAAAAATCAAGAATTGCTTGCTTATTGAGATTATTATAATTCCTCTTGAAACCCTTCGCTGCCAAAGAATCTGTGGCGCAGAGGTCGGCGAATCTGACTTATGTACAAGAAGTCCCAGAATCGAATCTCCTTACAGGCGACGTGGGAATTTTAATTTAATCTCATTACGTTTGTGATGACTGTACACGCGGGGGCTTCAAGTATTTTTAAAATAATTTATTCTCCTTACTTTTCCATCAAACCGCCCAATTTATATTTTAGTTAAAATCATTTTACAATTTTTGGATTTATAGCGTTAAAACAGGGCAACGTCTGTCGGGTCATCTAGTATTTAAAATATATACACATGCCCCCACATACATATATACATATATACACATGCGTGTGTATAGATATGAATTTATATGTTTGTAACACTGCGAAAATTAATCAAATTTTTACACGAAATTATAAATAGTTTAGCCCGTTTTTAGCAATCGATTCGCGGCCAACGTCTCTCATACGCGATGCAGCGATTCTACTCTTAGCCCAGTCTCCTCCATTCGAAGAGCTCCGGTTGATATTGAGAGACTAGTGTCGAGTAACCAGAGATTGGAAGGTTTTATTTTTCTCATTAAGTGCTAGATTTAACTACTAGATGGCGTTAAACGACAACGGTTTTCGAACGGTCGAGTCGTATAGCACTTACGTGCTGGTCCTCAAAGGATTAAGCTTTTATTTAAAAAGCTAAGAAAAAAGTATATTACTCTCACAAGATTATAGAAGGGAATGATACATCGAGATATATGTGGAATACAGGATTGGAGACACGGTGAGAGACACGTAGAGAATATTCACAAGAAAACGGCAACTTCGGAACATCGGAAATGGCTAACTATTCACCAGAGATAGCTGTAAAATGTGGCGAGTGTTCAGAAAATTTAATAAGATATTCCCTGGCTGGAAAAATAAATTTGAAGGAATAAGAATGGGAAAGATATTTTATGTCTAATAATTTTGATATATTACACACACACACACACACACACACACATATATATATATATATATATATATATATATATATATATATATATATATATATATATATATATATATATATATATATATATATATATATATACATATACATATATATATATATATATATATATATATATATATATATATATGTATATATATATATATATATATATATATATATATATATATATATATATATATATATATATATATATAAATATATGTATATATATATATATATATATATATATATATATATATATATATATATATATATGTATATATATAAATATATATTATGTTATATATAAAATAATATATATATATTGTATATATATATAAATTATTATATATATATATATAATATATATATTATATATAAATATATATATAATAATATATATATATATATATATATATATGTATATAATAAATATATATATATATATATAATTTATATATATATATAATATATAATATATATATTATATATACTATAAAATAATAACTGTGGTCACAATAATTATGTAGTCCTATTGTTTTTACTTGCCTGGGTTATAAGGATAAATAATATATAGAATAAGATAATAACTTAAAGAAAACATAATATTAATCGAAATTTTATTTAAGAACTGCTAGAGAAAAACATCCTCAATAGTCAGCGGCAGACGAGAGGATCTGCATGAAAATTCGTACTGGAACAGGGTGTTCTCCGGAGACAGAAGAATAGAATTTTCAAAAGGGATAAGAAACTTAGAGAACTTACATCATTGTAGGAATGAGCTATTTTATTGAGACAGCACGAAAATTTGTTGAACGAACAGAAAATTTAAATATATGGCACAAACACCTATCGGAAACGTGTTGGTATAATTTTAAGTTGAGAACACTCCTTTCATTAAGATATTTTGTGGCTGAGAAAGTAGATTTTAAAGAATTAAATTGGGAAAAAAGAGGTTTTAAAAGACATATTAAATTGATATAATTTTGATTTATTACATGCATATATATACACAGGCACACACATACAGATGTGTGTATATCTGTATATAAATATTATTTATATATATGTATATATTTATGTCTATATTTTACAAATATTTTAATATCAATAACCATATGTTCTACACATGAAGTTCAGAAAGATAAAACATTATCAGTTTTCTATATGCTAAGCTAAAAAATAAAGAAAAGATGCTTGAAGAATAGATAAGGGTAATCAAACTATCGGACATCGATATAAATACTCCGCAAATTTGATTGAAAAAATATTAATTTATCTTCAAAAGAAGTTGATTTTCTGAGCTAAATGAAAAAAATATTTGTATTTGAACGAAACAATACAACAATTCAAAATTGCTAACTTAATAATGTCAATTTTCAAAATTGAAAATGGAGTAAAGTGGATGAATAAAAAAATATTAAATTTACTTTGTCTTTCAAAACTCGAGTAAAGAGGCACAAATTGCATCCTATTTGTGAGTAATTGAAATTTATTAGATCCGCGGACTCCGCAGCTATCGAGCCCCTAATCACGCAAAAGCATAAAATGACTTATGAAAATAATTTCAGCAAAGAGGCTCCACAAAATAGATGATATAAAGATTTTCATTCGAGAACATTTCCCTTCAGTTAAGATCATTCAAATCTCCTTTAGAATAATAGAAGGATATTCTAGAAGATACCAATGCTGCTGATAGTTGGAAATTTTATTTTTTCTTTGCATATACATAAAATATTTATACAAATGTATAAAATAATTTTTATGCATTTCACTTTCGCTTCCTCGGTTTCAGCAAATACACACAAACATATATGCATGTAATTATATTTATCTTTAAAATTAACGAATTAATTATGTTCTTCTTGAATAAATTTTCTGTTTCTATTTTTTTCTCTTTTGGCATCTTTTTCTAGGAATTTTAGAGAATTTTTTTGTTTCCCCTTTGGATTACTTCCGGTTTCATAAGAAACAATATAGATTCTGACGCTTAATTTTCGTCATCGGCGTCACCTACATGACTTGTGTAAGTAATTTCTGATTGGTTGGCGAAAACAACTATTTAACCACATTGTACAGGCTTGCCGATTTTAAATTCCTCAAGGATGTCAGTTCTTCAATAAAATTATTGGAAAATGCCTACTTTGTAAAAGGTATTATGCAAATTGATCCAATCAATTAACGGGTCAATTTCAAAGGGACAGAAATAACACAGTCGCCACAATCAAGTTTTGGATTTTGCAGAACCTATTATCAATAAAATAGATAAGAAACAACACTTCAAAATCATACACAGCATTATTTATGTGTGCTACGATGAGATCCATCCAATTAGAACTGTTAACATGCATGACCACAAAAGCATTTCTCTTAAATTTTCATAGATTTCTGCAAGACGTAGCACTTGTAAAGCAATTTGCTCGGATAATGCCAAAACTTTAAAGGCTGTGGACAAGGATCTTTAAAATACCTTCTTTATGTACAGTTCATTGCTATTCTTAAACATAACACAGTTGAAAATTAAGCCTAATGAAAACTCTCACTATTCTTGCATGATTCATTTTTAATTTTAAATCACTAATGCTGTGTTATATAAAAGTGGATATTTCAAGAAATTAAATGTTTAGGGTATATGATCTGAGGAAATTTGTTTTAAATTGTATAACACATGTATGTTTTATATTTGAGAGAAATAGAATGACTAATGGAACACTTCAAAGAGACAATAGTAAGATTTAAGAAGATTTATTTTAAAATATTAAAACAGTTTAAATTCAAAATTCTTATCTCATACACAATTCATTAATTAACAATTATTTTAAATTCATGAACTATAACAAAATTATTTACTGTAATTCATTAATTAAAACATGATTCTTTAGTATGAATTCGCTCTTAGTACTTTTAGTTAATGCAATTTTTATACATCGATGTAAATAATTAATGTAACGAACTTTCGAAACATCTGATTCCGAATAAATAATAAGTTCTTAAATTTTAATCGCTGTGAATAGTTTATATTATTCTACATATATATATATATATATATATATATATATATATATATATATATATATATATATATATATATATACATGTGTGTATGTATACTGAGTGATCCAAAAGTCAGGACAAATTTAAAAAATGAATAATTCGAAAACGAATGGTGACACAAAGATACGGCTTGCACGAAACGAGTGGAAAAAATACTGGATTTCGTTTGTCAAAAAAAAAAAAAAAAAAAAAAAAAAAACCAAAAAAAAAGTTCTGTTGCCGATCGACAGATGGCGCTGCAATGTTTCATTGCACAAAAGGAAGATTTACAAACGAAAAAATTTTGACAACTTACAAGTCAACTTAATTACAGTTAATTAGTACTACAGTAAATGTTCAATTTGCTGTTCATCATTCAGTAGTTTCGGTGCCGGAGTTCATGGGTTCGAATCCCAGTTTTGCACGGTTTCTCGTAACCGTTTGGACTCACCTCTAAGCAGTAAGTACCGGTCTCATTAGCATTCGATTTGCCAAAAGTAAACCGTAGTTCTCCGAACCAAACCATACCACACGTGTAAAGTACCAATGACTCATACCAGGCCTGTCGAGATAGCACAAAGAATTAAGACACTAGATACAAATGAGCGAAGACTTACCCTTTTTGTAGACTCTTTATTTACAATTCTATTTTTTAACAATCTGGTGACGCAAATAATATATTAAATCTCAATGTGGAGACGCTGTAAACTGCTGGAATGTTGGAGCAACTCCTTGCCGCTGATGATGCTATGTGCAGATGAATCCCTGCCTCTGCTGAAGTTCTCCTTTCGCTCCGTCTTGGCCTGCTTTTCCTCCGAAGGGGCCTTCAAATCCCCGAGCAAAATCCCAAATAACTACTGTTGGCAGGGCCAAAGACGACTGACCAGCTTCAGCAACCCCTCTTGTCCAATGGGGTCGAAGGGGGGGGGGGTTGTTCACTGACATCGCCCTCATCACTCGGTCAGTCTCCCGGGCTGGCGTTGTCCGTTTTACTCCCATAGAGTTGCTCCAACATTACAACAGTGTAACTCATTGTTACAACGTGCAGAAATTTGTGCCAGATATACGTAAAATACGTGTGCCAGAAATTTGAAGAAAATCAAGTCATCTTAAATCATAAATAGAAAAGATGCATCTATAAAAGTGTTTGTAGGTAACGAACAAATTATAAAAATAGACGAAAGAAAAAAAATCTCTTTGTAACATCCTTATTTTAAAAAAATAATTATCTTAAAAATTTTTTAAGTTAATCAATCAACAGAAATCATATAAAACCATAAAAATATATCTGTGAAAAGTGCATGTAAAAACGCAAATAATAAAAATAGAAGAAAGAAAAGTATATAA
>CM063501.1:7687162-7699662 GCA_032207245.1 Pardosa pseudoannulata
ATATATATACATATATATATACATATATATATATATATATATATATATATATATATATATATATATATATATATATATATATATATATATATATATATATATATATATTATACAATGACTATATTAATTAGGATCTGAATAATAATTTAATTGAATTGTTTCAAATTAAATAAATACATGCTTTTATACCAAATATTGAAAAGTAGTTTTTCGTATAAAATATTCAGTGCAGTAATAATATATTTAAATAAAATGTATATGTATATATACATATGTATATTTACACTCTTTTTCTCACACACACACACATATATATATATATATACACATGTAAATATACATACTTATACCTGAATATACATTATATATATATATATATATATATATATATATATATATATATATATATATATATATACATGCAAATATACTTACTTATATACACATATACATACATATATATACACATATGTAAATATACATACTTATATCTGCATATACATATATATATATATATATATATATATATATATATATATATATATATATAAAGATATATACATATACATGCATATATATGTGTGTATAAGCTAGATTGCGTAAAAAAGATAACCTTTTTGTGTGTAAGAAATGCCATGAAAATCATCGATTTTATGGTATACGTGAAATGAATATGTCAGTAAAATCCTGCGAGATGAAAGATTTTGAAATACGTTGACGTATACAAAAAAAACCCCTTTACTGTCAAATCGACGGAAGTATTGAGACCGAAATTAATACAATGGCGTAAAAACCCTACAGCTCACAAACCACTGGCGTAAGCACGATCTGAATACGTCCCACACCATTAAAGGAGGTGTGCATTATACGCGCTCCCTTACAAATATCTCCAAAAATTGATGGGTCGGTTTCCTTTGAGAACGAAACGGGCAACTTCAAACTCAAATCCCCCTTTCTCGAAAGAAGAATAAAAAAATAAGTTTAGTATGGATTAATCGATTAGACTTTTTATCAAAGTGTTGAAACTTCTTTTGGATTTCGGGAGAGAAAAATGAATTAAAAAAAAAGAAAGAAATCTTTAAAATGGATGGAGTATAAAAGCCAGATATCTTTAATGCATTCCAGCTTTAATATATAAAAAAGGGGAGACTTTTTTAATCCCGAAAAACTGTTTTAAATTTTAAATGATAGCAACTTTGTCCGGAAGCTATCGTGTTTCCTAGGACAGAATGAAAAGTGAAGCAGAGACTGGTTGAAGTATTGCTATATAAATATAAAGAATATGTAATATATTTTAATTAAAATGATACATCCTATATTTTACCGCTCTCCCTTTCTGCCTCTTTATGTACTTAAGAAATATATTTATTATAAAAATTATTGTATTCATTAGATTCTTAATAATAAGTGATAGAATTCTTTTGACAAATAAAAAATATAAAGCTAATATAAAAATTATTCAGATGTTTAGTTTCGCTTTAACTATTCTAACCTGCATTATTATATTACTAAAACGTATACATACAAACATACATACATATATATATATATATATGTGTGTGTATATATATGTGTGTATATATATATATATATATATATATATATATATATATATATATATATATATATATATATATATATATATATATATATATATATATATATATATATATATATATATACATATGTATATATATATATATATGTATATATATACATATATATATACATATATATATATATGTATGTATGTATGTATATATATATACAATTAAATAAATAGATTATTTTATATCTAGTTTTTTTTAAACACAGATGATACGATGGAAAAAAAATCCTTTACACGATTTGTATCAAAAATTTATGTTTAAAAAAATTTCCCTTATGCAGATGCGATATAATATAAAATTGCATAATAATTATGCATATTAATATGTAATTATTATCTAATTTTATATTATATATATATATATATATATATATATCCCACACGTTTTACACTTGTATTTAAATAAGTGTGAAGGGAATTTAATTATTACTCATTTAAAGTACAAAAATGATTAAGAAAAAATGTATTATAAAAATAAAATTCTGATATTTATTGTTAATATCCAGAAATTAAAGGAATAGGTAATAATTAACTAAGAAAAGTTTAAAAACGAATCTGATATTTTCTTTGAAATAAAGGCCAGTGGAAAAGCTTTTAAAAACCATTTTGTGAATCAGGAGAAACTGAGACCAAGAATTCTATTAAAATTCCATTCTTTCTTTGCTAAATGCAACAGTCGAAATCAAATCACTGCCAAAAACAGAATCGAACCGCAAAGTATGCACCATTGAATTATATTTCCTTTTTTTTCAATTACTCGTCGACGTTTTAAATTCACTTCATCGAAAGAAAAAATATTCCACTAAACGTTCGAAATTGAAGTTCCAGGACTAGGCGAAATTGAATATTGTCCACTCGTTTAATTTTTGAAAGTGAGATTATATTTTCATTTCTGCCTCGATTTTGTTTGAAAGTGAATTTTAAAGCAAAATATCCAAAGGCATATTCTAAAGGAAAAGGAATATTTGCAGCATTTTCTTGTTAACGTGATCTCAAACCAAGATATATTTTTTTAAATAATGTGGTACTTTAGACATCAATAGACATCAATATGACAGATCATATAGCACTTAATATATTATTTAAATTTAACTTAAACTATGAAATAATGTTAAAATGACACAAACATACCTTACGTTTGTGAAAACTTCAATCGAAAAATATTAAGTAATAATAAATAATATATCGTAAAAAATACATTAAAAGCATCTGTTCTACACATATATGTATACATAAAATGGAATTTCAAGTTTATTTGAGACTGAGATAAGACATGTCTCTCCCACAATAGCAGAGCAATTAATAATACATGAAAACACTTTTTCTATTACAAAATCGGGCCCACAATGAGATATGAGACTAATTCTTTCCCAAGAAAGCGCCGTTTAGTCGGAGTTATTTCAGGTAGAAAGGAGCTTGAAAAATTGGAATGGACTATGCCTGCTGTGGCATAGTCCATGCCACAGCAGGATTCGAACCCATGAAGAACTGTCAAATGAACCCACGAACTACCGAAGATCAGCACCCTAACTATTTGGCCATTCTTTTGGTGAAAAGTTAAGTTGAAGCGACATCTTATTAGTTTTATTTTATATATATATATATATATATATATATATATATATATATATATATATATATATATATATATATATATATATATACAGATATGGTTTGTATAATGTATATAAATATTCTATATATAATGATCTTTTAAACTAAAACCAACCGACATAATTCTAATTGTATTTTAAAATAATTTCTTAAATTATAATTCTTAAATTGTCTTAAAATTATATTTTATAAATATTTGTGTAATTTTTAAAGTGTCAATAGATTTATAAAGAAATGAAACACATACATTCCACATCCTAAATAATTCTTTTACAAGGTATATTATAACCAAAACGTCTAAAAAGATGTGAAATGAGTAAAATATGAAGGTAATAGTGATAGTGCAGTCGAAAATTCAACTGAAAGTCCCCGAAGAGACCCTTTTATAGAACTGCCAGCGTGTCGACAATTTTTTCTTGCATTCTTGAAGAGATTTGTCTTGTTTGTTTACACTTCCCTCGTTGATATTAAATAAATAAAAATTTTTAAAGTCTTAAAAATCGATGATTTTCATTTTCAAACATGATAAATTTTATTATGAATCCCCACACTTCTCTATAAAAACTTTCGTTCTTCTAGAATGAAACTGACGTCACCTCTTGTGAACATTAGTGGAATACAGCATTTTATTTCGGATAAAAACAAAACTAAAAATCTTATTGTTCACTTAAAAGACAAATAGAATGTTGGAAAGCTAAATATTTTACGAAGAGAGTTTTCCGACGCATTAAAAATAATGTTTTCTCCAACCCGATATTTTTTGTTCCAAAACAAAAGAAACGCCACGTACAGGGACTAATGGCCCAATCTATCAGCGAGTCCCAAATGCAATAACGAAAAACGCTTTTTAGGGGATCGAAACAACTTGTAAACGTGTGACGTAGAAAGGGAAGGTCATAACCCATTTTTTTTCAATGACGTCATTTACAATGCAGTGAATAATGTTTTCTGGAAGAACATAAGGTCTTATTTTAAAATATGGAATATGTAAATTGCGAGAAACAAAATATTTTAACTCACATTTCGAAAAAGAAAAAAAAGAACTGGATTAGTTCATATAATTTACGACTTTTTATCTTATAGAATCACAACATGTTTTTTAAGTTTAGCACGGAAACAGACAACTGTCTACACGTCACACACAGATTAACCGATATCGGCTGCAGAGCAGTTACTCATTTAGCACCGCCCGGAGGCTACGTATTGTTCCAGCAAAGTGGGTAATCGTCATTCAGAAACAAAGATCAAATAGACGCTTCGATTGCTGCTTCCAGATGTATCATTTGGAATCTTGGATGACATTGCTACCATGAACCTATCTTGGACCAATTTGGAGTGCAACGGTGTACTATTTTGCTACATGATGGATAATGAGACAGCCACCTACTGGTTAAAGCCGATTCCGAACGGCTATGTAGAATTATACCAACAGTGGGATTCGATCCTGCATCCGAATTGTACTACCACTCCTTACGATTCGGCCATCGTTCAGCCGAACATGCTTTACATGTTCCACCTGTCAATAATAAACACGGCAGTTCTTTATCCGACTGCAGTATCGAACTCGAAACTCTCCGGTTATAACCTCGACACCGTTGCAAAATGAGCTACAACGGATCAGGCTGGCAATACTATTAATACACTAGCATAGAGCCCATCATATGACGGGATTAGTAAAATTTTTAATATTCCAGAACAGTTAAGTACCCAATGAGGCAGGTAAAAAATGGTTTGTTTTTTGGCTGGTTCACTCTCAATAATTTATTTATCGTCATACTCCTCTAGAGTCTTCCGATCGTGTAATGCAGTTTAGAATCACATTGAATTCATTTAGTCAAACCGTGTGGTTATGTATAATAAACAAACACACAAAAGAACAAATTTCTTTATTTCCAAATATATATTAATTAAAAGTTATAAATATATAAATTATATATAAATATATACAAATTAAAAGTTAGATATTTATTAGTCCTTGAAATAGACTCCTAGACTGATATGAAAAGAATTTATTGTTAATACCATTGGTAAAAGTCTCATTACAACAATAAATAATCGATGATTCAATTTAAACTTATCACGTATGTACCTAATCTATTATTTAAGCCAAATATAAAAGAAAATCATTTACATCATATCTAAGTTCAGTGATAAAAGATATTAAAATAGTGTAGACGATATTCAAATAGTTTAAAATATTAAATGATTAAATGACATATTTAAAGGAATGACGTCACAATGCTAGAAAAAATTGTAATTTTTACCTATTTATTAAGTGATAAATGGATAAATTTAATCACCTGCTCTTAACCGGGAAAAATGGGGCTTGAAATAATGCCATTAAAAGCTCGAAAAGGAGGGTAGCGTTGGATTTCGAACGTTTTAAAGACGACAGTATTTTGCGCTGTGATATCAAGCATGTTTATACAAATTTATTTTAGAATCGGATCGATAGTTTATTAGAGGATAAACTTTATTCCCTTTGAATGGATGCCTCTATCGATTCCAGGTCCAACCGCTTCATAAATTGGAGGACATACGTACAGATAACTTAGGCTATTATTATATAGGGGATATATAAACTTCACTACATACTAGTAGCTACATGAAATATTTCAACATAAAACTTAACACAATAGCAGTACTCAATGCAAGAATGAAAAGTTTGTACAGAGAATAGGTGTTAATTAAGTTCTACCAGTTGCTTGAAAATAATTCTTCACACAATATCCCCTAAAGGTAATATACACAGAAAGAAAATTAATTATTAAGATAACATAAAGATTTTAAAATATAAATACCCTACAGCAGTATGTATCTGTTTAGTATATTTATTATTTCCGACAATGATTTCTTTTTAATTTTAGGCAGGCTTTTATTAAAAAATTAGTTTTAGAATATCTGAAATGTTTTCATATTTAAATATTGTGTGTTTTTGTAACACTATCTCTAGAAAGTTCTCGGTGAACTGAAATGTAATGAAATAGAAAATGGTTATATATACGTCTTAAAACAATTTTTATTTTACCTCTTTGGATAAAATACATGACGCATGTATTTGGTAGTATAGAATATATTGGTTATATCTTCGTTTGGAATCATTTGCCTAAAATTGCACGTTTCTACTTGTCGAGATGTTGTGTATGACTTTACATGATGATTCATTCTTTAAATAAATATCTGGATAGTAGAAACAGGAACTTGAAAACTGTGAACTTATTTCATAGTTATTGAAAAAAATCTAAATGTTTGTCAAAATTTATAAATTAACTCTTTTGATACATCATAAATATGTACATATATATATATATATATATATATATATATATATATATATATATATATATATATATATGTATATATATATATATATATATACATATATATATACATACATACATGTATATATATATGCATGCATATACATATATATACATATATACATATACATGCATATGTATATTGTATATTATATATATATATATATATATATATATATATACATACATATATGTACATATATATCTTTATATATATATATATATATATATATATATATATATATATATATATATATACATATATGTATATATATATGCATGCATATACATATATATATATACATATATACATATACATGCATATGTATATTGTATATTATATATATATATATATATATATATATATATATATATATATATATATATATATATATATATATATATATATATATATATATACATACATATATGTACATATATATCTTTATGTGTCTATCTCTCTCTAGTATATATATATATATATATATATATATATATATATATATATATATATATATATATATATATATAAAACTTTGTAAGTAACCTTGACTGATAAACTAAATAATTTCATTGAATCTATATATTTTTCTAACTATATATACTTTTGATATTGTAGTATCTCGTTATATTTATAAATTTTTATTCCAATTTAATGTCTAAAAATAAATGACATTGTGCTTAGATGCAGTGTACTTTTTGAATAGCAACACGGATTAATGTTAATCGGGGTCGATTTCGACCCAGTCTGTGGTTTTAGGCAAACATTAACTCTTGCGTTTGTAGTGTTAAATCACTATGTATTACATTTCTGATTACAATTTTATTAATCTTTCAAATTCGTCTGATAGGATACCTATATGTGTTTTCATTATAATGAAAATACTTTAGATACTTTTTTTCCTTCTGCATATAAAATCCTGTAAAAGGCTTCAAATTTCTCGAACTTATCCTGTTTGCTCAAAACAAAATTAGCAGTCAGAAATTAAATGATGTTTTTTTCCTCACTTACATCTTTCAAAATTTTCCATACCGTAATAATAAATGTCTGGGCCAGGAGTGAATGCGTTTTCTTTCGCTCATAAAAGGATCGTTGGTGATTGGTCTGGACCGTTATCGCACCTCTCTAACCTGTCTACTGATGTAAGACAATCGAAAGCGGCCATAAAAGTCGTCGCCTTAGTCTAATGACGTCCAACCACGATAACGTGCCATAAATCAAGACGCGGGTTGGAGGCGAAAAGTCACGACAACAAATTTATGGTACATTTCACTGGTGGCCGCTTAGACGAAATTCTTTTGCTTCCTGTATGTCTTGCTCTAGAAATTTGTAGGGTGTATAACACTAAACCAGTGTTAGATAAACTGTTATTGTTTAGTTTTAGAATTTAAAGAGATTTAACGGATTCGAAACTTCAAAAATTCGATTTTCTCTAATTTTATAGGTTTCTAACAAATAGATGAATAGCCCCTTGCCTATATGAACTATAACAGTTACTCAGGGATTGGTTTGATTTGGAGCGCTACGGTCTACATTTTCGCAACACAAGGGTTCTGAGACCGGGACCTACTGCTTAAAGTCGAATCCGAATGGCTACGATTATTCATCCCATAGTGAGATTCGAACCTACGATCTCCGGTACCGAAGAGTAAGCGTTGTAACCGTTCGACAACAGTCAGCGATGCTCCAGTTCTCACAGATTTACCATCGTCATTTTGGGGCTTCTTAACTGTTTTATGTTTTAATTGCTTTGCCACTTAACTGTTTGTTCTGTGGCTCAGTAGATTTTAAATACAATTTTTTTAGTGTGCTTGTTGACCGTCATTATTTAAAATATTTTTGTCCCGAATTGACGCCAATCGTGATGGAACCGATTTGGGACAAAGATTTTTTTTAAATATATTATTATTTGAGCTAACTGATGTATATCATTATTTAAAATGTTTTTGTCGCAGTTCTAAAATCTCTGGGTATTTTTAAATCTTTAAAAACAAATTGTATTGAAATATTCGAATTAGAATTTATGCAATAACACAATTTTTTTTTCAACTAACATCATAGCTTTTAAGAAAACTGTAAAATCTTTAAGTACAATTAACTGAAAATGGTGTGTTTTCTTTTGCTTAATTTATATGAGAAGCATCGAGAAAGTAAGTTTCCCGATGTTTTCCCCTCTAAAGTAAACGTAATTAGACGTGTTAATTGAACGTGCGTAACAGATCTATGACGTTTTCATCCTATGCCAGCTGGACAAGTCCCGATTCGTGCCAGTAACGGGCTAGCAGTGGGTCGAAATGGAAACTCAAATTCCTTCTCCCGCCGCCTGCAAAGTTCGGTCGGTGATCTTGGATGCACAAAGTATTGCGCCAATAGAAATTCGTTTTCAATTCTGTCAGGTCTATGAGCCGAAACTGACACCCGAACACAAAATTCAGCTGTTAGGAGCAGCACTGACATTTCTGCAACGAAATAATGATGACGGCTACGAGTTCCTGGACAGGTTCTTCACGGGCGATGAGACTTGGATTTCGCACTTTATCCCGGGAACCAAGCAGCAGTCGATGCATTGACATCATAGTGGATCTTCGGTCAGGATCCAATTCAAACAGACTCTGTCGGTACAGAAAGGGATGTGCATGGTGTTCTGGGACAGGAAGGCTGGTTCCGTTCACAGGCGGCAGCGGTCTACGACAGAGGTATACAAAAGTGAATCCCAGAACGCGACAAGTGTCTCAATTCTGGCGGTGGCTATGTTGAAAAATAGCTGAAACATTGCTGTATTTGTTGCCACTAAATATGTTCGTGAAAATGTGAGTTATTTTTTCTTTTAAATAGGGAAACTTACTTTCTGGATGCGTCTTGTATCATGTTCTCGTTCTTTGTAAGGCGTATAACTATAACCCAGTACTAGATAAGCTATTATTATTTATTTGAGAGCCCTTAGAGAGTAGCTTACCCTATTGTTTAAATAGCTTGCACGTGCTGCCCTGGGGAGGACTGTAACCCTGACTCAAAAGCTTATTAAAATTTAAAAAATTAAAATAAATAAAGAAAGAATGTTGATCTTATTTCAGATGTTATTAGCAGGGGAATCGCTGTGTCACTATGGAAGCTTCTGAGTAATGTGATATTTCTCTGTTGACTGTAGCAAGGAGAGTAGAGCTCCATAGTAATCAAAGAGTAAGAAGTATACAGACCATCAATAACAATAAATAACAATAAGCAATTATAATGGTTAAAGTGAATAGCAGGTAGAGTGCCGTAAATTTTTCCCAATAATACTAATTTCTGAGAAAAATTATAGTATCTGTGGAATTAGTTATCTTAGAATTAATACTTGAATAATAAAAAAAGATAAATTGTTTTCTAAAGACGTTAGCACATGTAAAGGGGGCTTGATGCATAACATGATAAAACAAATATACGCATACAAAACTCTTGAACAGACACTTCACGACTAACAAACTACGTAAAACTGTTAAAATATAAATAACAATATTATAAATAAGTAAAATAAGCAAGTATATTACAAATATTATATTAATACCGATCCATTACAGGTAAATCGTTTATAATATATTAGATATTATATATATTATTATTATAATTAATATTAATATTAGATTTTGAGGAAACACACCAATTTTAAAGCTTAAAAAATTCAATATTTTTTATTTTTACGTTTTGTAACAAAAAGGGGAATAGCCCCCTACCGGATAAAATCTGAGACAGTTAGTCAGGCTCCACGTAGCATCGCCGAACGATGACCGATTGGTTAGAGAGTACTGGCCTTGGGTACTGCAGTTCGTGAGTTCGAATCCTTTAGTGGCATGGATCTTCGTAGCTCTTCGAAATCTGCTTTAAGCTGTAGGTCCCGGTCTCATTAGCCCCCGTCTCTTAGAGGCCCCTCTCCTAAAAAAAGACGGAATGAGAATTTTTAACAAGTCAGCTAGTTAGCTAGTAGCCAGCTAATTCGGAGGTCGTCTTGACCAGTCTCTCCATCGGAGAGTTTTCTTAGTGAAAATCCCAACTTGGGGTAAATCTCATTTCGAGATTGTTAGCTATACCCTGTGCTTTGGGTTTTCTTTTTCATAATTCGATTTCTCTTCAGGGTCGATTACAGTTATATTCCTAATAGGAATATTTACTTTATTTTTATCTTCTGCGAAGATATCAATTTGCAACTTCAAACAACCTCGTCTGATTGAGTGTGCTGTCTTCCTAATTTACTACCGAGTACCATTAACTCAAAAAACAACGAATTGCTTTATTCCGTCGGTTCTCCAACTTTCGGCAGTATCAAAGTGTACGTCTCTACTCAGGCCTACGTCTACTGTATCACATAATTTGAAATGTAATTGTATCGTTTGTATATAGAAATATGTATATAGCTGCAAGGTATAAATAAATCATTTAACCAAGAAACACCTGCTTCTTCATTGTGTCACCTGAAACAGGGACCGAATACGTCACAACGCGGATATTAGAATTCGCATCTCTAGGGAGGGGAAAAAATTTTCTGAGATGGCTTCAGCCATTTGGAGAACCAGAGGTATCGGCTATCAAAGGCTATTGTAAGAACGAAATAGATAAGGAAATTTTTAAAAATAATAGCAATTTCTTCTACTAAAAAAAAAAAAAAAAAAAAAAAAAAAAAAAAATCAACTGGCAAAAACACTTTGGTGTCAAAATCACCCATGCCGCCATGCTAGTGTTACACATGTTAACGTAACTTTTGCTTTACTTTATGAATTCATTATTTTTTGTGCTTACATTATTTCTTAAAAGAATGGGAAAAGAAACATACTTCCCAAACACGGAATATGATAAATATTAGCTATCATTTGGTGCATGTATTTTTGAATTGGATAATCATCTTTGGAACGAAAGTCATTCTTATAATGGTCATTGAGTAATAGTAATTGCTTTCGTCTCCATTCTGGGAGGTAATTTAAACGCCTGCGTGAACACCGGAGCCAAAAATGGCCTAATACTTTCAGGAAATTAAATTAAATTAGTTTAATTTCGAGTCATTACAAGAGCTTAGTTCGGGCCATCACCTTAATACCCTCTACATTTGTTTTAAGAGAATTTAGTTGTGGGATTTATTTGCAAAATTTTAAATGACATAGACACGTCAGTTAAGAGAATTCGGAAAACTTTTTACAATATGTTCACAGTAAAAATCGTAGGAGATTTTAGGTAGCCAGCCTGTTGAGATCTTTTACGAACATAGGTACTTCACTAAATGTAAAATGCATCTCTCTAATTCTCTAAGACGCACCATATTAAATATGTATAAAAAACCCTTTTATTTATGTGTTTGAGATTTAACACTTTAAATACAGTTTTGTGTGCAAAAATACAAACTGAATCAAATCTATATAACGATTTTGTGTTAAATAATTATTTTAAAAGAAGTAATCGAAATTATTAATAAATCAGAAAATTTATAAACGATTTTGATAACAAACATTCAACATCTTGTTATCTTTTGGATATATAACTACCTTTTTTTTAAAAAAAAATTATCTCATATCTTTAATTTTAATATTGTGATGTCGCTACATTCCATTGGCTTCACAAAGAGGTTTTGTTAAAGCACAGACAAAGGCGACTTTCTGTCTGGGTTGACATTACACTAAAAAGAGTTTTCGCTTCAACAGGCCTTGAGATGTCAGAGGTGATTAGAAGGTCTGACGCGACTCCGAAATGTCACACTGTCAGGCGCCAACGAAAGTATCAATTGGAGGAGACGTGGGAAGGAAAAGCCAACGGGAAGAGGCGAAAGGCGACGTCAGGCGGCACGAGGTTTTGCCAGAGTGATTTCCTACAAGAAAGAGCAGAGGCGACGACTTGTCGCGGTTGGTGTTTTTGGAGAGCCATTCTCCAGTTTTGTGTGGGACTAAAGGAGTCACAGTAGTACCCCTATACAACGGTATCTCTCGGTACCTGA
>CM063501.1:7704662-7712162 GCA_032207245.1 Pardosa pseudoannulata
ATGTATACATGTATACATACATACATATGTATACATGTATACATACATACATACATATGTATACATGTATACATACATACATACATATGTATACATGTATACATACATATGTATACATGTATACATACATACATACATACATATGTATACATGTATACATACATACATACATATACATGTATACATATATATATATATATATATATATATATATACACAAATATAGATATATATATATATATATATATACATGTAGATTTCGGTTTTCAAAAAAAGCTTCTTTTGCTCCGATATTATTTATTAAGGCAGTTTACATTTCAAGGGAGTATCACAAACGGACAAAAACATAAAATATATAATCATCTTCCAACATCATCGCTCGTGAGTCGAAAAAAGTTGTCAAACCGATCACACGTCAACAGTCGTCGCAGCTATATCTTCCGTGGGAAAGACTCACGGAAAAAAAGGGTCTCGGCGACGGCAGTGCAACTAGCATTGCCGTGTCGGAGAGGCACGACTGAGTTCACATTCATATTATATATATATTCGTATACATAGATACAGGGTGTCCCGAAACGACCGCATGTAGTCTGCACAGCTAGCTCCTTGTTGGAAGTTCATAAAACCAAAGAAGCGTTCCTGTACGATCCATAGTTTAAGAGAAAAATACGAAGAACAAAGTATGACGTCACTTCCGATGAAAGAAAAAACACTTTATTGAACATATTAATGCAAATTCGAACTGGAAATTTAAACTGCGTCTTACTACAGTCCTCCGTGTGCAGTGTGGTCAAATTTTATTCTTCAATATTTTATCGGCGATTGAAGTGCAAGCCGATTTCTAGAAATTTTATACCCATCCGATTTTTCACTGTTATGTCAACAGGTACTTGCTGCATTTAAAATTAGTAATTGCTAAACGAATTACTAGATGGAATGCCGCTGTATAATATGAGAAGATTCTTTTGCATTACAGAATTTACCCTCCCTTCATTTAAGACCGATTTGATGCGTTTTTCATTTCTACGCTTATTGTTTTTTCACTACTTATAAAGTGTTTTGACTGTCTTGAATAATTTTGTGCCGAAATTAAGTATTTAAAAGTTTATTTTTCCCCGTGTGAGTGTATCTACTTCTGGTAGCTATATTTTGGCGTCAGGAATTTGTTTCTTTTCAAATGAAGAAAAATGCAGTCTCCTGAGAGGGACAGTCTAGACTCCCGCTTATCCCTTACGAAATAGGCGACAAACCAGACATGGCTTAGTTTATTTAATTGAATTTGTCGTCGCATTACACTATCAGAAATGTTGTTAGCTTTAATGAAATATAATCGGATGGCCGGGAGTTGTTTTAAAGCAGTTTCATTTTATGTTATTTTATTTGAATCGATCAAATATCAATTTTTGTTTTCAAAAAGCAATGTCAAGCAGAACAATCCTGAGCAATTTCGATTTTTTTTCTTCCAATATAATTAAATACTACACTTTATTAAAGAACCCCCTGTTAAACTGTGGTGAAAACTATCGTTTGAAACTAAAAGAATCGTTCCATCCATCTATCCATCCATTTATCCATCCATCCATCCATACATACATACATACATACATACATACATACATACATACGGTTGCGGAAAAAGAAATCCATTATTTTTGCATGAAATTAATGACTTTCTTTAACATATTTCGGATTGTCCGATTTGGATCAAATATACACCATTTTGTTCTATAATTTATTGACATTTTAAAGGTAGCTTCATAATGCCTCTCTCATTGAAGTCTTGGTTCTTATTAGAGAAAAACACTAGTAATCGATTTTCACAATATTCTCTTGATCCCAATTTCTTATCCCTACAGAAGTTTTGAAATGAGAGAAAAAGGTGATACTCGCTTGATGCCAGGTCCAGACTATATGGTGAAAGCATTAAAATGTCCCAACCAAGCTCCCTGAGTTTCTGGCGAGTCACTACAGACGTGTGTGGCCTGGCGTTGTTCTGATGGAACACAACACCTCTTCTGTTGGTCAATTCTGGCCGTTTCTGGTCAATCGCAAGCTTCAAACGGTCCAGTTGTTGACAGTAGAGATCTGAATTTAGTGTTTGGCCATAAGGAAGCCACTCAAAATAATGATTTCTTTCCAGTCCCATCAAATACACAGTAGAACCTTCCTGGCCGTTAGTCCTTGTTTGTCCACAGTTTGAGCTGCTTCACTGAGCTTTTACCACGATCGTTTTCGGACAATATTGTCGTATTTGACCCATTTCTCATCCCCAGTCACCATCCGTTTAAGAAATGGGTGGATTTCATTCCGTTTGGCCAAGGCTTCGCAGACGGAAATTCGATCCATCATGTTTTTTGGTGTTAATTGGTGTGGCACCCAAACATCGAGCTTCTTTTGGAATCCAGCTTTGCGCAAATGGTTTAAAACTGTTTTATGGTCGATCTTTAGCAACTGGGCGATGCTACGGCTATTAACATGCCGGTCAACTTCGATTATTTCTGTGATTTTATCGACATTTTCGACGACGGGCCTGACTGTAGGAGGTGCATCAAAAATGCCTAAGCGCAATCGACGAAATCGAAATTTCACGTAATTACCTTTTACAGTATCGGCACCATACACACCATTCACAATTTCAGCCTTCTGGCTTACATTTTCGCCTATATCAAAGAAAAACAGTAAAATGTACCGAATTTTCTCTCTGTTGACTTCCATTTTTAACATCCTGTAACTCACAACTGAATGGACCACACAAAAAATAGTAAAACAAAAAATGTTTAGTGTGAAATGTCACCTTGACAACGAGTATATCGAGCACACATTAAAGTAGATAAAACACACATCAACTAAGTGATTAAAGCTTGGAATATTCATGACACACATTTAATAAACATTAAAATTACAGAAATTCATCGAGTTGCGTTAGCTCGCAACTGTAGCATTACAGACTCCAGTGAGTGTCTGAGAGACTATAAGGCAATTTGTCGCAACGTCACGAACTACTATAATGACCTTCCCATTCATTTTCGTGTTTACAACAGCCAGTAGACAAACAATAAACCGTCCTTCCGTTTGAAACTAAAGTCAGAATTGTCACAATTTGAGAATTTGCCCTACTGCGTGAAATCACCTTAGGGTCTCTCTGCTTATAGCGCCTCTTCTGGCGGTTACAGTCAATGTCTGCTAGCAGCTCGAGAAAACCATGGAGTATGCGCTTGCCTTGCAGCAGCCCTATTGCTGAACGCTTAATAGAGTTTTTAATTAAAACTGCTACTTATAAAATTTTAGTAAAAACTTGTTCTAAGAAAACTATGAGGATTTTTTTAATCATTTCCTAAACATTTGAGACAGCGGTATAAAGAGAAACAAATTACGCATATTTTTGGAAGTTTTAGGAATGACTCTACTTTAAAAGAAAAGCGGGGTCGTCTTAAGTTTAATGCAGGACCCGACGTTAAAGGGATTTTTAAAGTGAATGCGTGACCTAATATCTTTTATATCAGCAACGAATTACAAAAACATTATTACATATTACGTTATTACGTTGGATCTTTTACTGAATAAATGAAAATATCCGTTTAAAATAGGAAATGGTTTACTAACTAAAGTCGAATCTTGTGCATTCCATACAAACATTTTTAAAATGTATGTAAAAAAATGTTTAATAAAACTACGTGTGTTTATCCGGAATTCTTCCATATAATTTGTTCTCTTTTAAATATAAAAAAAAAAATCTTTACATGAAGAATTTTTTACTTTTGGGAGAAACCTCCGTGAATACTGAAAGAGAGACTGCTTTGATACGAATAAAGACTGTACTATTATTAATTTTCGTCACGTGTCTGAAGAGGATTTCATAAATTTGGCACTTGCTGTGGTCTATAACAAATTTCTTCTCTGAACTATGTCTGCAGCATTTACTTACAAATTACAAACACAAATCATGGTAGAATACGTATCATCGCTTTTTTTTAACTTTGTTGCAAAAAAGTGAAGAGATTAACACCTTGTGCGTGGGTACATTTAACAGCGGAATTGTACCGGGAGCTGGGGTTTTGGGAGTAAAATTTAGTTATTCAGTTAAATCTCAATAGATCGAAAATTATTTTATTTTTTAACCAACTTTTCTTATTTTATATTAAAATATATAAACAAATATATAAATAGAAATATATAAATAATAACCACAAGATTTTTGTAAACAAAAAATATAGTTTTTAGTGGGTAAATTTATAATAGGATCGTAAATATGAAAAATCAAATAGAAATAGTAGTGTATATATTTAATTTTTCCCGTTCTGTGGTTCCACTCGACTAATGTAAAAACTAGTTTTTATTTGTCTAAACTTTTCCAGAATCTATATAGTAAACAAGAACATTCGGCTTCATTTTTCTGTATATACCGTTGATTTTTTTACTCACAAACAAACCATGTTGTTACACTATTCTGTACTAGTACGTAACCAGCGCTCAAGTATCAACCGTTAGAAAACGTACTAGTACGTGTCCCGCATACAATGTGTTAAAAGAAGGATTTATTTTAAAGCACCTTAACCAAATAAAGAGAAAATATTTGCCAATTTGTATAAAACTCGAACAGTTAAATTTTTTTTACTACGCTGTCTGTCACGGCACTGCGCTTGTTTAACAGAAATTCTTTCATATATTTTAGTCTATTTTAACCCTTGCCTGTGGAATATATTTGATAAAAAACGTACCAAAAATGGAATTTTTTTCTTTTTAATTTTGTTCTTTATAGTCATCAAAATGTTAGACATAGATTATTTTTGAAAAAAAATATTTTAAACGAAATAAGTACTATTTTCAATATTTTCACATATATGGGAAATGTTAACTGATTATCAACGTTTTTGCTCCAATGACAGCAAAATAAATGCAATGATATCATTTTCTGGATTAATATAGTAAACTCATATACAACAATACTTTTATCTCTATCAACTGTCATGAATTCCCCAGATTCCTTTGAATTTCACAAATCGTTTACAGCACCCGAGAAATAGCAACCAGTGGCACAAAACTGCCCACTGGAAAGTATCTCAATCTATTGTGAAAATGGAAAATCAAATAGTATGCATTGGATGAACCTATTTTTAGATTCGCGGAATTGAAATATCGTTTTTTCCTCTTGCACGAACTCAGATCTGGCATTAAAAAATTGGGGCATTTGTGTAGCCCCAACTGGCGTCACAGGCAAGCAGTTAAGTTTTAAAAAAATCTCGGATACTTTTACTTTTCCTAAGAATCTTCTTAAATACTGAAAAAAAGACTGCTTTGCTACGAATAATAAAGACGGGATGTTATTAAATTCTACATTCATCCTATGAAATTCATTTTTAAAATCTTCACATCAGGAAGTTTAAAAGTTTAAATATAAGAAGTTAAATAAAAAAATAAAAAATAAAATAAAACAGAAATTTTCAGTGTTAACTTGTCGACTTCGGCAGTGAGAAATGACATAGATATGATTACCACCAACTTATATAAATTAACACGTACACAAGAAATGATTATTCACCTTAAAATTAATCAAGCTATAGAATACACAATGCAATTGCTTAAATTAGGAATCAATTGGATTGCAACGGGTGAATTATATTAAAATATAATAAAATGTATAACACCAATTTTTCCGTGAGGATCAGAAAGTACAACGAGAAGGTTCTGTTTGATCATCTGCCAAGAATTAGCCAAACCACTCCCAAATTAATGAAATTAAAACTTCAGAGAAGTTAATTAGATGAGAAACGAGGACTATTACAAAAACGTAGATCTAGTGCAAAATCCTGGCACCTGAAGCAAACAGGGGGGAGTGGCAATATTTCGATGTACTATTCATCTGTTTTAAAATAAAGTCATAATTACTTAATCCGTTTTTAAGAGAGTGCTTCGTGTTTCATTTGTCGAGGTGAGCAAGAGATCATTTGGTTACTGACTTCATTTGCTCGGGTGTCTAATAATCAAAAGTAACATAAAAATAACCTCGTTAACAGACAACATTTAAAGTGTTACAAACGCTGCACTTTAACCTACCTTTGAACTAGAGAGTGACTTTTAAATAGGAGACGACAAACCTTTTTCGAAAAGTATGCCAATTAAATTACTGTTTTGTTATTTTCTGATCTACAGTGTGCTACTTGTTATATTATTTACTTGTGCCTATTTTAGGTACTTGATATAATTTTAATAAAAATTTTAATGAATATAATTTTGTGCTCAAAATTTTGTTTTACAATTTCAGTTTAGGGGTACATAAATTTCAACGGATAAATTTTTCATTAAATAACATTTAATTTTCGATGCTTTTACTACTACATTTATCATTATTTATTTATCATTCAATCTCATTTTACTGTACCAAGATAGATGCCTGACTAGGTAATATTAATGGTACAAGCTGCATAAAAGCCGTATCGGTTAAACTCCGAATTAACGGAAGAAAAACTATGCACTTCTCCCTTTTATCTGTTTTAGGTCTAGCTATATTAACAGGGAAAAAAATATCTCTGAGAAAACATGACTGCATCTCAATAACTTTCGATTTATTTGGACGAACTCGACTCGAATGCTTTGGATTTGGAGAATCATGCAAATTGTCTAAGTAAGAATGCAATGAAAAAAATATTAAGCAACATTCTGGGTCAGAGATAGTGAACTTTATCGATGAGTGAGCCAGTAAAATTACGGTACATTATTTTCATGTGTCAGTGTGCTGCTTGTTACAATAAGGCGATTTCACGCAGCAGGGCACATCTCAACTTATGACAATTCTGGCTTTAATTTCAAACTTAAGGGTAGTTTATTGTTTTGCCTATTGGCAGTTGTAAGCTAGAAAAAAAATTAATGGGAAGGGCATTATAGTAGGTATTGACGTTGCGACAAATTGCTGTATTCACTTAAAAATCCTGTTTATACACATTATAATCTCGGTCTCATTAGCCTTCGTGTAGTAAAATAGTAGAATGTGGCTCTCCAAACAAAAAAAAAACCCCATTATAATCTACATAAAAATGTTTCATTTTCAAAATTGTTATTAGTTCTTTTGTCACAATGTGAGAACTACTGCTGAAATATGATCATTTTAAGCGACATTTATTTAAAAATTCATTTTCTGAACGGTATAGAAGATGTGGGTTTTTTTGCTGTCCTTCATTTAGACTTACGTTTTATACATACAAATTGTCTGAATGAGATAAAGAAGATAATAGTATATCGATGCTCTAATCCTTTCGAGAATGAGAGCACCGATAAGGGATAATGTGTGAGAATGTTTTTTTTTATCATTTCCTAGTATTTCCAAACACATGTTCTGTTGCAAACCATCATGATAATAAAATATAGAGAAACCAAAAACACAGTATGCCCTAAATTATAATTCAGTTTGGGTTTTTTCTTTCTAACGCATCCCACTTTCGCAAATCCCTAAGAAAACGTCTGTGTCTCCAACAATGACTTTTATTGATGAGGATTATAGCCTGT
>CM063501.1:7717162-7719662 GCA_032207245.1 Pardosa pseudoannulata
AATTACTACAAAAAATTAAAGCTTATTCCCAATATTTTCTTTGTTATATATATATATATATAATATATATATAATATATATATATATTTATATATATATATATATATATATACTATATATATATATATATATATATATATATGTATATATATATATATATGTATATAATATATATATATATATAGTATATATATATATATATATATATATATATATATATATATATATATTATATATATATATATATATATATTAGGTTGAGGAAAAAGAAATCCATTTTTTTGGTAGATGGATGTAGTGATCGATATTTCGTAAAGTATCTATCAAACAATTTTAAATTTATACTCGTTGTCAAGGTGAAATTTAACACTAAAAAATTTTTTTACTGTTTTTTGTTTGGTCCATTCAGTTGTGAGTTCCAGGGTGTTAAAAATGGAAGTCAACAAAGAGAAAATTCGGTACACTTTACAGTTTTTCTTTGCGAAAGGCTAAAATGTAAGCCAGGCGGCTGAAATTGTGAATGGTGTTTATGGTGTCGATACTGTAACAGCTAATTAAGTGCAATTATGGTTTCGTCGATTCCGTTCAGTCATTTTTGATGTTAAAGTTGCACCTTGTACAGGCAGGCCCGTCGTCGAAAATGTCTATAAAATCACAGAAATAATCAAAGTTGACTGGCATGTTAGTAGTCGTAGCATCACCCAGAAGCTAAAGATCGACCATAAAACAGTTTTAAACCATTTGCGCAAAATTGGATTCAAAAAGCTCGATGTTTGAATGCCACACCATTAACACCAAAAAACATGATAGATCGAATTTCCGTCTGCGATGCCTTGGCCAAACGGAATCAATCTATTTCTTAAATGGATAGTGACAGGGAATGAGAAATGAGTCAATATTGTGCGAAAACGATCGTGGTCAAAGCGCAGTGAAGCAGCTCAAACTGTGGCCAAACAAGAACTAACGGCCAGGAAGGTTCTACTGCATATTTGGTGGGACTAAAAGAGAATCATTTATTATTAGTTGCTTCCGGATGGCCAAACACTAAATTCAGATCTTTACTGTCAACAATCGGACCTTTTTGAAGCTAGCGATTGACCAGAAACGGCCTGAATTGTCCAAGATAAGAGGTGTTGTATTCCATCAGGAAAACATCAGGTCACACGCGTCTGTACTGACTCGCCAGAAACTCAGGGAGCTTGATTGGGAAGTTTTAATGAATCCACCATATAGTCCGGACCTGGCACCAAGCGATTACCATCATTTTTTCTCATTGCAAAACTTGAGTGATAAGAAATTGGGATCAAGAGAAGATTGTGAAAATCGATTACTAGAGATTTTCACCAATAAGGACTAAGACTTCTATAAGAGAGGTATTATGAAGCTATCTTTAAAATGGCAACAAAATATACAACAAAACGGTGCATATTTCACCCAAATCAGACAATCCGAAACATGGTAAATTAAGTCATTAATTTCACGCAAAAATAATAGATTTCTTGTTCCCCAACCTAATATATGAGTATGATTGTGTGTGTTAGTTTGACATGTACAAAAGGTTATATCCTTAAATAAAAATATCTGAAGGATCCAATAAAGTCGCCATCTGTTTTTCGGTGTAAGAATGTGAACCAGTGCTAATGGAGAAATCCATTCGAAATCATGTGAAGAACGAAAGTTCGAAAGCGCTTTTCAGAAGCTATTTACACAAAACCCCAATTCCACTCCCGCCTTTCATTTCTGTCGTTTTTCTTATGTTCCATTTTCACTCCTTTCGTCCGTTATTATTATTTCTTATGTAAGAGAAGCGGTTCTTTCAGAAATTAATAGCACCGGAAATAAATCGAGAGGGAACGTATTAATAAATCTTCCGCTTCCTTGAATTTTCATTCTTTCGTGATGACAACATGACCTCTATAGCGTCCCTTATCGTTATGTTCAGAGAACGATGTATTGCCTAATGACTTCTGGATAATAAACGTAAGGATCATAACTGGATAATAACTTTTACGTTTCAGTCTCATACTGCACACGTCCTGAGGTTTCGAAAAGGAAATTTTTTTAGTGTGCACCCTATCTTCCCTGAAACTGAATCATCAACCAGACAGACTTTGGAATCCGTGAAAAATCTTTAGGCAACGCTAAATACGAAAGAAAACAAAGAAATTATGTTGTTTTACATTTTATGATAGATTCTCATATGTATCAACCCATATATACATTTCACTCAATGTCTAATGTACCATTATAAAAATAGTATATATTTTATTATATATATATATATATAAATAATATATATTTACAACACATAATATATATATATATATATGTTATATAGATATGATAATATATGTATATGTATATATATAAATATATGTATATAAAAGAATATATATGTATATGTATATATATATATATATATATGTATAACAAATATAATGTTATGTGTATATATATGATTGTTATATATTATTATTATTAGTGTATATATATTTATGTA
>CM063501.1:7724662-7794662 GCA_032207245.1 Pardosa pseudoannulata
TATATTATATATATATATTATATATATATATATATATATATATATATATATATATATATATATATATATATAAATTTCAAAGTAATGCTATATTATTTCTACTCCAATGTCAATGAAATAGATTGAAATTTCCCGGAATGTATCTTTCTCTGGCCGTCTTGACATGCACCTTTATTACAAAAGTCGAAGAATGATTCATGATGCACCAAACGTTCCATTCGAACTCCGTTTTCAGCAGTGTCGAGAGTCGGAGGAGGACTCTTCGACTGACAAAAGAATCATCGATCACGTACCTCCCGACTACTTTCCGATGTTAGGTTAAATAAGAAGGGAGTAACAATCGATTCCCGTGATTAAAGAATTTGTCTCCCTCGAACTACTAGCGGAATTAGAATCACGATGGTGGACACTTCGAAGAAGATGGTAGCGTTTAATTAATGGACATTCGTTTATGCTTACCAGTATTACCTACCTAAAATTGGGAATGTTTCCACATTGGCTTCCACAGGATAATTTCTTCTATAAGGCGAGGGATTTGTTTATATAATTACAAATTGAGTAATCTTTTTTAAATATATATGACTAGCAAACTCATAGAATTCTTATTTTTAGGATCAACATGTTCATTTCTTGTACCAGGAGAGTTAAATTATACTGAATTTACATTACCTCTTAGCATGGGCTCTCAGAAATTTTACAGAAAAGCTCGCGCGTTTTTTCTCTCCTCTCCTCTCTTCTCTTCTCTTCTCTTCTCTTCTCTTCTCTTCTCTTCTCTTCTCTTCTCTTCTCTTCTCTTTTCTCCTCTCCTCTCTTTTCTCCTCTCCTCTCTTTTCTCCTCTCCTCTCCTCTCTTCTCTTTTCTCCTCTCCTCTCTTCTCTTTTCTCCTCTCCTCTCTTCTCTTTTCTCCTCTCCTCTCCTCTCTTCTCTTTTCTCCTCTCCTCTCTTCTCTTTACTCCTCTCCTCTCTTCTCTTTTCTCCTCTCCTCTCTTGTCTTCTTTTCTCAATTCCTCTCCTCTCTTTTCTTTCTCTTCTCTTCTCTCTTTTCTTCTCTTCTCTCCTCTTTTCTCTTTTATCTATCTATTTATTTTTTTACGACAGTTATTACTTTAACGGTTTTGGAACGAAAATCACTAGCAATAAAGGAATATTGCTATTAAATTTACTTTTTGTTAATTTCTTATTTTAACCCTTTAAACCCTAGTCATTTCTACTGACTTCGTCACGATTCTAAAGTTATTACAGACTGCACAGAATAAGTAAATAGCAAATTTAAGCAGCCTTGAATACTTCAAAACGTCGTGTCAGTCATCAGTTATCGTTTTAACCACATCATACGATTCCATTCATGGTAAAAGAAACACTGCGTGAAAAAAGATATTTGGTATAACAAGTAAAATAAACACTGTAAAATGATGTTTTATAATAGATAAAATGATTTGTGTTGATTTCAATGTATGTAACTGAGGAAAATGTAAATTGATGTTCTTTGTTCGAGATACCACAAAGTGTCGATTCAAATGGAAAATTTATAAATAATAAAAGTGATTTTGTAGATTGTTTATAAGATTGACCTAGACCTTCGATGAAAAGGAAAACTTATTGTAACAAAACATAAAACTCTACAAGCTAATTTTAGTGGTATATAAAATAAGACGTTAGGCATGAAAGGGATATATAACATTCCAAAGTGTGACATCATTTCTACAATTTCATAACTGGCTGTATTCAAAATGCATTGCAGATCTAGCATTTCTTGATAACATCCAGCTTTTTATGTTCTAATTGTATACCTCAGGATATTTTAAAACGGTGGCTTTTAACTCTTTGCTTGTCAGGTACCTGACGTATAATTACAATTCTTTTGCTTTATATGTTAGCATATCGCATGTGACATACACAAGGATATAAAATAAAATTGAGTATCATACGTAATACACAAGCGTATAAATTATTAGATGTGTAATATCATATGTGATGCACAGGACAGCCCAAAATGTTAAACATATTTTAAAATACAGCTGCCATTAGAGACATACATGTATGTTATTATTGAACAGAAGGCTGCAATGATGTTACTCATTTAGCACTACCGGTGTGCACGTGTAGTTTAAAGAATGCATTGTGAATTTTAACATTGATCCCACATAATCTTTGTAGTATAAAAACAGAGATTCACCAGAAGACCAAAGGCTCTGCACGACACCTTCAAAAGTATCATTTGGGAACATTGCAATCATGAACTTGTTTTATTTGCCCCAGTCACCATTAATGAACATGACGGATCATTCGGTAGCTAGAACCTGGAACTCACAACGCTCCGGTTATGAGATCGACGCCTTTGCCAGCTCAGCTGCCCTGGCTCAAGTCAGAGGGGAAGTACATGTATTTAAATTTTTGTACTTTAACTGTTTTAAGGAAATAGAACGGATGATTTTAAGTTACAAGACAGCGAAATTTTGTAATTTAAAAAGTTGCGAAACGGGACTGTATACCAAATATGGAACTGATACATGGAATTTTATGGGAATAATAAAAATTATCTATCCATTTTTGTAGCATATTCATAACTAAATAGCCTTACAAACATATAGTTGGAGAACTTCGACGTGATTATCATTATTTAGTACTACTGCATTACAGATTAAAAAGCTTGTGGGGGAAAACAAGAAAAAAGTTAGTATCCTCCTATGACTCAAAATAACAAAAAGAAAACCCAATAATAAATAATAATATTCATTCATTTAATTTTCATCAAAAACAACACTTTAACATTTTTATCTCTACTTCACAAACCGTACTTGGTTACTATTCAAATTCCACAAAATTACTTTAAGCAATTTCCAGGGAACCTGGCTCTCACAGTATGATAGTATAGTACTATTTTTTTCAGAAGCACTAAGCAAATTAACTTTTTTTCTTTGTTCTTCCCTGTAAAATAAGGAATATCTACGAAGTAACCTCTCTCTTATGAAATTTGCTTGTCTAAAACATTTCCCTCTTGCTTTCAAGTACATAGTGTATAATATACTACACCTAATGATACATGTAATACATATATTAGCACATGCATAAATCCACGTAAAGCGTAAACCATAAAATGTGTGTGCTTCTTTTTGGGTCTAATACATGTTACTTTTACGTATTTCTGCTCAATCCGATTTTTACCACCTGAGATATCTCGTATTGATAATGCAGCTCGCTGGAAACTTCGAAACTTATGTTTTAGCCTGTAAGGCATCAACTTTAAACCTTGAGAAATATTTTTTTATTTGTACAATTTTAAAATATCAGGACATTTTTGAGTCATTTAAAACAAACCCGTTTAATCTATTTCAATAAAAGCCTGCATAATTATACAATTTTTCCATTTAATATCACAGCATTTAACTAGACGATAAAAACATTAATTTTACTGAAAATAGCGTTTTTTCAACCTGCGTGATCTCTAAATAAAAAACTATTCCACATATGGATTTTAATTTTTCACAGTAAATACATTACAAATCTACGATGAAAGTCTATTTTTTTTGTTGTTGTTATGCATCTCATTTAGAAGTTATACTACTTGAAAGAGAATTTTTAAACATTATTTTGGCTTTTCTAGAAATGTAATTTCGTGATGTTATATTTCTGATATGTCATAAAAATTTAAATAGGTAGAAAAGGAAACCTAATAATTATTGTTTAACAAAAATTAATAGGTTATAATAAATTGTTTATTATTGTATAATATATATATCTATATATATATTAATGCAAACTCAGTTTGTGTTGTTTAAGTCTGAGTACAGTTGTAGCAGAAAATATTTAAGTATTTTGAACAAGCTGTTACTTTTCCTTTTATATAAAAATTCTCAGAGTTTAGAAACAAAGTAAATTAGTCAAAACTATTTAAAGGAAAATGCAGAACAAATTTTGAAAATTCCATGTAGTTGAAATAATAATTTTAAAAAATATCACAAGGCAAAAAATGCGAAATAATCTCCTATTCATAGTTACTTTTAGGTGATGTGTCCCCTTAATGTAAAACACTGTTAAATTTTTAAATATTTAGTTTTTTAAAAACTTTTTAAATTTGAATGTTTTTTACGAAACAGCCTCTCGAAATTCTAGACAAAATCCGAGTATTTGCGGCAACTCCAAATCATTTAATAAGGTAAAAATTTAATAAATAGAGATAATAAGAATGAATAAGAATAAGAATACAGAGTCCAGTCATACGTGACCACCGTGTAATTTTGACGTCAACATTAAATAACCAATCGCAGAAGGCATGTGTCATCAGAAAATGTTGTGGACGTAGAAAGTGTGTTGTAGGCATTCGGAAAACATTTCGGTTTTTGCAGCAATACAGAAACGAAGTCATTTATTCAACTTCCAAAAGGGAAGAATCACTGGCTTTCGGGCCAGGGGTAGAAGCATCTCCAAGATGGTTAATTTTGTAAACTTTTCGGGGGCAGCCGTTTTAAAAGTATACCTTTGCATGTCAAAATGGCACTATCCAATATCAGCGACGGGTAAATGTGGTGCACCAACAGCCATAGAAGGCAGAGGTGAACGACGACAGAGAGGATTGGATGAATAGATATGCAACCGCGGAACATTTGACGCCCAGATGAACTAATTGAATTGCAACAGTGTCTCCATAAGGATGGTGCAACTAACATTTATTTGTATGGGCTTCCGCAGCAGACGCCTAATGTATCTATGCTGACTACTGTTCATCGGGGACGAAGGCTTTATTTTGCATGCCAGTACCACGACTGGACTTCCAGTAAGTTTAGCCAGGTGGATTTTCGATAAACCACGTTTTATAATCTATAGGATAGATGCATGTGGGCGTATACGACGTGAAACGTCTGAAAGCAAACACTCTGCAACAATTGCTGGGATATTCCAAGCAGAAAAAAGGAGCATTATGGTCTGGAGATTGTTTTCGTGGTATTCTCTTGGTTCACTCCTTAATATGGAAGGAAAAATGGATCAATACAAGTAAGCATCTATCCTTGTAGACCATGTTCACCCCTATATGTGAAGTTTTTCCTCAGAATGATGGCATTTACCAGCAGAACAATGCTACGTGGCATAGAGATCTAAGTGCAAGTGCGGGGTTTGAAGTGCACCAGGATGAGTTTCCTGTACTCCCTTTGACAGGAAATTGTCCAGACATGAACTCAGTCTGGAATCTGTGAAACCACCTTGATTAAGTTGCTCACATCGTGGATCCTCACCCACTTTACCTAGCGCAACTGGCCACAGTACTGGCTCATTATCCCAGTTAACACCTTAAGGAACCTAACTGGCTCTCTTCCTGCACGTCTAGCAGCGAACCACTCTGCGGAAGGTGGTTAGACTACATTTTGACAGGTGGTCTCATGTGACTAGACTGTGTAATGATAATAAGAAGAATAAAGATGATAAGAATTTCATAAGATCAGATTTTATTAGATAAGAATCTATGGAGACGAGAGTTAGACACATTTCGAAAAGCATTTTCTACAAAGGAAGGGAATGAGAAATCGATTGCTAATATTTAAACTAGGATAACAAGTCAGAATCTTCCGCGTATATTAGCCTTCTCTCCCTTATCTGTCGTAATTAAACGTGACATTAGAATCGGAGAATTTCATACTATGTCATTCTTACAAAACACCCGCACGAAAACCCTAAAAATTAACCTTTTACTTGTGACTTCTGAAAAGTCCTTTTATCATCTTTGAAGATACGTGTAGCAAATATCTTTACAAGGTATCCCCGACACGCGAGTGAAAGAGGAATCGAGCTCCGATAATGAAGCCGCTCCCCGCTTCCCCTCTCAACACAAACATGTTTATTCTGTCCCCCGACCTTTTAATTACGGACTTGGCAACAGTTATAGGAAAACTTTCCTTTCCCGTTTTTACGGAACCAGATGTCCGATAGATATGTCACATCCCCGAGTCACGTTTCGATGACAGCTCATCGGTGATTTCCCTCTTCTTCCTTGTTCACAGACTGTCACAGAGGAAATGAATTTCGAGAACGAAAGAATTCGTACTTTCTCAGGAATATTCAGACGAATTGAACTGTAACCGGGGATTTACGTGTATCCCATTTTCGCATAGTGTCGTTATGAGATCTCAAATCCAATTTTCGGATTTCTACCATTTATTTCTATCATTTTTTCTTATTTTTTTTCGCCATCCTTTTATTCCAAAATCGAATAAAAAGTACTACATATAATGTTAAAAGCTAAAATTCTGAAACGTAAAATGAGTTTAAATGTAATACTTACTTTTGTAGAGAGTTAAAAGTAAAAAGATATTTTCTTGACAAGCTATATTATCGATTATATAAATTTATTCACATTTTGGTGCTAAAGTGAAAATTTTTGGACGAAAGTTTTATATAAGATGCCCGATATAAAAGGGTGTCAAACTACGGCTGTATAAAAGTACTATATGGTCCAAGCATGTAAATTCGAAAATGATTTTCTTTACTAATTCAAATCTTAAAAAACTAATTATGGTTTCATTTCTAAATTTTAAGTTTAAAATTTCTGGTTTCGCCTTCGAATATTAATACCATTTTCTATTATTTATTGGTATTACTTTTGCCACAACCGATTTCCATAAGAATCCCTTTAAGCTCATCATTTGATATTAAATCACCCGAAGATCATTGATTTTGTCGAGCTTAGCGTACTACTATACCCCGCAAATCAAGTAAGAGTTATATGGTAAGCAAGAGGAAAAATTGAAACTGTTTCGTTCCTGGAAAAAGAAAGTAATGAAGCTCATGGATTGATGCTCTTCCGTTAGGCCATAGAAGTAAAACTAGGTAGAATAATTTAGTTGGTTTTAAGATAAATTTTTAATATATTACATATATATATATATATATATATATATATATATGTGTGTGTGTGTGTGTGTGTGTGTATTTATGTATATAAATATGTATAAATAAATAGACTATGTTAGAAAGTGATTCAGGAAAAATCTAAGTATTATAATAAAAATCTAAGTATTGTGCCTCAGAAAAATAATTGCACTGTTAGTCTCTCTAAATACATAATTGGTAGTTTTAGATTTAAAGAATAATTTATTAAGAATTAAATAATAAGCACATTTTTAAATACCTCATATTCAAATTTCATTAAATTACATTGAATAATAATATTACTATAATAGATTTAAGTAATCAAGTAATTGGTGTAATTTATTTTATGGTCATGGTGTTTTGGGGCACTACGGTCTACTATTTTGCATACGAGGGCTAATGAGACCAGGACCTACTGCTTAAAGCTGATTCCGAACTGCTACGAACATCCATGCCATAGTGAGTTTCGAACCCACGAACTCCGGTATCAACGATCAGCGGCCTAACCAATCGACCAGCTTTCGGCTAATTTATTTTATGATTGACTTTTAAGAATAGCGGCTTAGTTTCGTCGTATCTTACTTTTGTGTTAGTAATTGGCTTATTTGTATTGCTCCTCGTATTTTAGCACCCTGGTTTTATTTTCATTCCACTGACAGTACTAGCTTTAAATTCATTCACAATTATCTCGTATAGGAAATTTTTACTGAGAGTTGTATGATAAGATGTGTGTCGTTTTTATTATATTTATGTGAATTCTATAGTACTAAAATGTGTTTATTGTATAAATCCTGTCAATCAAAAACAATCCTTTTGTTGAATTTGTGGTTCCTGATGATGAGACAGAACATTATTAAGCAATCGTTTTATAGTTCTAAGTTTGTTTTAGTTAACATTCTTCAATATCAACTTCTAATACCTATACATATGATGACAATCCGTCCTCATCGTGAAAGAATTTTGTTACATCAAATAGTTTCAAACGTATTGATATTTAGGGATGATTTTACAAGCAATATGTTGGGATATTTCGACACTTAAGAAGTGAGAAAAATAATTTGCATATATACATGTCTTCCATTATGCGAAGCATATAAGGCTTCGCATAACTCTATAGAAAGAAAATTTGACATGAGATATTCTTCTCTTTAATATCATTGTTTCATTAATAAATAATATACAAGTTTTTTCTCTCCTGGCTCAATTTTCAATGGAGGGGGATAATTCTTTTTTTGGATTCAATATTTTTGTGGCCGAATGGTTAGGGTGCTCGCCTTCGGAACCGGAGTTCGTGGGTTCGAGTATGGCATGGATGTTCGTAGCCGTTCGGAATCGGCTTTAAGCAGTAGGTCCCGGTCTCATTAGCCCTCGTGTTGCAAAAAGTAGACCGTAGCGCTCCAAAACCAAACCAATATTTCCCCTTTTCTTAAATCCATGATACAGCAGTGGTTTAAAAAACCGTATTCACCATGTTAAAATTTTAACCCCCCCACACACACACACACGTATGTATGTAATCGGACAATTATTTTCGCCAATTACACAATAAAATACCTCCTAGTGTTTAAAATACCAGTGCTAACTGGGCTTTAAAAGAACCTAGGTGATTTGCAGTCGTAGCTTCGTTAAAAAAATACGAAGCCCAACGCTGGGGAACTTAACTTTACTGGGGCTAAAAATGAAAGTCTTTATAATACAAGAGCTCTGCATCTAATGCTCGCTTATACACTTTTATCACAAAGTCGAACCAAACAGCAAGTGATTACGTGAAATTTTACTCAACAGACCAAGAGATTACTCTGCGTTATTGGCAGTCCAAATTAACCTTTAATCCTTTAAGTTAGCTAGAAAATCACATATACTGTAATTTAGACATTGGAGGAGCGAAACTGTTTACCTGGGACGACTGGAAACTGTGACCAGTAGAGAGAAAAAGAGCATTTGTTATACTAGATTTGGTTTTAAGAGATGGGTAAAGAAAATTTCGGTGAACATTCCTTTAAATCTGGCATTTTATGACCTGGAAATTAGGTATTAAAGAATGGGAAGGGAAAAAAGGAGAATTTTGGATTGATTTTTTTTTTGGTGTAATAATTTTGATATATTACATGAATGTACAGAGAGAGAGTGAGAGACACCCGTTCGTAGCGTACACGGAATTCATCCGTATTTCATAGCAGTTTCCATAAATATGAGCTATATAATAAATGCAGGGATATTTTAAAAACTATAGTCCTTAAAGAAATGTCAATCAAGTACTTTTGCAGAAAAGTAAAAGGAAGGGATTATTACCTCATTTATCTTCCATTCATCAGCATTTTATTCGATATTAAAAAAAAAAGAACAGATCGAAATTGTGAATCTTCATTTTCCCACTTTTCAAGTCGAGTCTACGCCACTGAGCAACGATACAATCTTTAATAATCAGTCTCATCTATTTTTAATCGTTAATCATTAATCAACGTCACCACAAAAACAGAAATTTGGATTTGAATGGAGAAAAGAAGCGAAACGCGAGGAGCTAAGAAGATGGACGACTGCCGAATAATACTGGTAAATCCCCGAATGTTTCCAAAAGTACTTTTTAAGTAACAGTATGCAATTAGAGAATTGCATGTATGAAAAATCTTGAAATCATAACCTTTTAATTTATTTTGATTTTTGCTTTTGAATAGTTATCTGTTTTGTGTTTGAACATTGTAAATCAAGTAAAAGATCAATAGCAGAATGATTGAGATACCTCTGAGATTGTTAGTGTCACTTTTGAAACTAAATTAATCTAAAAACTAATTTATAAATCATAAAGGTTAAATTTATTTTCATTTTTTAAAGTGTAATTTCTTTTGTGTTCCAGCATTGTAAGTTGAGTAAAAGATCAATATCAGAATGACTAGGTTATCTCTGGGAATAGGTCACCTATGAAACTAAATTAATCCAAAAATTAATTTTGAAATCATAAAGTATTAATTTATTTCTTTTAATATTTAACAGTGGTAAATCAATTTAGAAATCAATAGCAGAATGACTGGGATATATCTGGGTATGCGTCACATATTAAACTAAATTAATACAAAGATTAATTTTGAAAGTACAAAGTTTTAATTCATTTTATTTTTGAACAGGGGTAAATCAATTAATAAATCAATAGCAGAATAATTATACCACCTCTGGGAATGTAAAAGTCGCCTATGAAACTAAATTAAACCAAAGATTGATTTTGAAATCATAATATTTTAATTTATTCTGTTTTTAAACAGTGGTAAATCAGTTAAAAGATCCGTAGCAGAATGATTATAATACCTCTAAGAATGTCAGTATCAGCTATGATACTAAATTAATCCAAAGATTAATTTGAAACCATAACGTTTTAATTTATTTCGTTATTGGTAAAGGAAGTCTTTCTTTCTTTCTATTCAGATTCGATAAGTGATATACAAAACTATCATTGTGGTCTATTGATTACCATTATTTAGTCCTGGAAAGTTTCAAGATAATTTATAAAAGGATTTACTGTGAAATTTATGTCGCAAGACAACGGAATGTGTAATTTATAATTGATCCTGTTAGGAAATTGCAAATATATGTATGTATATTTTGCAATAATGTATGTTGATTGGTGGAAGGGTTTTATAATCATTCCCCTTGGTCTTGGTGGCTATAACCCCTTTAGGAGTTGTCATCAATGTCGGTTATTCCTGTTCCTGTTGAACAGAAGTAAGATTTATTTGTCTGTATATCCTTGATACAGATAAACAGAAAATATTAAAACAAAGTGAATGTTTCAAGTTTCATCTCCTCAGACAGAACTTTCTTTTCTAATCGCATTCTTAAGTTTGTATGTTATTTGTATATTACAATCCGTGTGCCATGTTTTGCTATTGAGATTTAGCACATCTTAATTCAAAACATTTTTCCCCTTTTCTCTCCATCAGCATTATCATACTCTCGTTTGAAATAGGAAAATATTTTTTCCAGTACTTCCATAAAATATAATACAATCATATATTCAAAATTATAAGTCTGAATGTTCAGTACTATTTGCTTTATGATGTTATTTAGTTACATCAATGGTTCTTAACCTTTTTGGTCCATGTCCCACGGAGTCGCTTTTAATATCTGGTGCCCCTGCATGATATACATATTTAATAACAGAATTTACTAGAAATTGAACCAGCAAACCATATTTAATGATCTTGCCTCGACCATTAAAAAATAAAGTGGATTTTAAATGTGACATAAAATTTCTTAAAAAGGCAGAAAAACTTATTTCATTTTATTTCAGTACAACAAACAAAAGTTATGTATAGGATTCAGGCTACCGATATAGAAATACGGTGCTGGCATGAGACGGAAAATTAAAAATAGGAGAAGCTGTACATACATTAGGCCACCTACCTAAAAAGGGTTAAAAATTTAATTGCCTTAAAACCAAATGCCCACCAGAAATACCATCTGTTCAGAAACAGTGGTTTCTATAGAGAGAGATGGATATTTTCAGTGTTTCATGAATTATGTTTGATTTAACTCTTTCGTCCTCAAAATAGCCTTTGATAGCCAAGACTTCTGGATCCCAGAGTAGACGAAGCTACCTGAGAAACGCACGAAGTCTAATGAGACCGGACCTTTTGCTTAAAGATGATTCCAAATGACGATGAAAATTCATTTATGCAAGCAACCGGATTCGAACTCGCGTACTGCGGTACCGAAAAGCAGCACTTTACCATTCGGCCATCTTTGAGCCAAATAGTTTTGGAAGTGCTTTTAGAATTTGTAACCTTTACAATTTGAATATGGGATTCAAATTTAAATTAGTTTTGTTATTTTATTTTTATTACTTATTGGTACGTCGAATGTGGTATGTAGACAAAGTGTAAGAAAGATATTCAAACTGCGTATGAACACGCATTATGTCCGTTAACAGTGAGAAAAATATTTTCCTCTTTCAAAAAAAATTGTTTATATAAATTACGAAAAAACGATGAAACATTTCTGTTGGAAATTCTATTTTTTTAACCTTTGAGCATTTCTTGGCTGTCCTGCATTCATCTCTCTCTCTCTCTCTCTCTCTCTCTCACACACACACACACACACACACACACATACGCTTCTGATGCTTCAGCCCACAAAAAAAGCATGCGATGTATCATCCGAGTTGCCCAAGTGGAAAAACTTTTTCTGCGAAATCCATGCAATTTTTTTTCTCTCTCCGAGATAAGAGGGAGACACCACGGAGTTGCAAAAAGAGAGCGAGCGTATCAGGTCCGCAAACGGATAAAGAGTCGGTAGCTAAACTGGTTCGAATGGGACACCTGGTTTCTTTTAAGAATATATCTGGAAGGAATTTCTTACGACTTATGAACTTCCCTTTTTCCAACCTGACGTTTATCATATTTTTAAAAAGGGTGTGTTTTGAAGTTTTACAGGAAAAAAAAATATTCAAAACGCTCGATAAACGCCAGAAAATATTTCCTCTTGATATGTTATAAAATGTTTTCTTTTTTACTGATATTTGGTAATTTTAATGGGTTAGAATAAAAATAAATATTTGCCTTTAGAATTAAAATGTTTCTCACCCATAAAATATTTCAGTTTTAATAGCGAGCTTCTTTGTAGAAACATTTTTATAAATATCTTTATAAAACACACTTTATGTACGATATTAGTCATAAATAGACATTTCCTGATATAATAAAAAAAAAGTCTGGTGACTTCACCTGACTTCTTTCTCTGTCAATTATATATATATATATATATATATATATATATATATATATATATATATATATATATATATATATATATATATATATATATATATATATATATATATATATGTTGTATAATGCGTCAACAGAATTACCGTTTGCACATTTCCTCAAAGATTCAAATTAGGCCACGTTGCTCACGATGTTCGTATTTTCTAAGTACTGCCAATTGGCGTATATCGGAAGTATTATTCTTCGTTTTAATCACATTTTTTCTTACAGAAATAATTAGACGTTAAAATAGCCATAAAAACAAACTATTGAAGTTTTAAACTGGTTGAGGAATGGACAAATTGGATATTTAAAGTTTACAAATTAATGTTACTTGTACTCACATATATTCCTAATATTTATATAAGTGAAAATTCAGTCATGCATAGTCAATAATTTATTTCTGAAATCAGAGCAATTAAATTCTATCTTCATTACATGAATTACCTTACTTTACACAAGAATGTAAAAAGGGAAATCTATATACTTAACATACATTATATTATCATGCGGATAAGAATTTTTAAAAACTATACAAATCAGATATTTTTTGAATTGTAGGAATTCGTTTTTAACATTTTAAACCTTAACTTTAAGAATTTATGATTAAGTTTTCAACTAGTTTTATTTTAAATAACACTAATTTATACCCACTTCGAATATGGCACACAGTCAAGGTATATGAACTATTAAAATCTTCTAATCTGCGCATCGACACGTTTAGGTCCGAAAATAATGAAAAAGTATTTTCCCCTGCTTCATTTCCCTTTTTTAAAAATTGGCAAAATAAATTAGGAAAGACGAGGAAACATTTCTGTTGGAAAATCTATTTTTTTAAACTTTTGAGCATTCTTTGGTTGTCTTGCATTCATCTCTCTCTCACAGACGCTGGCGCGCTTCTGATGCCTCAGCCCACAAAAAATGCATGCAATGTATCATCCGAGTTACCCAAATGGAAAAACTTTTTCTACCCAAATCCATGCATTTTTTACTTGGAGATAAGAGGGAGACACCACGGAGTTACAAAAAGAGAAGGAGCGTATCTGGTCTGCAAACGGATAAAGAGTCGGTAGCTAAACAGGTTTGTATGGGACACCTGGTTTCTTTTATGAATATATCTGGAAGGAATTTCTTACGATTTTGGAACTCCCCTTTTCCAACAGTGGTATTTATCATATTTTAAAAAGGGTGTATTTCGACGTTTTACCCGAAAAAAAATATTCAAAATGCTCGATAAAAAGCCAGAAAAATACTTCTGTCTGATTGGTTAAAAGTGTTCTTTTTTCCCTTCTTAAAATTTTGATAGATAATTATTAAATACTACCTTTTAAATGTAGAGTGTTTTTTACTCATATAAAAAAATAAAACGAATGCCTTCGAATCAAAAATCCGTAATTTCTGTTAGAAACCTGTTTAAAAAATGGACTTTTGGTCCTTTTTAGTAAACCTTTACATGTTTTTTTATCATCCTTTCTTTGCCGCTGTTAAACGTAAGGGTAAATTATATTCAATCGATAAAAGGATTCATTTTCAAATCTATATCAATAACGAACTTTTTAAATTATCAAAAACCATACAATCAAATTGAACTAGATGGGTTTGGTTTGGTTTGATTTGGAAGGTTACTTTTTACAACACGAGGCCTAAAACTAGATGCAGAGTCGGTTGGCTGGTTACGTGTATATTTAGAAGTCACATGACTTCTCGTGGAAGATAGTTGTCATTGTCTCAAGAGGTTGCACGAAGTGGGTCCTCGTCATTTAAAAGCAGGGTCCAGCATAAGGCCCCTAGGTTAAGCCTGTCACCTCCAGAGGTATCATTATGGAACATGGAGGGCATGATGACCTCGAACCTATCTTACGTGCTTCAGCCGTAATTAACGGACATGATCCATATTTTTCTGGCTTCAACTGATCCTCCAGTTAAAAGATAACTACCTAGCCCTTGAAGGAGCGTGGTTGAAACGAAACTTATAAATATAACAAGAATTTATTTATAAATGTATAAGGCTGTAGTTAAAAATTATAGCCTCCAAAACACTGAAAGTAATTTCATACGATTGCGGGTATAGATTATGATAGTTTCAGTATTAATGCCTTTACGAGTGCCCAATTGTAGAGCGATTCCCGGATTAGATCAACAGGCTTCTATGAGCCCAACTACACGTCCTTTCTCAAATGTTGACATCTGGGCATATCGTTTGCTCACCTGTATGCAAAGCACAGTTATTATCTACATGAGTACACGGAATGAAATTCGCAAAAGATTTATGACCTTGAACCGAAATTTCTCCTCTTCAATATCTTGCCATTTGCGCTGCAGCTACACAATTAAAGCCAAACTTTAAAATTTTGCATGTTCCGTCGAAACCTGTATGCATAGCAATTAGTGCCTAATTTGTATCAAATCTTTTCTGTGTGTCATGTGCACCTTTTCTTCCAAGACTGTAGTTGATACATTCTATTTTTTTTTAAGATTTCCACTTTTACAGCAAGTATTTTTCCCTTTTCCGCATTTATAAAACTGTACAGATGTGTAGTCCATTCTATTAAAAAACAAAAACTGTTCCACTCTGTTCAATTCACCTTGAGAATTTGTTAAAGGATCCCTTTGAACATATTGTTGAAAGCTTACTTCCTATGTGTTTTTCCGGTTGTCCGGTAGAATTACTGCTTTGGCAATAGGAGTAGGAATGTTTTTTGTCTTATCTTCCCTTCATTGCAGGCCATTCATAAACTATTGTTGTTAAGTTTTACAATGAACCAAATGCTTATCTAATTTATTTACTTTTATATCGTATAATTTTTGTACCAATTACTGAGCTACCCCCATCCTCTTTTATGGAACTTTTTAAGAAGATTCTCTGGAAAAGAATTGTGTAGCGGAATATAACAAATTTGGAACACTAGCCCAGCGTATTGGTTTTTGTTCCCAACTAGTCCATTGGTTGGTTGGTTGGTTGTTTGAAATTTAGTGGCGCTAATTCCACAAGGGACAAACTGCGCCAAACAAGACGAAACCAGTCCATTGGACCCACAAATTACGATGGTTAGTTGCAACTTTACGAGCTGCGGTAGCTCAGTCGGCAGAGGCAGTGATCTCGTAGCGGGTTCGGGGCTGAAGCCAGCCTATGATCCGCCGTGTTCGTTAAAGGTCACTGATGCAGGTAAAATAGGTTTGTGGTCACAAAGACCTCCAAGTTCTCAAACGATACCTCTGGTGTAGCAGACCAAGCCTGGGGGTCTTCTGCTTGCAACCTGCTTCTAAATGACGAGAACCCAGTGGGGGTAATGTTACTCCCGTCCGTAACATACTTTAAGCTACAAGTACTCAGGGGTGGTGTTAAAGGAGTAACAGGTTCGCAGCCTTGTTAAGGCGTTAGGATAAGATCTGTATCACTTGCTGCGTTGGAAAGAGAGTTATACCTTTACAAATTAGTTATACCTCATTATAATTAATTAATTATACTAAGGGATAATTAACTATACGATTTGTTATACTTTTACAAATTAACATTTTTTTTACAATACCTTTAAAATGAAAATTCCCCTTAAATTTCCACTTTACTACCCCATATATATATATATATATATATATATATATATATATATATATATATATATATATATATATATATATATATATATATATATATATATATATATATATATATACAGATATATATATATATATATATATATATAATATATACATATATATATATGTATATATGTATGTATATATATGTATGTATATATATGTATATCTATCTATCTTGTATATATATATATATATATATATATATATATATATATATATATATATATAGGTCTTTCATCCCGCTTTTTATGTTTTGAATTAATCTACGGGTATTACAACAGAGTGTGCTGAATAGATCATATAATTACACTTCTTCCTTTGGATTCCTTAATCCGTCCTATCGAAATATTAAACAGCTTTATTAAAACCCAGGAGCGGGTCATTCTGGCCTGAATTCCCTGCAATGAATGGAATTTCCCGGTTATTAAAGGTTCTATTTTTAAACCCACCCCTCGCACGACACCCCCACCCCCGTCAGGAACCGGAAGTATCACCTGCGGGTATAGAGTATAGAAATGTTAAACAAAAGAAGAATAGATGGAGCTAAAAGGAGCCCGGTGGGCATGTTGAACAGTTAATAATAGAAATCTGAATTTATGAGATCAACTTTAATTTAAATATGTGTTAGAGAAAGGCAGAAGTTTTAGGCCTGCACACAAAATAATAGAGCATGGAGATTTTTGAAAGTCCTGGCAAAATTAATATGGATGCATTATTTAAAATTTTAAACACACATAAAGTGTGTCTGGTTTTTTTTTTATTTCTCTATTGATATTATTCATTGTAATTATACTTTTCAATTATTAACAAAACTTGCGTATAGTTGCGTCATGAATAAATTCTGTAATATTAACCAAACTTGATTAAAGTGGTCCATGTTTATTAGTACTTTATGGTTATTATCATTTGTAATTAACTTTGTAATTATTAACTCTCTGACTGCTCAATTTGTAAACCAAGATCTCTTTAAAAATTGAGTATTTTTTTTGTTGCATAGTTTAAGTATATAAATTGGATTATATAAATTGGAGAATTGAAATACTAATCTTTTTTCTAGAAAAGAGTTTTTATATTGACTTTTATCATGAGAAACTAAGCTTTTAGAAAAACTAATTTCAGCTGTTATCACATAAAAAATATATTTTTTAATAAATTTCAATTGAAATACAGTTAATTTATATTTATAACATACTATCTATATTTCTATTATCTAATATAACTGTAGATTTAGTCACATAATTCTAATTATTACCTAATTAAATATCTAATACTGTATATAAATTATTCCATTGGTTAAACAGTGAAAAGGCAGAATGTGCTTCTTAATAAAGGTAGAAAAACACATGTCCGCGAAAATCGCGAAATGAGCAGTCAGAGAGTTAATATTTGGTTATTACTGTGCTATAAAAAATTATGTATTGTTTATCAAAGAAGCATAAATTGTTATTATATCTTTGATGTTATTATTAAAACTAATAATACTTTCCATTTATGAGTAAAATTTGAGTATAACTCCATCATGAAAAAATTGCATATCAGTAATCACACAGGCATAAAGTGTGTCATGCTTTTTATTTGTTTAATGTTATTATTTGTAATTGTAATTTGAAATCATTGGAAAACTCTGAGTTTAACAGTGGCATGAACAAATTCTATATAATTAACCAACGTAAAGATAAAACATTGGTTATTTAATACTTATAATATTTAATCACATCTTGTTAAGCAATGATTTTTTAGGAAATTCTAGTTTTAAGCTGATATTCATCTTTTACTTTCCTTGCTATTTCTTGTTCCATTCAGAAAATTTAAAATTATGGTTACGCATTTTGGCCCATTAGTTTGACGTGTATTTAAAAAAAAATTATACTGTTGTATACGAGTCAAATTGTATAAACCATAGAACTCTAATAAATTTTCCAGTGGCATCAATAAAAAGCATATTATCTCTCAATTGCTGTCTTTACATACATACTAAAGTATTCTAGCTTCTGATTGCGACTTCTACAAAGGAGATATTATTGTACATTGATGTATATTTAGGTTCGTATTCTCAAGAGGCGAAAGGTTTTTGAAGTAGAGAATATAAATTAGTTTAGATTTTTTCGACAGAGGGCACTGTAATCTCTCAAATCTACCCAAAATTATGTAAATCTAAATTTATTTGCATATAGGTACTTGTTACATGTACATTAGAGCATTGTCCCTACATGTGGTTTATGTGCAAGCTATAGACATAAATTATAGCTTGAAAGCAAGTAAAAAAAAACCTCAGACTACAGAATGTAGCTGTAGTATGGCATCCACGTTTCATGGCTGCATGATATTTTTTCAACTCTCTCTCTCTCTCTGAAATCTGCACGATCCCATTAAACAATCACTACATTGTGCGAATGGACTAAAAGGTGACCCCTTGGGGAACTACTGATGTTCAGGGATTTTCTATTTTCGACCTCCCAAAAGTTTTGGCTGATAACAATTTGTGTTTGATCGTTTCTTGACACATACAAAGTGATCTTGGAATGCTTTGTGTGTATTTTGGAGACTGACCTTTTGTATTGCTTTCTTCTAAGAAGTGTTCTTTTTTGAATTCATGATACACAGTACTTTGTAAGATTTTGGGGAGATAAAACAAGTCTACCTTCGTAAAAGTAAACCTAACGAATGTATCCTTTTATGTCGTTGATTTTAAGAAGGTCAGGGCATTTTTGAATTCATTGTTTGAATAATTTAATAAGACCTGGATCTGGACTTTTGCACCAGTTCCCATTCATAAACCGGTTTTATTAAATAGGTCCTGTAATAATTAACCTTTAAATGATCAGGGAAATATATATGCCGCAGTAGTTTATGCAAACGGCATACTTTAAAGGGTAAAAGACATTCCGCAGTGAATAGCTTCCTTTAACCCGGGAGGTTGCATTCTACACGCAGCTCCGAGATCCGGAACGCATAAATTTGAAATATATTTTGGATTATTTGAAATATTAAATTTTAAAAGTATTTTGGACTGTAGATAATTTTTATTAGCACTCTAAAAATACAAACATAAGAGTCACACACAAGTAAAAAACTTCAATCACAACTTCATATGTTATCATTTTATTCTAATAATGATGTATTCTTGACAGCATATTTTATCCAATCACAAACTCGAAATAAAAATGGAAAAGTGTATGAGCAAGCACTGGGTCTCTGAAGCCCGAATAAATTCAGAAGAAATTGCACAAATGCATGTTACTGAGGTTTAAAAGACCTATAAGACATCTACCGAAAATTCAGGAAGTTTATTTCTATTGGGTGATTTTGTGTGGAATATTTTTATAACTCTCAGAAGCCCAGTGAGCATCCTCGGGGGTTAAGCCCCCTTTGCATATGCCGGAAAGCAGTACAAATGTAGGGTAAGTACGTAAATCGTACTTTCTTTACTAGCTAGGAGTAGAAAAATCCCACCTTTTTACCACGGTAATTACAAAAGTTAACCATTTTCCCCTGAACTTTCGCATTTTTGGCACTCGATTTTGAAATGTCCATCCCAGCGGCTGAAAACAGTGAATTTGTTTTACAAATTCAATTGAAACTGATAATAATAGTCTAACGGATCGAATGAATTACTTCAGTTACTCTACTGCAACTGAAAATCTCACCATAATTTAATAAATTTTTCATATGATTCATTAAAATTATTTAAAAGAAACGTATATGTCGTATTTTGCATCACGTTAACAAGAGTCCAATACGCGGACTGATAAGATTGCGCTCATGTATAATCACGTGACATCTGACAACCACCCCGGTAAAAGGAGAGTTTAAATCAATGCTTATGTAAACGGGTTTTTCCAAACCCTCCAAGTAAATCCCTTTTATCGAGTAAAGGTAACTTTAATGGCCCATGTAAACTTAGTTTTAATTTCACTAATGATAAGCTTTTAAGATGTGCTTTTGACTTGCCGTCCAACACAAAACCCAAAAACAATAAAAAATGTTGTTCAATGCGGTAAACAAAGGATCAAGTCATTTTGACGTGCGATAACACCAGTGACAGGGATATTGCACAGAGTTCAGTCTTTACTGAGGTGCCGAACAGGAGAAGGAAAACGGAAATGCTTATTTGTTCTTTTTCTATATTGAATTTTATCAATTTAATCTGTTTCCAAAATCTTGGAAAAGTTTCCACTTGGAACTGATAATAAATGAGGTAAAACGGGTTCACCAGTAATGCTTTATCCATTAAAAATATTATACTAATAAGATCTTTCATGGATACATCTTTGTCGCTAACAAGAAATAATTAAGAAAAAATCTAAAAAAAGTAGCATTCTATTATTTAAAAATAATCAACTATTCCTCTCTTGCTATTTGGAAACATTAAAACATTTCATTAATAATAATAAAAAAAAGATGCATGAGTAGAAAAAATAAAATAACACTATTCTATTCATTTATATGTAGTTTTAAAATAGGCGTGGGCTTCTTAAATTCTCTTTTACGTTTTAATGGTACTAGTTTAGCATCCTTGAAGAATCTTGTCATTGATTTTTCAATCACTGTACTCACTCTTAATTTAATGAATATATTCGTATTTTAAATTTTTAAATTTAATGAAGACTTATTGATTATTAAAAAAGGATGAAGTATTCTGTCTACATAGATCTTACCTTAAAAAATAATGATCTTCCTTGAAATTCATCACAAGTCCCCAGTGGAAAAGTAGAACATTTTATTACCAAGCAACCGATGGATCTGTAATGAGGTAAAGAAAGAAAACAGCAAGAGTTGAAAAATATATTAAAATAAATTATTTATAGCCCAATTATGTACTTTTTATGATTAATCAATGTATGAATAAGCATTTCATGGCAATTAAAATTGAAAAGAAAAAAAATCGAGACAAATTTTATGTAAGGAAACTTATCTAAATGAATCACCTTTTCAACCAGAAATAAATTCATTCTATCACAGAGGTGATCAACCACACTGCTTTAATTAAATGTCCAACCAATTTAATGTCAATTAAATGTTTTTCTCCTTCTTAATCTCTCAGTCTTTCTTTCACTAATTCATTGTCGCTCCGTCAATCTTGTACTCACTCTAATTCTCAGTCCTTTAATCTGTCTCTCACATCTGCCTCACAAACTCTGTCTTTCCTAACTCTCACATTCTCATTCTCCCTCCCTCACCCTTTCTCACCCTCTTCACATTCTTACGCTTTCTGCCACCGTCCCCCTGTCTCACCTACTTCATGTTTAATTATCACTGTGCATTGGAGGTCTACTAAATGTTTATGTGATCTACATTATGGATAAAATATTAAAAAACCACCTTTAATATTTTTTACTTTTCCCCGTCCGTCCGTCCATCCATCCATCCATAAATCCATCCATCCATCCATCCATACATACATACATACATACATGCATATATAACTCTGAATGATATCAGAAATTTAATATCACGATACATCCCCAAACTGATATTGATATCATTGATATATTGGGATAGTACTTTAAAGTAGTGGGGTATATTACTATTTCAGATATTTCTATTTTTGAGTATCCTTAGCTTTCTTTCCTTCCAAATCAATGTATTTTCTCCGATTATTTTGCCATTTTCACCTCCAGTGAATAATAAACTGCCCAACATTGCTTTTTGTCACCTTTAATATTTTTTACTTGTCCATCCGTCCCGTCCGTCCATCCATCCATACATACATACATACATACATACATGCATATATAACTCTGAATGATATCAGAAAATTTAATATCACGATACTCCCCAAACTGATATTGATATCATTGATATATTGGGATCAGAAATTTATTATCACGTTACATCCCCAACTGAATGATATAATGTTATATTGGATAGTACTTTAAAGAAGTGGAGGTATATTACTATTTCAGATATTTCTATTTTTGAGTATCCTTAGCTTTCTTTCCTTCCAAATCAATGTATTTTCTCCGATTATTTTGCCATTTTCACCTCCAGTGAATAATAAACTGCCCAACATTGCTTTTTGTCACCTTTAATATTTTTTACTTGTCCCCATCCGTCCGTCCGTCCGTCCGTCCATCCATCCATCCATCCATCCATCCATTACATACATGCATATATAACTCTGAATGATATCAGAAATTTAATATCACGATACATCCACAAACTGATATTGGATATCATTGATATATTGGGATAGTACTTTAAAGTAGTGGGGTATTATTACTATTTCAGATATTTCTATTTTTGAGTAGCCTTAGCTTTCTTTCCTTCCAAATCAATGTATTTTCTCCGATTATTTTGCCATTTTCACCTCCAGTGAATAATAAACTGCCCAACATTGCTTTTTGTCACCTTTAATATTTTTTACTTGTCCCCATCCGTCCGTCCGTTCCATCCATCATCCATCCATACATACATACATACATGCATATATAACTCTGAATGATATAAGAAATTTAATATCACGATACATCCCAAAACTGATATTGATATCATTGATATATTGGGATAGTACTTTAAAGTAGTGGGGTATATTACTATTTCAGATATTTCTATTTTTGAGTAGCCTTAGCTTTCTTTCCTTCCAAATCAATGTATTTTTCTCCGATTATTTTTGCCATTTTTCACCTCCAGTGAATAATAAACTGCCCAACATTGCTTTTTGTCACCTTTAATATTTTTTACTTGTCCCCATCCGTCCGTCCGTCCATCCATCCATCCATCCATCCATACATACATACATGCATATAAACTCTGAATGATATCAGAAATTTAATATCTCGATATATCTCAAAACTGATATTGATATCATTTATAATTTAATACTTTAAAGTAGTGGGGTATATTACTATTTTCAGATATTTCTATTTTTGAGTATCCTTAGCTTTCTTTCCTTCAAAAATCAATGTATTTTTCTCCGATTATTTTGCCATTTTCACCTCCAGTGAATAATAAACTGCCCAACATTGCTTTTTGTCACCTTTAATATTTTTTACTTGTCCCCATCCGTCCGTCCGTCCATCCATCCATCCATCCATACATACATACATGCATATATAACTCTGAATGATATCAGAAATTTAATATCACGATACATCCCCACAAACTGATATTGATATCATTGATATATTGGGATAGTACTTTAAAGTAGTGGGGTATATTACTATTTCAGATATTTCTATTTTTGAGTATCCTTAGCTTTCTTTCCTTCCAAATCAATGTATTTTCTCCGATTATTTTGCCATTTTCACCTCCAGTGAATAATAAACTGCCCAACATTGCTTTTTGTCACCTTTAATATTTTTTACTTGTCCCCATCCGTCCGTCCGTCCGTCCGTCCGTCCATCCATCCATCAATCCATCCATCCATACATACATGCATACATAACTCTGAATGATATCAGAAATTTAATATCACGATACATCCCCAAACTGATATTGATATCATTGATATATTGGGATAGTACTTTAAAGTAGTGGGGTATATTACTATTTCAGATATTTCTATTTTTGAGTATCCTTAGCTTTCTTTCCTTCCAAATCAATGTATTTTCTCCGATTATTTTGCCATTTTCACCTCCAGTGAATAATAAACTGCCCAACATTGCTTTTTGTCACCTTTAATATTTTTTACTTGTCCCCATCCGTCCGTCCGTCCGTCCATCCATCCATCCATCATACATACATACATACATGCATATATAACTCTGAATGATATCAGAAATTTAATATCACGATACATCCCCAAACTGATATTGATATCATTGATATATTGGGATAGTACTTTAAAGTAGTGGGGTATATTACTATTTCAGATATTTCTATTTTGAGTAGCCTTAGCTTTCTTTCCTTCCAAATCAATGTATTTTCTCCGATTATTTTGCCATTTTTCACCTCCAGTGAATAATAAACTGCCCAACATTGCTTTTTGTCACCTTTAATATTTTTTACTTGTCCCCATCCGTCCGTCCGTCCATCCATCCATCCATCCATACATACATAACATACATGCATATATAACTCTGAATGATATCAGAAATTTAATATATCACGATACATCCCCAAACTGATATTGATATCATTGATATATTGGGATAGTACTTTAAAGTAGTGGGGTATATTACTATTTCAGATATTTCTATTTTTGAGTATCCTTAGCTTTCTTTCCTTCCAAATCAATGTATTTTCTCCGATTATTTTGCCATTTTCACCTCCAGTGAATAATAAACTGCCCAACATTGCTTTTTGTCACCTTTAATATTTTTTACTTGTCCCCATCCGTCCGTCCGTCCGTCCATCCATCCATCCATCCATACATACATACATACATGGCATATATAACTCTGAATGATATAAGAAATTTAATATCACGATACATCCCCAAACTGATATTGATATCATTGATATATTGGGATAGTACTTTAAAGTAGTGGGGTATATTACTATTTCAGATATTTCTATTTTTGAGTATCCTTAGCTTTCTTTCCTTCCAAATCAATGTATTTTCTCCGATTATTTTGCCATTTTCACCTCCAGTGAATAATAAACTGCCCAACATTGCTTTTTGTCACCTTTAATATTTTTTTACTTGTCCCCATCCGTCCGTCCGTCCGTCCGTCCGTCCATCCATCCATCCATACATACATACATACATGCATATATAACTCTGAATGATATCAGAAATTTAATATCACGATACATCCCCAAACTGATATTGATATCATTGATATATTGGGATAGTACTTTAAAGTAGTGGGGTATATTACTATTTCAGATATTTCTATTTTTGAGTAGCCTTAGCTTTCTTTCCTTCCAAATCAATGTATTTTCTCCGATTATTTTGCCATTTTCACCTCCAGTGAATAATAAACTGCCCAACATTGCTTTTTGTCACCTTTAATATTTTTTACTTGTCCCCATCCGTCCGTCGTCCGTCCATCCATCCATCCATCCATACATACATACATACATGCATATATAACTCTGAATGATATCAGAAATTTAATATCACGATACATCCCCAAACTGATATTGATATCATTGATATATTGGGATAGTAACTTTAAAGTAGTGGGGTATATTACTATTTCAGATATTTCTATTTTTGAGTATCCTTAGCTTTCTTTCCTTCCAAATCAATGTATTTTCTCCGATTATTTTGCCATTTTCACCTCCAGTGAATAATAAACTGCCCAACATTGCTTTTTGTCACCTTTAATATTTTTTACTTGTCCCCATCCGTCCGTCCGTCCATCCATCCATCCATCCATCCACATACATACATACATGCATATATAACTCTGAATGATATCAGAAATTTAATATCCCGATATATTCACAAATTAATATTGATATCATTGGTATATTGGGATAGTACTTTAAAGTAGTGGGGTATATTACTATTTCAGATATTTCTATTTTTGAGTAGCCTTAGCTTTCTTTCCTTCCAAATCAATGTTTTTTTCCGATTATTTTGCCATTTTCACCTCCAGTGAATAATAAACTGCCCAACATTGCTTTTTGTCACCTTTAATATTTTTTACTTGTCCCCATCCGTCCGTCCGTCCGTCCATCCATCCATCCATACATACATACATACATACATGCATATATAACTCTGAATGATATCAGAAATTTAATATCACGATACATCCCCAAATTAATATTGATATCATTGGTATATTGGGATAATACTTTAAAAGTAGTGGGGTATATTACTATTTCAGATATTTCTATTTTTGAGTAGCCTTAGCTTTCTTTCCTTCCAAATCAATGTATTTTCTCCGATTCTTTTGCCATTTTCACCTCCAGTGAATAATAAACTGCCCAACATTGCTTTTTGTCACCTTTAATATTTTTTACTTGTCCCCATCCGTCCGTCCGTCCATCCATCCATCCATCCATACATACATACATACATGCATATATAACTCTGAATGATATCAGAAATTTAATATCACGATACATCCCACAAACTGATATTGATATCATTGATATATTGGGATAGTACTTTAAAGTAGTGGGGTATATTACTATTTCAGATATTTCTATTTTTGAGTAGCCTTAGCTTTCTTTCCTTCCAAATCAATGTATTTTTCTCCGATTATTTTGCCATTTTCACCTCCAGTGAATAATAAACTGCCCAACATTGCTTTTTGTCACCTTTAATATTTTTTACTTGTCCCCATCCGTCCGTCCGTCCATCCATCCATCCATCCATCCATACATACATACATACATGCATATATAACTCTGAATGATATCAGAAAATTTAATATCACGATACATCCCCAAACTGATATTGATATCATTGATATATTGGGATAGTACTTTAAAAGTAGTGGGGTATATTACTATTTCAGATATTTCTATTTTTGAGTAGCCTTAGCTTTCTTTCCTTCCAAATCAATGTATTTTCTCCGATTATTTTGCCATTTTCACCTCCAGTGAATAATAAACTGCCCAACATTGCTTTTTGTCACCTTTAATATTTTTTACTTGTCCCATCCGTCCGTCCGTCCATCCATCCATCCATCCATCCATACATACATACATACATACATGCATATATAACTCTGAATGATATCAGAAATTTAATATCACGATACATCCCCAAACTGATATTGATATCATTGATATATTGGGATAGTACTTTTAAAGTAGTGGGGTATATTACTATTTCAGATATTTCTATTTTTGAGTAGCCTGTAGCTTTCTTTCCTTCCAAATCAATGTATTTTCTCCGATTATATTTGCCATTTTCACCTCCAGTGAATAATAAACTGCCCAACATTGCTTTTTGTCACCTTTAATATTTTTTTACTTGTCCCCATCCGTCCGTCCGTCCGTCCATCCATCCATCCATCCATCCATCCATACATACATACATGCATATATAACTCTGAATGATATCAGAAATTTAATATCACGATACATCCCCAAACTGATATTGATATCATTGATATATTGGGATAGTACTTTAAAGTAGTGGGGTATATTACTATTTCAGATATTTCTATTTTTGAGTATCCTTAGCTTTCTTTCCTTCCAAATCAATGTATTTTCTCCGATTATTTTGCCATTTTCACCTCCAGTGAATAATAAACTGCCCAACATTGCTTTTTGTCACCTTTAATATTTTTTACTTGTCCCCATCCGTCCGTCCGTCCGTCCATCCATCCATCCATCCATACATACATACATACATGCATATATAACTCTGAATGATATCAGAAATTTAATATCACGATACATCCCCAAACTGATATTGATATCATTGATATATTGGGATAGTACTTTAAAGTAGTGGGGTATATTACTATTTCAGATATTTCTATTTTTGAGTATCCTTAGCTTTCTTTCCTTCCAAATCAATGTATTTTCTCCGATTATTTTGCCATTTTCACCTCCAGTGAATAATAAACTGCCCAACATTGCTTTTTGTCACCTTTAATATTTTTTACTTGTCCCCATCCGTCCGTCCGTCCGTCCATCCATCCATCCATCCATACATACATACATACATGCATATATAACTCTGAATGATATAAGAAATTTAATATCACGATACATCCCCAAACTGATATTGATATCATTGATATATTGGGATAGTACTTTAAAGTAGTGGGTATATTACTATTTCAGATATTTCTATTTTTGAGTAGCCTTAGCTTTCTTTCCTTCCAAATCAATGTATTTTCTCCGATTATTTTGCCATTTTCACCTCCAGTGAATAATAAACTGCCCAACATTGCTTTTTGTCACCTTTAATATTTTTTACTTGTCCCCATCCGTCCGTCCGTCCCATCCATCCATCCATACATACATACATACATACATGCATATATAACTCTGAATGATATCAGAAATTTAATATCACGATACATCCCCAAACTGATATTGATATCATTGATATATTGGGATAGTACTTTAAAGTAGTGGGGTATATTACTATTTCAGATATTTCTATTTTTGAGTATCCTTAGCTTTCTTTCCTTCCAAATCAATGTATTTTCTCCGATTATTTTGCCATTTTCACCTCCAGTGAATAATAAACTGCCCAACATTGCTTTTTGTCACCTTTAATATTTTTTACTTTTCCCCGTCCGTCCGTCCATCCATCCATCCATAAATCCATCCATCCATCCATACATACATACATACATACATACATGCATATATAACTCTGAATGATATCAGAAATTTAATATCACGATACATCCCCAAACTGATATTGATATCATTGATATATTGGGATAGTACTTTAAAGTAGTGGGGTATATTACTATTTCAGATATTTCTATTTTTGAGTATCCTTAGCTTTCTTTCCTTCCAAATCAATGTATTTTCTCCGATTATTTTGCCATTTTCACCTCCAGTGAATAATAAACTGCCCAACATTGCTTTTTGTCACCTTTAATATTTTTTTACTTGTCCCCATCCGTCCGTCCGTCCATCCATCCATACATACATACATACATACATACATGCATATATAACTCTGAATGATATCAGAAATTTAATATCACGATACATCCCCAAACTGATATTGATATCATTGATATATTGGGATAGTACTTTAAAGTAGTGGGGTATATTACTATTTCAGATATTTCTATTTTTGAGTATCCTTAGCTTTCTTTCCTTCCAAATCAATGTATTTTCTCCGATTATTTTGCCATTTTCACCTCCAGTGAATAATAAACTGCCCAACATTGCTTTTTGTCACCTTTAATATTTTTTACTTGTCCCCATCCGTCCGTCCGTCCGTCCATCCATCCATCCATACATACATACATACATACATGCATATATAACTCTGAATGATATCAGAAATTTAATATCACGATACATCCCCAAACTGATATTGATATCATTGATATATTGGGATAGTACTTTAAAGTAGTGGGGTATATTACTATTTCAGATATTTCTATTTTTGAGTATCCTTAGCTTTCTTTCCTTCCAAATCAATGTATTTTCTCCGATTATTTTGCCATTTTCACCTCCAGTGAATAATAAACTGCCCAACATTGCTTTTTGTCACCTTTAATATTTTTTACTTGTCCCATCCGTCCGTCCGTCCATCCATCCATCCATCCATACATACATACATACATGCATATATAACTCTGAATGATATCAGAAATTTAATATCACGATACATCCCCAAACTGATATTGATATCATTGATATATTGGGATAGTACTTTAAAGTAGTGGGGTATATTACTATTTCAGATATTTCTATTTTTGAGTATCCTTAGCTTTCTTTCCTTCCAAATCAATGTATTTTCTCCGATTATTTTGCCATTTTTCACCTCCAGTGAATAATAAACTGCCCAACATTGCTTTTTGTCACCTTTAATATTTTTACTTGTCCCCATCCGTCCGTCCGTCCATCCATCCATCCATCCATACATACATACATACATGCATATATAACTCTGAATGATATAAGAAATTTAATATCACGATACATCCCCAAACTGATATTGATATCATTGATATATTGGGATAGTACTTTAAAGTAGTGGGTATATTACTATTTCAGATATTTCTATTTTTGAGTATCCTTAGCTTTCTTTCCTTCCAAATCAATGTATTTTCTCCGATTATTTTGCCATTTTCACCTCCAGTGAATAATAAACTGCCCAACATTGCTTTTTGTCACCTTTAATATTTTTTACTTGTCCCCATCCGTCCGTCCGTCCATCCATCCATCCATCCATACATACATACATACATGCATATATAACTCTGAATGATATAAGAAATTTAATATCACGATACATCCCCAAACTGATATTGATATCATTGATATATTGGGATAGTACTTTAAAGTAGTGGGGTATATTACTATTTCAGATATTTCTATTTTTGAGTAAGCCTTAGCTTTCTTTCCTTCCAAATCAATGTATTTTCTCCGATTATTTTGCCATTTTCACCTCCAGTGAATAATAAACTGCCCAACATTGCTTTTTGTCACCTTTATATTTTTTACTTGTCCCCATCCGTCCGTCCGTCCATCCATCCATCCATCCATACATACATACATACATGCATATATAACTCTGAATTGATATAAGAAATTTAATATCACGATACATCCCCAAACTGATATTGATATCATTGATATATTGGGATAGTACTTTAAAGTAGTGGGGTATATTACTATTTCAGATATTTCTATTTTTGAGTAGCCTTAGCTTTCTTTCCTTCCAAATCAATGTTTTTTCTCCGATTATTTTGCCATTTTCACCTCCAGTGAATAATAAACTGCCCAACATTGCTTTTTGTCACCTTTAATATTTTTTACTTGTCCCCATCCGTCCGTCCGTCCGTCCATCCATCCATCCATCCATCCATCCATACATACATACATGCATATATAACTCTGAATGATATCAAGAAATTTAATATCACGATACATCCCCAAACTGATATTGATATCATTGATATATTGGGATAGTACTTTAAAGTAGTGGGGTATATTACTATTTCAGATATTTCTATTTTTGGAGTAGCCTTAGCTTTCTTTCCTTCCAAATCAATGTATTTTCTCCGATTATTTTGCCATTTTCACCTCCAGTGAATAATAAACTGCCCAACATTGCTTTTTTGTCACCTTTAATATTTTTTACTTGTCCCCGTCCGTCCATCCATCCATCCATCCATACATACATACATGCATATATAACTCTGAATGATATCAGAAATTTAATATCACGATACATCCCCAAACTGATATTGATATCATTGATATATTTGGGATAGTACTTTAAAGTAGTGGGGTATATTACTATTTCAGATATTTCTATTTTTGAGTGTCCTTAGCTTTCTTTCCTTAAAAATCAATGTATTTTCTCCGATTATTCTGCCATTTTCACCTCCAGTGAATAATAAACTGCCCAACATTGCTTTTTGTCACCTTTAATATATTTTTTACTTGTCCCCATCCGTCCGTCCGTCCGTCCGTCCGTCCATCCATCCAATCCATCCATCCATCCATACATACATGCATATATAACTCTGAATGATATCAGAAATTTAATATCACGATACATCCCCAAACTGATATTGATATCATTGATATATTGGGATAGTACTTTAAAGTAGTGGGGTATATTACTATTTCAGATATTTCTATTTTTGAGTATCCTTAGCTTTCTTTCCTTCCAAATCAATGTATTTTCTCCGATTATTTTGCCATTTTCACCTCCAGTGAATAATAAACTGCCCAACATTGCTTTTTGTCACCTTTAATATTTTTTACTTGTCCCCATCCGTCCGTCCGTCCGTCCATCCATCCATCCATCCATACATACATACATACATGCATATATAACTCTGAATGATATAAGAAATTTAAATATCACGATACATCCCCAAACTGATATTGATATCATTGATATATTGGGATAGTACTTTAAAGTAGTGGGGTATATTACTATTTCAGATATTTCTATTTTTGAGTATCCTTAGCTTTCTTTCCTTCCAAATCAATGTATTTTCTCCGATTATTTTGCCATTTTCACCTCCAGTGAATAATAAACTGCCCAACATTGCTTTTTGTCACCTTTAATATTTTTTACTTGTCCCCATCCGTCCGTCCGTCCATCCATCCATCCATCCATACATACATACATACATGCATATATAACTCTGAATGATATAAGAAATTTAATATCACGATACAACCCCAAACTGATATTGATATCATTGATATATTGGGATAGTACTTTAAAGTAGTGGGGTATATTACTATTTCAGATATTTCTATTTTTGAGTAGCCTTAGCTTTCTTTCCTTCCAAATCAATGTATTTTCTCCGATTATTTTGCCATTTTCACCTCCAGTGAATAATAAACTGCCCAACATTGCTTTTTGTCACCTTTAATATTTTTTACTTGTCCCCATCCGTCCGTCCGTCGTCCCATCCATCCATCCATCCATCCATACCCTACATGCATATATAACTCTGAATGATATCAGAAAATTTAATATCACGATACATCCCCAAACTGATATTGATATCATTGATATATTGGGATAGTACTTTAAAGTAGTGGGGTATATTACTATTTCAGATATTTCTATTTTTGAGTAGCCTTAGCTTTCTTTCCTTCCAAATCAATGTATTTTCTCCGATTATTTTGCCATTTTCACCTCCAGTGAATAATAAACTGCCCAACATTGCTTTTGTCACCTTTAATATTTTTTACTTGTCCCCATCCGTCCGTCCGTCCGTCCATCCATCCATCCATCCCATCCATCCATACATACATGCATATATAACTCTGAATGATAACAGAAATTTAATATCACGATACATCCCCAAACTGATATTGATATCATTGATATATTGGGATAGTACTTTAAAGTAGTGGGGTATATATTACTATTTCAGATATTTCTATTTTTGAGTAGCCTTAGCTTTCTTTCCTTCCAAATCAATGTATTTTCTCCGATTATTTTTGCCATTTTTCACCTCCAGTGAATAATAAACTGCCCAACATTGCTTTTTGTCACCTTTAATATTTTTTACTTGTCCCCATCCGTCCGTCCGTCCGTCCATTCCATCCATCCATCCATACATACATACATACATGCATATATAACTCTGAATGATATCAAGAAATTTAATATCACGATACATCCCCAAACTGATATTGATATCATTGATATATTGGGATAGTACTTTAAAGTAGTGGGGTATATTACTATTTCAGATATTTCTATTTTTGAGTATCCTTAGCTTTCTTTCCTTCCAAATCAATGTATTTTCTCCGATTATTTTGCCATTTCACCTCCAGTGAATAATAAACTGCCCAACATTGCTTTTTGTCACCTTTAATATTTTTTACTTGTCCCCATCCGTCCGTCCGTCCGTCCATCCATCCATCCATCCCATACCATACATACATACATGCATATATAACTCTGAATGATATCAGAAATTTAATATCACGATACATCCCCAAACTGATATTGATATCAATTATATATAGCGATAATACTTTAAAGTAGTGGGGTATATTACTATTTCAGATATTTCTATTTTTGAGTAGCCTTAGCTTTCTTTCCTTCCAAATCAATGTATTTTCTCCCGATTATTTTGCCATTTTCACCTCCAGTGAATAATAAACTGCCCAACATTGCTTTTTGTCACCTTTAATATTTTTTACTTGTCCCCATCCGTCCGTCCGTCCGTCATCCATCCATCCATCCATACATACATACATACATGCATATATAACTCTGAATGATATCAGAAATTTAATATCACGATACATCCCCAAACTGATATTGATATCAATTATATATAGCGATAATACTTTAAAGTAGTGGGGTATATTACTATTTCAGATATTCTATTTTTGAGTAGCCTTAGCTTTCTTTCCTTCCAAATCAATGTATTTTCTCCGATTATTTTGCCATTTTCACCTCCAGTGAATAATAAACTGCCCAACATTGCTTTTTGTCACCTTTAATATTTTTTACTTGTCCCCATCCGTCCGTCCGTCCGTCCATCCATCCATCCCATACATACATACATGCATATATAACTCTGAATGATATCAGAAATTTAATATCCCGATATATTCACAAATTAATATTGATATCATTGGTATATTGGGATAGTACTTTAAAGTAGTGGGGTATATTACTTATTTCAGATATTTCTATTTTTGAGTAGCCTTAGCTTTCTTTCCTTCCAAATCAATGTATTTTCTCCGATTATTTTGCCATTTTCACCTCCAGTTGAATAATAAACTGCCCAACATTGCTTTTTGTCACTTTAATATTTTTTACTTGTCCCCATCCGTCCGTCCGTCCGTCCATCCATCCATCCATCCATACATACATACATACATGCATATATAATTCTGAATGATATCAGAAATTTAATATCACGATACATCCCCAAACTGATATTGATATCATTGATATATTGGGATAGTACTTTAAAGTAGTGGGGTATATTACTATTTCAGATATTTCTATTTTTGAGTAGCCTTAGCTTTCTTTCCTTCCAAATCAATGTATTTTCTCCGATTATTTTGCCATTTTCACCTCCAGTGAATAATAAAACTGCCCAACATTGCTTTTTGTCACCTTTAATATTTTTTACTTGTCCCCATCCGTCCGTCCGTCCGTCCATCCATCCATCCATCCATACATACATACATACATGCATATATAACTCTGAATGATATCAGAAATTTAATATCACGATACATCCCCAAACTGATTATTGATATCATTGATATATTGGGATAGTACTTTAAAGTAGTGGGGTATATTACTATTTCAGATATTTCTATTTTTGAGTAGCCTTAGCTTTCTTTCCTTCCAAAATCAATGTATTTTCTCCGATTATTTTGCCATTTTCACCTCCAGTGAATAATAAACTGCCCAACATTGCTTTTTGTCACCTTTAATATTTTTTACTTGTCCCCATCCGTCCGTCCGTCCGTCCATCCATCCATCCATCCATACCATACATACATACATGCATATATAACTCTGAATGATATAAGAAATTTAATATCACGATACATCCCCAAACTGATATTGATATCATTGATATATTGGGATAGTACTTTAAAGTAGTGGGGTATATTACTATTTCAGATATTTCTATTTTTGAGTAGCCTTAGCTTTCTTTCCTTCCAAAATCAATGTATTTTCTCCGATTATTTTGCCATTTTCACCTCCAGTGAATAATAACTGCCCAACATTGCTTTTTGTCACCTTTAATATTTTTTACTTGTCCCCATTCCGTCCGTCCGTCCGTCCGTCCGTCCATCCATCCATCCATCCATCCATACATACATACATGCATATATAACTCTGAATGATATCAGAAATTTAATATCACGATACATCCCCAAACTGATATTGGATTATCATTGATATATTGGGATAGTACTTTAAAGTATGGGGTATATTACTATTTCAGATATTTCTATTTTTGAGTAGCCTTAGCTTTCTTTCCTTCCAAATCAATGTATTTTCTCCGATTATTTTGCCATTTTCACCTCCAGTGAATAATAAACTGCCAACATTGCTTTTTGTCACCTTTAATATTTTTTTACTTGTCCCCATCCGTCCGTCCGTCCGTCCATCCATCCATCCATCCATACATACATACATACATGCATATATAACTCTGAATGATATATAAGAAATTTAATATCACGATACATCCCCAAACTGATATTGATATCATTGATATATTGGGATAGTACTTTAAAGTAGTGGTATATTACTATTTCAGATATTCTATTTTTGAGTAGCCTTAGCTTTCTTTCCTTCCCAAATCAATGTATTTTCTCCGATTATTTTGCCATTTTCACCTCCAGTGAATAATAAACTGCCCAACATTGCTTTTTGTCACCTTTAATATATTTTTTACTTGTCCACCATCCGTCCGTCCGTCCATCCATCCATCCATCCACCATACATACATACATACATGCATATATAACTCTGAATGATATAAGAAATTTAATATCACGATACATCCCCAAACTGATATTGATATCATTGATATATTGGGATAGTACTTTAAAGTAGTGGGGTATATTACTATTTCAGATATTTCTATTTTTGAGTAGCCTTAGCTTTCTTTCCTTCCAAATCAATGTATTTTCTCCGATTATTTTGCCATTTCACCTCCAGTGAATAATAAACTGCCAACATTGCTTTTTGTCACCTTTAATATTTTTTACTTGTCCCATCCGTCCCGTCCGTCCGTCCATCCATCCATCCATCCATCCATACATACATACATACATGCATATATAACTCTGAATGATATCAGAAATTTAATATCACGATACATCCCCAAACTGATATTGATATCATTGATATATTGGGATAGTACTTTAAAGTAGTGGGTATATTACTATTTCAGATATTTCTATTTTTGAGTAGCCTTAGCTTTCTTTCCTTCCAAATCAATGTATTTTCTCCGATTATTTTGCCATTTCACCTCCAGTGAATAATAAACTGCCCAACATTGCTTTTTGTCACCTTTAATATTTTTTACTTGTCCCCATCCGTCCGTCATCCATCCATCCATCCATCCATACCATACATACATGCATATATAACTCTGAATGATATCAGAAATTTAATATCACGATACATCCCCAAACTGATATTGATATCATTGATATATTGGGATAGTACTTTAAAGTAGTGGGGTTATATTACTATTTCAGATATTTCTATTTTTGAGTAGCCTTAAGCTTTCTTTCCTTAAAATCAATGTATTTTCTCCGATTATTCTGCCATTTTCACCTCCAGTGAATAATAAACTGCCCAACATTGCTTTTTTGTCACCTTTAATATTTTTACTTGTCCCCATCCGTCCGTCCGTCCGTCATCCATCCATCCATCCATCCATCCATCCATACATACATGCATATATAACTCTGAATGATATCAGAAATTTAATATCACGATACATCCCCAAACTGATATTGATATCATTGATATATTGGGATAGTACTTTAAAGTAGTGGGGTATATTACTATTTCAGATATTTCTATTTTTGAGTATCCTTAGCTTTCTTTCCTTCCAAATCAATGTATTTTCTCCGATTATTTTGCCATTTTCACCTCCAGTGAATAATAAACTGCCCAACATTGCTTTTTTGTCACCTTTAATATTTTTTACTTGTCCCCATCCGTCCGTCCGTCCGTCCATCCATCCATCCATCCATACATACATACATACATGCATATATAACTCTGAATGATATCAGAAATTTAATATCACGATACATCCCCAAACTGATATTGATATCATTGATATATTGGGATAGTACTTTAAAGTAGTGGGGTATATTACTATTTCAGATATTTCTATTTTTGAGTAGCCTTAGCTTTCTTTCCTTCCAAATCAATGTATTTTTCTCCGATTATTTTTGCCATTTTCACCTCCAGTGAATAATAAACTGCCCAACATTGCTTTTTGTCACCTTTAATATTTTTTACTTGTCCCCATCCGTCCGTCCGTCCGTCCATCCATCCATCCATCCATACATACATACATGCATATAACTCTGAATGATATCAGAAATTTAATATCACGATACATCCCCAAACTGATATTGATATCATTGATATATTTGGGATAGTACTTTAAAGTAGTGGGGTATATTACTATTTCAGATATTTCTATTTTTGAGTAATCCTTAGCTTTCTTTCCTTAAAAATCAATGTATTTTCTCCGATTATTTTGCCATTTTCACCTCCAGTGAATAATAAACTGCCCAACCATTGCTTTTTGTCATCTTTAATATTTTTTACTTGTCCCCATCCGTCCGTCCGTCCGTCCGTCGTCCATCCATCCATCCATCCATCATACATACATACATGCATATATAACTCTGAATGATATCAGAAATTTAATATCACGATACATCCCCAAACTGATATTGATATCATTGATATATTGGGATAGTACTTTAAAGTAGTGGGGTATATTACTATTTCAGATATTTCTATTTTTGAGTTTCCTTAGCTTTCTTTCCTTCCAAATCAATGTATTTTCTCCGATTATTTTGCCATTTTCACCTCCAGTGAATAATAAACTGCCCAACATTGCTTTTTGTCACCTTTAATATTTTTTACTTGTCCCCATCCGTCCGTCCGTCCGTCCATCCATCCATCCATCCATACATACATACATACATGCATATATAAACTCTGAATGATATAAGAAATTTAATATCACGATACATCCCCAAACTGATATTGATATCATTGATATATTGGGATAGTACTTTAAAGTAGTGGGGTATATTACTATTTCAGATATTTCTATTTTTGAGTAGCCTTAGCTTTCTTTCCTTCCAAAATCAATGTATTTTCTCCGATTATTTTGCCATTTTCACCTCCAGTGAATAATAAACTGCCCAACATTGCTTTTTGTCACCTTTAATATTTTTTTACTTGTCCCCATCCGTCCGTCCGTCCGTCCATCCATCCATTCCATCCATACATACATACATACATGCATATATAACTCTGAATGATATAAGAAATTTAATATCACGATACATCCCCAAACTGATATTGATATCATTGATATATTGGGATAGTACTTTAAAGTAGTGGGGTATATTACTATTTCAGATATTTCTATTTTTTGAGTAGCCTTAGCTTTCTTTCCTTCCAAATCAATGTATTTTCTCCGATTATTTTGCCATTTTCACCTCCAGTGGAATAATAAACTGCCCAACATTGCTTTTTGTCACCTTTAATATTTTTTTACTTGTTCCCCATCCGTCCGTCCGTCCATCCATTCCATCCATCCATACATACATACATACATGCATATATAACTCTGAATGATATAAGAAATTTAATATCACGATACATCCCCAAACTGATATTGATATCATTGATATATTGGGATAGTACTTTAAAGTAGTGGGGTATATTACTATTTCAGATATTTCTATTTTTGAGTAGCCTTAGCTTTCTTTCCTTCCAAATCAATGTAATTTTCTCCGATTATTTTGCCATTTTCACCTCCAGTGAATAATAAACTGCCCAAACATTGCTTTTTGTCACCTTTAATATTTTTTACTTGTCCCCATCCGTCCGTCCGTCCGTCCGTCCGTCCATCCATCCATCCATCCATCCATACATACATACATGCATATATAACTCTGAATGATATAAGAAATTTAATATCACGATACATCCCCAAACTGATATTGATATCATTGATATATTGGGATAGTACTTTAAAGTAGTGGGGTATATTACTATTTCAGATATTTCTATTTTTGAGTAGCCTTAGCTTTCTTTCCTTCCAAATCAATGTATTTTCTCCGATTATTTTGCCATTTTCACCTCCAGTGAATAATAAAACTGCCCAACATTGCTTTTTGTCACCTTTAATATTTTTTACTTGTCCCCATCCGTCCGTCCGTCCGTCCATCCATCCATCCATCCATACATACATACATACATGCATATATAACTCTGAATGATATCAAGAAATTTAATATCACGATACATCCCAAACTGATATTGATATCATTGATATATTGGGATAGTACTTTAAAGTAGTGGGGTATATTACTATTTCAGATATTTCTATTTTTGAGTATCCTTAGCTTTCTTTCCTTCCAAATCAATGTATTTTCTCCGATTATTTTGCCATTTTCACCTCCAGTGAATAATAAACTGCCCAACATTGCTTTTTGTCACCTTTAATATTTTTTACTTGTCCCCCATCCGTTCCGTCCGTCCGTCCATTCCATCCATCCATCCATACATACATACATACATGCATATATAAACTCTGAATGATATCAGAAATTTAATATCACGATACATCCCCAAACTGATATTGATATCATTGATATATTGGGATAGTACTTTAAAGTAGTGGGGTATATTACTATTTCAGATTTCTATTTTTGAGTAGCCTTAGCTTTCTTTCCTTCCAAATCAATGTATTTTCTCCGATTATTTTGCCATTTTTCACCTCCAGTGAATAATAAACTGCCCAACATTGCTTTTTGTCACCTTTAATATTTTTTACTTGTCCCCATCCGTCCGTCCGTAGTCCATCCATCCATCCATACATACATACATACATACATGCATATATAACTCTGAATGATATAAGAAATTTAATATCACGATACATCCCCAAACTGATATTGATATCATTGATATATTGGGATAGTACTTTAAAGTAGTGGGGTATATTACTATTTCAGATATTTCTATTTTTGAGTAGCCTTAGCTTTCTTTCCTTCCAAATCAATGTATTTTCTCCGATTATTTTGCCATTTTCACCTCCAGTGAAATAATAACTGCCCAACATTGCTTTTTGTCACCTTTTAATATTTTTTACTTGTCCCCATCCGTCCGTCCGTCCATCCATCCATCCATCCATACATACATACATACATGCATATATAACTCTGAATGATATAAGAAATTTAATATCACGATACATCCCCAAACTGATATTGATATCATTGATATATTGGGATAGTACTTTAAAGTAGTGGGGTATATTTACTATTTCAGATATTTCTATTTTTGAGTAGCCTTAGCTTTCTTTCCTTCCAAATCAATGTATTTTCTCCGATTATTTTGCCATTTTCACCTCCAGTGAATAATAAACTGCCCAACATTGCTTTTTGTCACCTTTAATATTTTTTACTTGTCCCCATCCGTCCGTCCGTCCGTCCATCCATCCATCCATCCATCCATACATACATACATACATGCATATATAACTCTGAATGATATAAGAAAATTTAATATCACGATACATCCCCAAACTGATATTGATATCATTGATATATTGGGATAGTACTTTAAAGTAGTGGGGTATATTACTATTTCAGATATTTCTATTTTTGAGTATCCTTAGCTTTCTTTCCTTCCAAATCAATGTATTTTCTCCGATTATTTTGCCATTTTCACCTCCAGTGAATAATAAACTGCCCAACATTGCTTTTTGTCACCTTTAATATTTTTTACTTGTCCCCATCCGTCCGTCCGTCCATCCATCCATCCATCCATACATACATACATACATGCATATATAACTCTGAATGATATAAGAAATTTAATATCACGATACATCCCCAAACTGATATTGATATCATTGATATATTGGATAGTACTTTAAAGTAGTGGGGTATATTACTATTTCAGATATTTCTATTTTTGAGTATCCTTAGCTTTCTTTCCTTCCAAATCAATGTATTTTCTCCGATTATTTTGCCATTTTCACCTCCAGTGAATAATAAACTGCCCAACATTGCTTTTTGTCACCTTTAATATTTTTTACTTGTCCCCATCCGTCCGTCCGTCCGTCCATCCATCCATCCATCCATCCATCCATACATACATACATGCATATATAACTCTGAATGATATCAGAAATTTAATATCACGATACATCCCCAAACTGATATTGATATCATTGATATATTGGGATAGTACTTTAAAGTAGTGGGGTATATTACTATTTCAGATATTTCTATTTTTGAGTATCCTTAGCTTTCTTTCCTTCCAAATCAATGTATTTTCTCCGATTATTTTGCCATTTTCACCTCCAGTGAATAATAAACTGCCCAACATTGCTTTTTGTCACCTTTAATATTTTTTACTTGTCCCCATCCGTCCGTCAGTCCGTCCATCCATCCATCCATCCATACATACATACATGCATATATAACTCTGAATGATATCAAAAATTTTATATCGCGATATATCCTCAAACTGATATTGATATCATTGATATACTGCGATAATACTTTAAAATAGTAGGATATATTACTATTTCAGATATTTCTATTTTGAGTATCCTTAGCTTTCTTTCCTTAAAATCAATGTATTTTCTCCGATTATTCTGCCATTTTCACCTCCAGTGAATAATAAACTGCCAACATTGCTTTTTGTCACCTTTAATATTTTTTACTTGTCCCCATCCGTCCGTCCGTCTGTCCGTCCGTCCATCCATCCATCCATCCCTCCATCCATATACATACATGCATATATAATTCTGAATGATATCAGAAATTTAATATCACGATACTCCCCAAACTGATTATTGATATCATTGATTATATTGGGATAGTACTTTAAAGTAGTGGGGTATATTACTATTTCAGATATTTCTATTTTTGAGTAGCCTTAGCTTTCTTTCCTTCCAAATCAATGTATTTTCTCCGATTATTTTTGCCATTTTCACCTCCAGTGAATAATAAACTGCCCAACATTGCTTTTTGTCACCTTTAATTTTTTTACTTGTCCCCCGTCCGTCCGTCCGTTCCATCCATCCATCCATCCATACATACATACATACATGCATATATAACTCTGAATGATATAAGAAATTTTAATATCACGATACATCCCCAAAACTGATATTGATATCATTGATTATATTGGGATAGTACTTTAAAGTAGTGGGGTATATTACTATTTCAGATATTTCTATTTTTGAGTAGCCTTAGCTTTCTTTCCTTCCAAATCAATGTATTTTCTCCGATTATTTTGCCATTTTCACCTCCAGTGAATAATAAAAACTGCCCAACATTGCTTTTTGTCACCTTTAATATTTTTTACTTGTCCCCATCCGTCCGTCCGTCCATCCATCCATCCATCCATACATACATACATACATGCATATATAACTCTGAATGATATAAGAAATTTAATATCACGATACATCCCCAACTGATATTGATATCATTGATATATTGGGATAGTAACTTTAAAGTAGTGGGGTATATTACTATTTCAGATATTTCTATTTTTGAGTAGCCTTAGCTTTCTTTCCTTCCAAATCAATGTATTTTCTACGATTATTTTGCCATTTTCACCTCCAGTGAATAATAAACTGCCCAACATTGCTTTTTGTCACCTTTAAATATTTTTTACTTGTCCCCATCCGTCCGTCCGTCCGTCCATCCATCCATCCATCCATCCATCCATCCATACATACATGCATATATAACTCTGAATGATATCAGAAATTTAATATCACGATACATCCCCAAACTGATATTGATATCATTGATATATTGGGATAGTACTTTAAAGTAGTGGGGTATATTACTATTTCAGATATTTCTATTTTTTGAGTAGCCTTAGCTTTCTTTCCTTCCAAAATCAATGTATTTTCTCCGATTATTTTGCCATTTTCACCTCCAGTGAATAATAAACTGCCCAACATTGCTTTTTGTCACCTTTAATATTTTTTTACTTGTCCCATCCGTCCGTCCGTCCGTCCATCCATCCATCCATCCATCCATCCATCCATACATACATGCATATATAACTCTGAATGATATCAGAATTTAATATCACGATACATCCCCAAACTGATATTGATATCATTGATATATTGGGATAGTACTTTAAAGTAGTGGGGTATATTACTATTTCAGATATTTCTATTTTTGAGTATCCTTAGCTTTCTTTCCTTCCAAATCAATGTATTTTCTCCGATTATTTTGCCATTTTCACCTCCAGTGAATAATAAACTGCCCAACATTGCTTTTTGTCACCTTTAATATTTTTTACTTGTCCCCATCCGTCCGTCCGTCCGTCCATCCATCCATCCATCCATACATACATACATACATGCATATATAACTCTGAATGATATCAGAAATTTAATATCACGATACATCCCCCAAACTGATATTGATATCATTGATATATTGGGATAGTACTTTAAAGTAGTGGGGTATATTACTATTTCAGATATTTCTATTTTTGAGTAGCCTTAGCTTTCTTTCCTTCCAAATCAATGTATTTTCTCCGATTATTTTGCCATTTTCACCTCCAGTGAATAATAAACTGCCCAACATTGCTTTTTGTCACCTTTAATATTTTTTACTTGTCCCCATCCGTCCGTCCGTCCGTCCATCCATCCATCCATCCTCATCCATCCATACATACATGCATATATAACTCTGAATGATATCAGAAAATTTAATATCACGATACATCCCCAAACTGATATTGATATCATTGGATATATTGGGATAGTACTTTAAAGTAGTGGGGTATATTACTATTTCAGATATTTCTATTTTTGAGTAGCCCTTAGCTTTCTTTCCTTCCAAAATCAATGTATTTTCTCCGATTATTTTGCCATTTTCACCTCAGTGAATAATAAACTGCCCACATTGCTTTTTGTCACCTTTAATATTTTTTACTTGTCCCCATCCGTCCGTCCGTCCGTCCATCCATCCATCCATCCAACATACATACATACATGCATATATAACTCTGAATGATATCAGAAATTTAATATCACGATACATCCCCAAACTGATATTGATATCATTGATATATTGGGATAGTACTTTAAAGTTGTGGGGTATATTACTATTTCAGATATTTCTATTTTGAGTAGCCTTAGCTTTCTTTCCCTTCCAAATCAATGTATTTTCTCCGATTATTTTGCCATTTTCACCTCCAGTGAATAATAAACTGCCCAAACATTGCTTTTTGTCACCTTTTAATATTTTTTACTTGTCCCCATCCGTCCGTCCGTCCGTCCATCCATCCATCCATCCATACATACATGTGCATATATAACTCTGAATGATATCAGAAATTTAATATCCCGATATATTCACAAATTAATATTGATATCATTGGTATATATTGGGATTGTACTTTAAAGTAGTGGGGTATATTACTATTTCAGATATTTCTTTTTTTGAGTTAGCCTTAGCTTTCTTTCCTTCCAAAATCAATGTATTTTCTCCGATTATTTTGCCATTTTCAACCTCCAGTGAATAATAAACTGCCCAACATTGCTTTTTGTCACCTTTAATATTTTTTACTTGTCCCCATCCGTCCGTCCGTCCGTCCATCCATCCATCCATCCATACATACATACATACATGCATATATAATTCTGAATGATATCAGAAATTTAATATCACGATACATCCCCAAACTGATATTGATATCATTGATATATGGGATAGTACTTTAAAGTAGTGGGGTATATTACTATTTCAGATATTTCTATTTTTGAGTAGCCTTAGCTTTCTTTCCTATCCAAATCAATGTATTTTCTCCGATTTATTTTGCCATTTTTCACCTCCAGTGAATAATAAACTGCCCAACATTGCTTTTTGTCACCTTTAATATTTTTTACTTGTCCCCATCCGTCCGTCCGTCCGTCCATCCATCCATCCATCCATACATACATACATACATGCATATATAACTCTGAATGATATCAGAAATTTAATATCACGATACATCCCCAAACTGATATTGATATCATTGATATATTGGGATAGTACTTTAAAGTAGTGGGGTATTACTATTTCAGATATTTCTATTTTTGAGTAGCCTTAGCTTTCTTTCCTTCCAAATCAAATGTATTTTCTCCGATTATTTTGCCATTTTCACCTCCAGTGAATAATAAACTGCCCAAACATTGCTTTTTGTCACCTTTAATATTTTTTACTTGTCCCCATCCGTCCGTCCGTCCGTCCATCCATCCATCCATCCATATCCATACATACATACATGCATATATAACTCTGAATGATATAGAAAATTTAATATCACGATACATCCCCAAAATCTGATTATTGATATCATTGATATATTGGGATAGTACTTTAAAGTAGTGGGGTATATTACTATTTCAGATATTTCTATTTTTGAGTATCCTTAGCTTTCTTTCCTTCCAAATCAATGTATTTTCTCCGATTATTTTGCCATTTTCACCTCCAGTGAATAATAAACTGCCCAACATTGCTTTTTGTCACCTTTAATATTTTTTATTGTCCCTATCCGTCCGTCCGTCCGTGTCCGTCCATCCATCCATCCATCCATCCATCCATACATACATGCATATATAACTCTGAATGATATCAGAAATTTAATATCACGATACATCCCCAAACTGATATTGATATCATTGATATATTGGGATAGTACTTTAAAGTAGTGGGGTATATTACTATTTCAGATATTTCTATTTTTGAGTATCCTTAGCTTTCTTTCCTTCCAAATCAATGTATTTTCTCCGATTATTTTGCCATTTTCACCTCCAGTGAATAATAAACTGCCCAACATTGCTTTTTGTCAAAATATATTTTATGATAGCAAAGAACGTCCGATCCTAATATTTATCCCGAAATCACCCCAGACAACAAATCCGCAATTATTATAGAAGATAGGAAATCGAGTCAAGAGCATCTACCGATATATATCCCACAGTCAAACGTATTACTGACTCTTGCGATCAAATATCAATATCCTTATATATTTTAATAAACTAATATCAGGTGAAGAAGAAGCAAATCGAGTCCATCTGCGAGTATCCCCAGCAGTCAAATTTCCGGTCTTGACCCGATTACTTCGTTATCAGAATATTATAGGAGTATTATTACCGAAGACCTGGACGCAGACATGATGATCTCCGACAACAAATTTTCGAGCTTGCATTTATATCAAGTACGTTGGTAAATACGTAAATAGAATGTAATAAAGTGAAAAAATATTACTTTATATTGAAATATGCGGAATATTCAGGATGTCTTTTGGCGAACCACGATATTGCGCGCGGAGAAAAAACTATCGATGCCGGGAGATATATCATCAGAGTAGAAATTGAATATTGTTATCGTGATATTTAAAGTATATCAATATTTGACCATATATTGATAAACAATCCTGTCCTAATATATATATATATATATATATATATATATATATATATCATATATATATATATATATACTTGTGTGCGTGTACGCGCTTGCACATGTATTGTGACGACTTCAATATTCTCGAGTGAGAGGTAACGTGAAGAATTTATCACATTCAAGATATAATTGGAAATTTACTTTTATTCTTGATAAACTATGGCTATTTACAAGGGGATGTTAATTCTCAAATCATGTAGAACTGCAAACGACGATCACAGTCGAAAGAAAAAGGAGGTTTGATAATCTGTTACAAGTGGGGAAGCTTTTCAGGGTGCAATCAAACCCTATTTATTCCCCGTTCTGTATCCGAGACAGTGCCGCTTCCTATATGAGCGGACTTGACGAATCTCCCGAACTAGAAAGCTGGCTCCGGTAGCAAAACGCAAAAGCCTCCACGAGGTCAACACACCTCCGTAAAAAAAATGTCGAAAAGCCCTGAGTCGCAAAATTGTACGCTTTTTATATCTGGGGGTCAGTTACGGTCCCGCGAACTGTTTTTTGGGTCTGTTAAGATCTGAGTTACTTGATAATTCCAGCTAAAGTTACAGTTATATTTTTTAGCTGAATTCTCATTCGCTGCCTGTCCCTTTACAGAATTCTAGAGCATTCATTAACGAGATCCATCAGGGGCGTAATCGTCTATTCAGTCCGATTGTCAAGATCCTAGGCTCTGCCACAGATTCTGCGCTATTGTCCTGGTAAACAGGTAGGATCCGATCAGCTGTGCTCGGACAAAGGGGAGTCTTCACAGTGTGTATGTATGTTGTTGTGTCCAATCCTTTAGGATCTATCGGAAGCTAAATCAGATCCACGCGACCATTAACCCTAGCAAAGTCCAGCATCAGCATGGACAGCTTGAACTAGCATGGACATTTTCCAATGCTAACCCCAAACAATCGAGGATATGTTCAGGGAAGCCACCAATAGGTGACACTTAGAACAAGTCTGGAATACCTTTCGGCCAGACTCGTAGGTCATGCATTATACATATGTATAATCCTGTGCAGGTATTTAAACAATAAACATATATGTAAATGTTATTTTAACAAAGATTCAAATATTTTAGTTTTCTCTAAGTAGTATCGACAACTTGTGTTCTCATTTTACATTGACCCATTTTAGTATATTAGAAAATAAATCTCATTTTGTTAAAATGTCAAAGAAAGGGTCTCTAAAAATAACATTCTATAATTTATTTTTTTCAAATAAATATGTTTTCAGAACGATCTATTTGCTAGAGTAACATTATTTTACATTTTGTAGATAAAGACTATCCTATATTTATCGCATAATTAAATGGAATACAGAATCCATAAATTACATACAAGCTTTCCGTTAACATGTATGCAAAAACTCTAAAGAGCAAATATTAATTGGGAACACATCCCTAATGTAAATAACAAAGTTAAAAAAAAGTGACGAATATATCAAGTTTTTATCGTGTACTATTTTCAAAAGTTTTTCTTTTCAAAATATCATTTTCCGTTTTTTTACATTTATTTTCGTTTGCGAGCAATTAAAGAAATACCCAGGGACAAATTAAATAAATAAATAGAAGAGAATTTCCCGAAATTTCTATTCAGTGATATTTTTCGTTCATTGTCAGTAGCAGTCCATTATTTGAATACGCTTTTAGGAGAATTAAATTATAATCGGTTCGGAAGATTATTGTACTGTTTTTTTTTTTAAACTGTGTACAAAGACATCATAACGGATGAGTTATTTTTGGCCTCTTGTGAATGATTCTATGCATTATTATTTTTGTATAGAACGATCCCTAACCGATAAAAAAGAAGTGCGTTGAAAATACTAACGAGAAAAATTCCACGATATTTCTATACAGTATGTTTAGAATAATTCAAATATGGATTTTTCTTTTACATTATTTTATTATTTTAATTGAGTTTACGAAAATTTTTATTTGTTTTCTCATTTTAGAGTAATTCTCAGAAGACTAATTTCAGTAATTCGAGTATCAAAGTATCCCCTATATAATAAGAACATAAGTTATCTGTCCATCTGTCCTCGAATTTATGAAGCGGTTGAACCTGAAATGAATACAGTCATCTATATTGGATTCTTGATGAGTTATAGTTAGCAAAATTCAATTCGAGTAAAGTTTAAAACGAATAACTTTTAGTCAGCATTACTGCCTCATACAGTACTTTACAATTCTTGAAAATTAAAAATTTTACTGATCCCGTCATATGACGGGCTATATGCTAGTCTATAAATATATCCACATACATAGAAGTATATGTACTTACATACCATGCAATATTTGGTTGAATTTACTATATCTTATTACGAGAACTTTTTAAGTAAGTAAAGTAAAATAAACGAAATTATATTCTATTTAATTGCAGTTGCTGTTTCTTAATACGAAGCTTTATTCCGTATTACTGCCGAACTCTGGCCGATTAGTTAGGGCGCTGATCGTGAGTACCGGAGTTCGGGGGTTCGAATCTCACTATGGTATGGATGTTCGTTGCCTTTCGGAATTAGCTTTAAGCAGTAGGTTCCGGTCTCATTAGCCCTCGTGTGCAAAACAGTAAGTCGTAGCGCTCCAAACCGAACCAAATTATTCCGTATTAACCGGCGAGGACGCTCGCTACCTGCAGTTACATGAGAACGCGCGACAGGCCTCGAGGTTAGGGTGCAAATTTTCTGAGCAAGATACCAACAAAATTGTTTTGCTAATAATACTTTATTTAAGTTTAAAATACATTTCAATTATTCAAAATACTAATTTTTAAAAGTATTTTGGACTGTAGATTTTTTTTGTATTAGCATTTCGAAAACACAAACAGAAGACACACACAAGTGAAAACTTAAATCACATATTTATATTTCACCTTTATATTTCATCATTTTTGTTACCAGTATTGAAACGAACAACTCAATACTGGTACTTGAGCAGAGCAAGGTTCTGGTAGTGATTATAAAAAATGACAAGCTATTTAAAAAATGAAAAAAAAGATTTATATTAAATCTTAAAATAAAAACATAAACTCCGATGTCCGCAAAACGTGCCGGGAAAAATGTACAAGTACAAAAAATAATCTAATAGTCCTCTTATATATCCAGCAGCAGACATTGCATACAATTTCATGCAACATATTCATGCAACTTCCTCTCCCATTCAACCAATGTGAAAATTACACAGTTCGTAGCTGCCGAGTGAGAGTTAGAGTCACAATCAAACATACAGCGAGAGTCAGCTTTACAAATGGCGATTAAGATGATGGCAAAATCTCTTGTCTCGGTTAACTTAAAATAAAAACAAATTGCGGGAATTCACCGGAAGTTAGGCAATGTGCCAATTCGGCTGCAACTTCTAACAATTTTAATGAAATAATGATGTATTTTTCACTGCATCTCTCTTCCGACCACAAAAACGCAATAAAAATGCAAAAGTGTATGCGAGTGCTTTGGGTCTCTGGTGCCCCAATAAATTAAAAGTATCTCTTTCTGAGAAAAATATTCAGAGAAAATTGAGGAAATGCATGTTATTGGAGGTGTAGAAGACCTATATGACAGCTACTGAAAATTTGGGAAGTTCATTCGTATTGGGTGATTTTGATGGAATGTTTTCATCCCACTTGGGCCTCAGAGGCTCGGCGAGCGTCCTCGCGGGTTAAAAATGTAAAAGGAAATACGAAGCCATGTAATATTTGGATGAAGTTTCTTTTTCTTAATACAGTAGATGATGCCGTAGCAAGCATAAAAGGGAAATAGACGACACTATATTTTATTGGGCTGAAGTTGTTATTTCCTAATATGAGAGCGCATTTCGTGCTAAAGGAGACGAAGTCAAATTCTCCTTCACCAAAGGCACTCTTTCTCTATACAAAGGCTCCATTCGCTCGAAAAGGTTTTTCTTAGTTAAATCATTATGACTGTGTGTACTTTACCCGGTTTACATCTATTGTTAAATAAATAAGATATTTATTCATTTAATATAGGTATGTGTGTGTATCGGAGTTTTAAATTAAGGAATTAAAATATTGATAAAAAGAGAGCTAATTCTTTGTAAAGCTAAAGCAATGGAGATAAAACGACTGTATATAAGAGCGGAGCGGGCCAAATTCCATAAGAGAACATATAAAACTTAAGTACTGGTGACCTGGATTAAGTAGGTTTGTGCGTTTGCGTGCGTGCGTGTGTAGACTGCAATTCTTGTTACTTGTGATGCAAAACTAACGCTAAAATAAAGACTCATTTTCTGCCCACCGTTCTCTCAGACCATTTTCTCCACAAAAAGAAATGAGAGAAATGAGAGGATGCTGAGAGAAATGGGGAGAAAGATTCATTTTCTCAACATTTCTCTGAGCTGTTAAAGAAAAATAGTTTCTCTTCTCCAAAAACTCAATTGTGCCTGTTTGGTTTTCGAGTTAGCTTAAATGATCTATTTTTACTCTTGACTCAACAAAAATCTGTACAATCACGTGATCACCCGCTCTTGAACTCGAAAAACCTTTGAAAGATTTTTTGTATTGTAAAGGTTTGTTGACTGGTGCAATTCAAAACCCAATAAATGTGAAATTTCGAATAGCTGGACTTTACTGATCATGGCACGACTGCAAATTATTTATTTAATCTTATTGCTCAGTAGGCCTTTGTAATGAGTGAAAGATAATATTACTAGTTACACACACACACACCGGGCTTACTTTGATATGGGTGAGTCTAAGTAATACGCAGTCATGGCTGCATTATAAGGAAGCAGCTAAGTCCGTAGTGGAATTTTACTTTTATTCTGGAGTAAGAAAAAACCTGTTTCTCGGACAAGAACAGAGCAACTAACAGAGACACATTCTATTTGTAATAATTTTGTGTAATAAATAAGAGTGTAATAATTATATATATATATATATATATATATATATATATATATATATATAGATATGTATGTATATGTATGTATATAATATATATATATATATATATGTGGATATATGTATATGTATATATATATATATATATATATAGAGAGAGAGAGAGAGAGAGAGAGAGAGAGAGAGAAAGAGATAGAGAGAGGAAGAGATAAGTACCTAGAGAGAGGGGGACAAGGCAGGATAGTTTATGATAGGATAGAATAAAATAGATAATCAAGAAACAGATATATATAGACATCAAGAAATGTACTCCTTCCGCTTAAAAAAGAGCAGGTGAAAACTGTCTTCCTTTGGAACACTCCCCAGTCTTATGCACATATTTTAACAGACTTTTTTTCCATTAAAAAAATAACTCATAAGTTATTTCAGTTATATCTGTTTATCTACTTGACTGTGAGTAACATTAGCAATTGTATGCAAAGGAATGTTTTTCCAAAAGAGTCTCTCTCGACTTTTAGATTTCTCCTTTAGATCCCTTCAATCACGTGTTCTTGTTTTCTTTCCTTTGGCTTCCAAGCACATCTTTGTCGTTTTTGTCAATTTAATTGCCGCGTGATTTTCCAGTCCACCCCCCGCTGAATGGCTTCACGTTTCAGCCATTACAATTCGAATGGGGCAGTGATCGGTCAATTTCGGGTCATTAAAGCGGGGAACCATTCAACATGCCCGCCACAAAACTGTGACCTTGTCAGTGAATAACGTCTTGTCTAGACGTGTGTTCGCATGTATGGATGGAAACAGATCGAACCCCGGACGTGATCGAAGGCTCGATTTCCGAATGATGTTTTCAAAACGGATCCCACGGCAAACGTCCGTAATACTCGATGGCTAAGAAACTCCGTTACTCCGTGTAGTAGGGGAATGTTTAGGACACGTTCGAATGTCGTACCTGAAGGTTTCAATTTCATTGAATAATTTAATTTAGAAATGATCTGGGAGGAAATAAAAATTCATAAACCCATTACAATTTATTCACAACGTGCGTGTTCACTCAAATGCATACTGCTAGTTTCACATTTTTTAAGAAAAATTCAAAATTTTATCTTAATCTACTGTAATCAAAGCTGGTTTTTTAAGTCATTTAGCATGTTATATTTAACAAAAAACAATCCGAACGGTATCAACATTAAGAGAAAAGATAGTTATAGATGTATATAATTTCAGGATAATGCCTGTAAGCATCGCGTCCGTCTTTGTCGGGGGTCAAGAAGAGCGTCGGTTAAAACGAACTTTTGTTCATTGTAAGACGCCGAACATTTCAAAACGCCGAACAATTGAAAAACGGCAGTATTGTACCAGTAATGGTTCTTTTGACGCACGGACGATTAGAGGTGTCAAGTGTGCCATTTTTGTCAACGTACTGACAGAGAAAAGAAATTGTGCTTTGTGCGACCGCGTCGGCTGGACGCCAAAGGGCGTTTCTGCTACCCCTCGACGAGGGTCAAAGACGGGGGAGGATGTCGATCTCCCCTAAAACCGGGGTTTTCTGTTTGGGAAAGGAAGAAGCGGAAAGGACTGGCGGCTAAACTTTGAGATGAGCAAGTTGTCTAGAGTGATCTCCTCTCTAGACAATAGATTGCATCTACGTTGAGTTGATTTGTTTTATTTAAAACATCTCCTTTTTTTGTTAAATAAGTGAACAGTTGTTAAGTTTGAATCATTTACGGCTGTTTATTTCGCCTCCATACCTGCTCCTTATACTAGACTCATGCAAAGTCATAGCCAAAATGACTAGGGTGTGACGGACTACCGGACATAGAGACAGAGCAAACCGTAAGGCGAGGCTAACAATGCCTTTATACGAATTCAAATGGTTTGAAAAATAAGGAAAAAATAGTTTAAAATATAGATTAAAGAAAGTTAAAAATAATACCACTGTATGAAGTCGAGTAGTTTCAACATTAACCCATTCCCTGACCACCTTTTCTCCTTTCAAAGAAGTCACCCCTTTTGTAAATTCCAGACGGAATTTATCATACCATTCAAGAGTTACTCGTTTGAAATTTGTCAGGCTGCTTTTTATGTTATTTTCCCTTCAAGGTAAGGAGTTTCGTGAAACAAAGTTGCTTAAAATATAAATATATATATATATATATATATATATATATATATATATATATATATATATATAATCAATTTGTAATATTTTTTTTTTCTCAAAAATGTTTCTAAAAGTGTTATACGTACAGAAATAGTACAAATTAAAATAATTAAATTTTCTAAAATTAACTTTAAAATCTAAAATCATTTATATTTGATATATCTCAAAAATGAAGAGCTGCTTTAAATTGTCATTTTTTCATCTTCATACAGAATATAAATTAGCTTGACTTTGAGATTTTTAAAAATAAAGATCATAAATTCTTTAAAAGTTTAAAAGCATTTACGTTTTATATACTCAAAAATGAAGAGCTGCTTTAAATTGTTATTTTTTCATTTTCATATAGAATATAAATTAATTTGACTTTGAGATTTTTTAAAAATAAAAAACAAATACTTTAATAATTCCTAAAATAGAACAATGGATAATTTGAAGAATTTTTTTTTGTCTGTTATGTAATATTTAAAAATATATTGCTTTTAATTATAAATCCCAATCACAAATTTAAAAATATATGTTCATAATTTTATATACATGGTTAAAATAGAATTTGAAACAAATCACAACTTCAGACATATACGTAATTATATGTCCTGGATTCCTGAATTAATCTGGGAAGGATAAATAAGAATATGCAATTTGTAATGAATTTTTTCACAGAAATGTACAATACAGACGTGGCAAATTATTGGAAAGCAATAATTAAGTAGAAAATTATATATAAAAAGGGGGGTTTACATAATAAAACAAAAAACAAGCTCGTAGGCTAAATTTAGTGCGTATTTTTTTCGGGGGGGGGGGAGGAATTAGATAAAAATTGCACTGGGCCAATTTCAGCCTCCCCTCACTTATCTTTCCTTAATTTTTAACTAAAACAACATAAAATGACTAAAATTATAAAATATTTTACATATATATATTTTATTTTATTACATTTATTAATATTATATAGTGTTACATAACAGTAATAATTGTATTAAACATATATAAATCTTAGTGCTATATACTTAGATTTTTTATATCTCATTACTATCTTTTAATATATACATGCATGCATGCATATATATATATATATATATATATATATATAATTATCAACTAGTGGTGTATTTATAAATATATGTATGTATATATATTATATAATTAAACTAGTTGATTAATAGAACAGGGAAGCAGTGTCCTTTGCTTTTGAAAAATCCAAACGTAAAAAAAAAATACGTAATTAAATATATATATATATATATATATATATATATATATATATATATATATATGTGTGTGTGTGTGTGTGTGTGTGTGTTTCGGAAATGGAGATTAGCACCTTAGGCCCTAGCCTCCTTGGGGCTGTTACACTGAGGAGGTTATATATATATATATATATATATATATATATATATATATATATATATATATATATATATATATATATATATATATATATATATATATATATATATATATATATTTATATATGCACATATATACATACCTGTATGTTCATACTGAATCCTGTATAATATATTACAGTAAGTGTATGAATCAATTTGGAACAAAAATATTGAAATTAAATAAAAGTACAAAACTTTGAAATGCTTGTTTGAAAATAAAGTTTTAGTTAAGTATTAATTTAAAAATATTTCAGATAACTAACTAAAAATCAATGTGCGAAATCTTATTCTCAATAGCATCCAAGAGACGCTAAAACTTCAAGCAGTCAGCAAAACGCAACACCATTTTTTGAATATATTCTTTTCAGGGGATTTTAAAAGAGATTTAGTACTTAACTTTAACTCTCTTTTTTTACTTATTTTTGTACTTAGAATAAAACCCATTTCTCTTGCTCAAAAGATTTGTCAATGACTAATATTTTATGAAATCATGGCAAAAGCTGTATTCATTTCTCAAGTAAAATATCAATTCATTCCGAGACCACTGTCCAATTTTCGGGGAGTGCAAGATCTCATGAATAGAGCGGTGCAGGTGCGAAAAAACCGCAGTGTATTGCACCGAAAGTGGAAAAAGCCTCTGAATAGTTTAAAGACACGTCATCGGCCTGACATATTCCAAACAGATCACCCCGGTCGAGAAGGGATCGGTCAGTCCACTCATGAGCAGGAACACACTGTCAACCCCCCCCCCCCTCAATCGTCAAGTCCTGTCTATGGGTTAAGGAAATATAATTTACATATGTATATTGAAAGAAATTAAAAATCATTGCATTTTATTACTTCGAATGATTTCAACATTAAGAAAAAATAGCTACACATTGAAGGAAATTAAAAATAATACTATTGTATTATTTCGAATGGTTACACGGTTTACTGTTTTGTTTCACGAGGGCTAATGAAAGAGGGAGGGTTGGTTGGTTGGTTGGTTGGTATATAGGGCTTTATGGCACTGGATCCTATAAGGACATAATGTGCCAGACATAAGATATAGAATATAAGTGCAAAATTTAGTCAAAAAATGGTGTGTGGTGAATAAATACTAACAACCACAAAATATTAAACAGCAACAATTTCGGCAGTCGTAAACAACAATACAAAAGATAATATTAAAAAAGTAGGCGTCATAAAAAGTTAAAATTTACACAATCAAATGTGAGGTTAAAAACCTATAACTTTTAAGAATGTAAAAATGTTTGGATGCGGAACAGAGTTTAAAATATCACTTAAATGTATATTATTAAAAGAAAAATTGTACAAACGCTGGTTGGCAAAGACAGGACACTCAACAAGTATAGGCTTCACGGTCATAGGACCGTTGCAATGATTTACTAATGAAAGAGGGACCTACTGCTTAAACATGATTCCGAAAAGTTACAAACATTCATGCTAACCGCGGAATAGGAACCCGCGAACTCCGGTACCGAACAGCAGAGTTCTATTGTTGGGTCATCAGCATTGAGAAAAAAAAATAGCTACAGATACAGAGTAAACGAAATTGCAAATAATTATGTTATTTCAAACAGCTTTTAATTGTTTTATTCCAAAGAAACCTTACCGGATTTCATTATAAGGAATTTGGTCATGTAATCCACTGTAATCACTTATGTTCACTGTATTCACAAATATTTCTAAACATTTGTTTCGTTCAAAAACATTCCGGACACAAAGAAATGTTTGCAATCGTTATATTAAGGGGACTTATTATTTCTATGCGACTTTAAGTGGAATATTTTTACTTTTTTTTATTTATCCTATCTTCGTTAATTTTTATAGAAAATACGGGGTATTTTCAGCATCTGTTCTCTGTTTTTATTGAAGTAGTTTTTACAGTATTTCTTTTGTTTAACAAAAATGAGGATTTTTTAATAAATTAAAAACCGATAGCTTATTTCAAAAAATTTTATTTTTTTTTCCGACACACTATGCACAGACTTAAGGAACAAAAAATAAGTACTAAAAAGTGAATTTCAAAATATACTAGTTTGGTTTGGAGTGCTAAGGTCTACTTTTTGCGACACGAGGGCTAATGAGACCGGGACCTACAGCTTAAAGCCGATTCCGAACAGCTACGAACATCCATGCCTCAGTGGGATTCGAACCCACCAACTCTGGTACCGAAGGCCAGCACCCTAACCAATCGGCCATCGTTCGGCAAAATATATTGGGTAAAGATAATCTGAGCATGAAAAAAATATTTTTATATTTGTTTATTATTTGTTTTATATTTGTAAATTACAAAGCTTTATTTGTTGGGATGCATTGGCAAAAACCTATTTTTCTGAGATAGTGTAATAGAATATACCATTAAAAATTTCGTTTATAACATTTTTTTTTTTGTAATTTCCAAATGGAATGTAGACTTGGAGTTTAACATTTTCTTTTTTATTTTAATATAATACTATGACTGTGCCCATATCTATATATACATTATTAAAATTTCTACACATAAATTGAACAAAGGTGGAGAAAAATGTATATATCGTTCATTTTCGAAAGGATAAATATTGACATTACTCTACGCTAAATGTAAACAGTATCTACACAGAATTGTTTTTCGAAATATTATTCCTATAACTTTTATAAAAAATATTAAAAGGAAAATGTAATAATAAAATTTTCAGTAGCTAGAGTGTTGCATCAATATTAGCAACTGTTTATAATAATTAATCATTTGATGTAATATTTAAACCACAGATTTATTTTAACGATAGCCTCATTTTTTATAATTGTCAACTTTAATTAATCATCTATACTCATATAAATAATTATAATTTATTTCCTCTATTTATATTAAGATTATAATTACTTTATGCAACGTTTTAATCTGAATAGATTAATAAGTTAGATTTTTGTACACTTTATTCATACCAGTTCTAGTGCATACTTAATTTTTTCTTTTGTTATAATTACAGAGGTTATATTTTCACCGAATCCACAACATAGTACGCAATGTAGTACAACTTACAGTAGTATTTAGGAATGTATATACCATTCGCTTCAGATGGGTAATAAAAAAAATGCATTCTTGGACAGGTGGTCCCACTCAACGTCGGCTCAAAAGCAATTTAAACTATGCGAGATTTTTTAGACCACCCATGTAGTTATGTGTTGGGGCATTTAAGACTAGCAGCACAGACAATTCTCACAATCAAGCAATATACTCACATCATTTTTTATGATGGTCGTATGTCCGTTGCAATGCCATGGACAAGTAAGTGTCGAGCGGGGTCTGGTTCAAAAGGAACTTCGGCTGTGTGAACATTTTTCGACCACCTGCAGTGTTATGTGCCAGGGGCATCTATGACAAACCTTGCTAATAAATCTTATAATCAAATAATATACACGTATTCTTTTTATGAGGGTTTGGCTGAGGTGCCCTGAGGAAGAAAGTGCCCCCGAGGGGTCTGGCCAGAGCTTGAAAGAAGGTAGGGGGGAAATTCTTTCCCTTTTATTACGTTACTGGTACTAAACTTGCCGGGGAAGGGAGGTACAATACATACTAGGGTTTGTGCTACAGGTAGATTTGGGAAAATATCTGATTGCTTAGAAGTGATCCAATCAGCTTGACTATATACTATTTTTTTTTTTTGGACCAACCAGGAAAAACTTATTTTTCTTACTTGATTACCGACATCCCAGTCATCAGGACAAATTTAGTTAAGTATTTTCCTTTAAAAAGTATACTTCACTCGTGCTCGTGCTTATTTTCTCGATACTTCGATTAAAATAAAAAGAGAATGGATTCTTCTTCAAAGACCCCAAAACTATGTTTTGATACAACTTCTGAATTGGTGAGTACATTTTTTTTTAAACATTTAAATTTTAGTTATTTTGTTTATATTTTCGATATATATATATTTTATTATTGTTATATATTATATATGATATATTTACTGATGATATGATCAATGATTCGAATGACGAAATATTTTTACTTTTTATTTATCAATAATAATTACTTAAAATTAGATTATAAATATATGATGTTTTTCAATATTTCTTATGTTAAGTTTCATACATATTTATTTTTCGTATTTTACGAATGTAAGTACTTTTTTCATATTAATTTTTTAGAATATGTTATGAATATATAATTTTCTTTTCTAATATTCCTGATTTTAAGTATAAGATTCATTTTGTGTTTACATGTTTATTTTACTTATTTTGTAGGTATAACTATTTTATGTTTTATACGTCTGTATTGATTTTTTAAAAATATACTACGGATATATGTTAGTCTTTTTTTAAATATTTATGAATTGAGTAGAAGTTGTATTTTGTGCTTGCATTTTTATTTTACTTAATTTGTGGATATAATTTTTTTAATTTTCGTAGGTCAGCATTGATTTTTTTTAATGTAGTATGAATTTGTGCCAGTTTTTAAAAATATTTATGAATTGAGTATAAGTTTAATTTTATACTTGTATATTTATTTCATTTGTTTTTGTAGAATCACATATATTTTTTATCAGTCAGTATTAATTTTTTAAAAATATATTATGAATGTATGCCAGTCTTTTCTAATATTTCTGAATTTAAGTATAAGTTTCATTTCGTGTTTGCATGTTTATTTTACTTTCTTTGCCAATATAACTATTTTTTTGTTTTATCTGTCCATATTGATTTTTTTTAAATGTACTATGCATATATGTTAGATTTGTTTTTTTAAATATTTATGATTTGAGTGTAAATTTCGTTTTGTACCTGTATGTATTTTTTACCTATTTTCACAAATATAACTATAGAAACTACTATATTTTTCCATGCATCAATAATGGTTTTAAAATGCTATGCGCTAGTTTTTAAGATGTTTATTATTTGGTTATAAGTTTCATTTGGAACTTATATATTTACTTATTTTTTGCTGTTATAATTACTTTATTTTTTTATACGTCAGTATTATTTTTTTAAATATATTATGAATCTGTGCTAATCTTTTTCGCTAAATCTGATTTTAAGTTTCATTTTGTACTTGCATATTTATTTTGTGAATATAGCTAGCTATTTTATGTTTTATATATAAGGAATGATTTAAAAAAAAATATACTATAAATATATGTTAATCTGTCTTTAACATTTCTGATTTTACGTATAAGTTGTGCTGAACGCTGGCCGATTGGTTAGGGCTCTGATCGTCAGTACCGGAGTTCGTGGGTTCGAATTCCAGTATGGCATGGATGTTCGTAGCCGTTCGGAATCAGCTTTAAACAGTAGGTCTCGGTCTCATTAGCCCTCGTGTGTAAAACAGTAGACCGTAGCTCTCGAAACCAAACCAAACGTATAAGTTGCAGTTTATGTCTTTATATTTATTGTACTAATTTATTTTTCTAATATTCCTATAAAGATTTTGGGTGACAATATAAGGTTAAATTCACTTGTGTTGTTTCAAATTTTGAAAAAACAATCTAGTAGTTCAAGTAAAATAATATTTAGAATAGATTATTTCTACTGCTAATGTTTCTTTTGTTGATAGATTTTACGCGAATGATCTCATAAATTTTTGAAAGATGATGATAATAATGTAAGAAAAATTTTTAACTAAAAAATAAAAAAAGATTTCATGTATATATTTTTAAATTCCTTGGCTAAATACAGTGTTTTATATTTAGATCCTTGGGGAATGTTCTCAGATATTTTTGGAAAACCCATTAACTTTGCCGTTATATTATCAGTTGGGTCCAAGTTTCAAGGTAAATTAAAACTTCATATTTTATTAGATAATCTGCTTATTCGTATTTTATGTTTTTTAAACATTATTTTCTAATTTTATTTAATTAGACTTCTGGTCATGCTTTTATAGAAAATCCTGCAAATGTTGCATTTTAGAATGTAACTCATAATGTTAGTGTATTTATTTATTCATGTAGATATGAATTCGAATATTGAAATTTATTTTCAAAAACAAGATACGAACTTAATTTGACAGAATCTATTATCCTCTCTCTATTAATTTATTTTTACAGTTGGAGAAAGTTATCCTTCTTACCGACCAAGAGAGGCGTAAAATAGCAAATACCAGGCTCAATATACCCCATTCAGAGCTCCAATTGACCAAGACCAACTTCCCCAAAACTTCTGAGGTGTGCCTCAAACTACTGTAGTGGAATTGATCAATACGATGTTGTAGCCACGCAGAAGGCCTTGACAATCCACTTTCTATTTCCCTCTTGTCAGTGTTACAGTGCAAAAACTACTGAGTATCAGCATGAAAGTCCTGCAGTCAAAAAAATAGATACCGCTTGAGTCTGCTTTATCTATTGATATAACATTTCAAACACCAGTTGGAGCAGGAAGGAACAGAAGAGTAATAAATCCTTGGATAGATTCAATAAAAGATCCATCCTTACCATTCCAGGTGATGACGAAAGTCTGTGCTGTGCGAAAGCCATCGTTTACTCATTGGTTCATTTAGATCGAGATAGACCGGCCATCAACGCAATGAAAGATCGCAGACGACCTGTTTTAAGGAACCGAGCCCATACTCTTCATCAATCTGCAGGAGCTCCGTTAGTCCCATGTACCTTCGATGAAGTTAAACAATTGGAAGATTACTTGAATCTTCAAATTGTCGCATTATCTTCAGATAATTTACACAAAGTAAATTATTTTGTCAAATGTTTTACAATTGATTTCTAATTCTCAATATTTTGTATGTCCTCTTTTTATTCAATTGCTAAATTTATATATTTTTCTATCTTATTAGGTAATCTACAGAGGAAAAGATAGGCCTCGAAGGATAAATTTTTCTTCATAATGGACATTATGATGTTATAAAGTCACTGAAAGAATTTTTCGGCAGCAATCATTACTGCGAGACTTGTGAAAAGCCATTCAAAAACATTGAGGACAACCTTTGATCAGAACCTTGTCATATGTGCTTGCAGACTACCTATAAAGTTGGTCCGACTAGGAGATGGGAAAACTGTGATCGTCTCTGTCAATCAGAAGACTGTTATAGGTCAACAAGAAAAATCCCTGTGATTGGGTAAATATACAAATACTTTATCGATATATTGGGGTATATTTTACTGTCATTATTAGTATGATATATATTTTTTATTTGTTTTAACGTGTTGCATTAGGTCTATCAATGCAGAGAATGTTGCAAAGTGATTCGAAGACGAGATTGTCCTCAATATAAACAGCGTTGCAAGCACACAAGATGTCTTTCATCTCAGTGTTACGTATTGGCTTCGGAGCACCACTGTTACTTCAAGAGTACCCCAGAAGAATCCAAATAAGAAATCGATATTTTTTTATTTTGAAACGGACCAATTTTTGGGAGAGCACATTGTGAATTTTGCTGTAGCGCAATACATAGACGGGCAGGAAAAAATGTTTCCGGGATATTCTGCCTACAACGATTTTTACGCTTGGTTATTTTCACTAAATGGTATACTGCTGTGGCTCATAATATGAAAGGGTAAGATACAAAAATAAATTTTATCAATTAATCTCTCTCCCTGATTTAAACATAATTTACATTCCTATGCCTGCAATTAAAATAACTTAGAAATTTTTTATAAGGTTAACGGTCAATTTATAATGACACATAATGAATCAATGTTGTGCTCTGGATGTAATTCCCAATGGATCAGTGGTGATGTCCATTAGATATCCTGGACTAAATATTAGAGTAAATGATTAACTTCTTGCCTACGACGCTTACAAAACTTCCAGGATGTTTTGGACTGACCGAATTGTCAAAAGGATATTTTCCACATTTATTTGATAGACCTGAAAACCAAAATTATGTTGATCCATTACCAGATAGCCGTTTTTACAGCCCTGAAGCCATGTCACCGGCATACCGTTCCGATATTATGATGTGATTTAATACACATAAATCAGAAAATTTTAACTTTCAACATGACATGTTGGCATGTTGTGGGTATAAAATATTTATCATTCAATTTTATCATTTCAGTGCAATTTAACAATATAATTGTACTTATGTGAAAAGAGAATAGAAAATGGGTCATAATAGTTTATTGTACTTTCATTAGATCTGACGTCAATATCCTCCGTTGTTACTGTATAAAATTTCGAACCTAATTTTTGGATATTGCTGGCGTATATCCATTTCAGTTAGTACTACATTTTTAATGCTTTGTTTTATTTCAAATACATCTGATGATTTTTTTCACTTAAAATTATTTTGTTTGTTAATTTTTTTAGATAAATAACTATTGCTTCTGCCTGTATGGCTACGTATCGGAGCTGGCATGTACAGCAGAATATGATAGCAATGATATCAATTGAAGGTTACATCCATTCTACGAGAAACAGCTCTGAATCCATCCAGTGGCTAAATTTTATTTCGACAATGGATGATAAAGAAATTCAAGATGCTCTCAAAGGTGGAGGAGAAAAGAAAATTGATGGAATATCAGTAGATGTATTCTGTATAGAAACTGATACCATATACCAATTTTAGGTAAGTTAGAGTTCAATCTTATTAATTAGAGTTTAATAAAATATTAAATGTTCTATTATAATAAATTTATTTAAAATGCTTTATCTCTGTGATAAAAATGCCTGTTATATAATTGTTTAGGGATGTTTCTATCATGGATCAGAATCCTGTTTTAAACGAGACACCATCCATCCATTTATGGATACCTCCATGTCGACAGTGAGGGAAAGAACAGCTATAACAGCCCAAAAGCTGCGTAAGAGAGGGTTTAATGTAGTGGAGTTATGAGAACATGAGTGTTTTCGTATGAAAGATGAAGACTGAAAGAATTCATAGAGAAACACCCTCTTGCTGATAGGATGAAACCCCAAGATTCGTTCTTCGGAGAGCGTACGAATGGAATTCAGTTATATTATGAAGGAGATGCAAAATATGTAGACTTTATGTCTCTGTATCCTTGGGTGAGTTATTATTTCCCTCTAAAATTAGTTATTTTTATTAACTAACTAACACACACACACACACACACACACACACATATATATATATATATATATATATATATATATATATATATATATATATATATATATATATGTGTGTGTGTGTGTGTGTGGCTTTACTTCAGGGTTGGAAAAAAATCATGATGTTTGAAACAAATTTAAAAAAAAATTTATTTAAATCCGACTTTTTTGAATTTTTTTCTGGATACTAATTTTAATTGTTTTTATGTTTTTGCAATATACATAGAATAGTTTGTTATACGATGTAACATCTTATCTATCTAGTATATTCTGCACACTGATTACCTAATTTTAAATATATAAATTGTAATCTAAATACATTCTATTATTTTGTAACTGGATAGTGCAAACTAAATAAGATGTAAATTAAAAGAACACATTAACTATTCTTTTAATGCAAACTATTTATTTAAAAAAACATCAGAATTATTTCAGTATTTTTTAAGCACCAACTGATGGATTTAATTGTTTCAATAAAAACACTAGCTTCGATGCTTTATCCACTCTTAATTGGTTACGAATGCTAGAATGAACAATACCAAAAGAAGAAAACAGTCTTTCAATTCCAGCAGATGAAGCCACGGTTGTTGTTTTTGGTAGACAAACTGGATATCAAGTTCTGTAATACTCTCTTTACCTCCCATTACATAACATGATTTCCACGAGTTATAATCAGTTATTGTACTACCCCTACTACATACTTTCTGATAACAACACCCCTAAATTCTTGGAAAGCACATGCTATCTATTTACACTTATTTACTTATTGGTATTACTGTGCTGACTGATTCCCAATTCTCCTGTCTTTGGAATATAGGTTTTAAAAGAAGTGAAAAAAAATGATTTAAATCAATGATTTTTTCAAAAAAATCAACTGATTTAAATCATGCCAACCCTGCTTTACTTTATTTAATACTTGTCATGTACCAAGATTAGATTACAATTAACTGACATATATAACGTAAGTAAATAATTCTATTTCTTATTATTTAATTTTATCTACCATATACGTTAATAAATATTGTGTATACCCAGGGTAATTACAGACGAATTTGAAGATCTGGATGTTTGGTCCAATTCACTGCCGTGTAATTCATCCACGAGGCCTCTCCTTTCCTGTATTGCTTTACAAATGGAATAAAAACCTTATGTTTCCTTTATGCAGAACATGTGCTTCACGTTTAGAACAGAGTACGTGAGCTCATGCTGATGATGAGAGGGCATTAGGAAGAACATAGGTTAGCGAGGAAGTTAAGCTCTCTAAAAAGAAAGGATACCATATTAAAGATATAAATAATGTTTCAGTACTGTATAATTTACAGCAAAAAAATTTTTTTAAATAAGACAATGTAAAATTATTTAAAATTTTCTTTCCATATTTTTGAAATATATCATTTTGAGAAAACATCATCCTCTCTCTTAAAGCTTTATATAGATTTATTCTTGAATATCAAGCAAAGTAGTGGGTGGCCCTCAAACTGTGTGACTGAAAAAGGGAAAGAAGAATATATACGGAAGTACTAACTACGTGAAGGTGTCAAATTACATGCTCCAAATATCTACAAAAATCCTGTATTTCGCCAAGTGGCAAAGTGAGCCCTAAACAGTTTTCGAGGAAGGTATGCTATTTTTTTCTAAAACTGTATAGATTTTTTATCTGTATCTAACATATAATTAATTTTCTTTCTTTTTTAGTGGGGGTATGAGTATAAATAAATGTCAAATGACATATATTAATTTTCTTCATAAGTTGAACAAGATGCTTACGGATACTATTAAAAATTATTATAATGTTTCTAAATATAATTTTCTGAGAATTTAAGTATTTACATACAAACATATGTGTGTGTGTGTAGTAAGACGGACTTCACAATGGGTGGTTGCAGTCATGGCCCATAAAAATAACACCGTTTTAGTTAAAGACCTTTTCTAACAGAACTTTGGAGGATAGGTTTCCACTTCATCATAGGAACAGGATAAACTGAAGAGTTAACTAGCATGAAGTTGTATGTAAAAGATCCTTTAAAAAAAACCTGGGTCAACATCATAGTCAAAAACTGTGGGAAAATCTGCCTCCGATAGCGTGCATCTTCTTTTTGTTTGGAAATTTCCTAAATTGTCTGCTAGGGTAATATATAGTTATAATAAGGCGGTTTCAAGCAGCAGGAAACATCTCAACTTATGACAGTTCTGGCTTTAGTCTCACACGGAAGGACAGTTTATTGTTTGCTTATTGGCTGTTGTAAACATGAAAATGATAATTTATAGTAGATCGTGACATCGACAAATTGCTTATTGGTTAGACCCATTTTCTGAGGGTGTAAACTGTAGCCTAGTTTTTTTTTTATCAAAAAGGAGGGAGCAAGATATACTTATTTAACTTAAAATGAAAAATTTTTAATTTTCTTTTTTTTATTGTGTTTGTAGAGTGTGTTTAGTTTAATTTTGTTATTTATTTTAGTATTTATGTATTATTATTTATATTATTTTATTTTTAATTTTATATTATTTATATGTTGTATATGTATATATATGTGTTATATATATATATTATATATATATTATATATATATTATATTATTATATATATATATATATATATACTTTATATATATAATCTTATATATATATTTATATATAATATATATATATATATATATATATATATATATATATATATATATATATATATATATATATATATTTATATATATATATACATTATATATATATATATATATATATTATAATTATTATATATATATATATATATATATATATATATATATATATATATATATATATATATATATATATATATATATATATATATATATATATATATATATATATATATATATATATATATATATATATATATATATATATATATATATATATATATATATATATATAATATATATATATATATATATATATACATATATATATATATATATATATATATATATAATATATATATATATATATATATATATATATATATATATATACATATATATAATATATACATTATATATATATATATATATATATACATTATACATTTATATACATATATAATATACATATATATATATATATACATATATATATATATATATATATATATATACATATATATATATATATATATATATATATATATATATATATATATATATATATATATATATACATTTATACTATATATATATACAGACATATATATATATATATATATATACACACACATATATATATATATATATATACATATATATATATATATATACATATATATATATATATACATATATATACATTATATATATACATACATGCATACATATATATATATATATATATATATATTGTTTATTAAATTATCATCATAACTAATTTCAGATCAAAGATATTTTTCTACCGACCCCTGAGGTAGTCACCATCCAGAAGGGAATTAGCAGATGCGATTGTACCCCAAGATTTGTCGACGAATACATTTTTATCCTGATTCTCTACAGCATGGGTTAGGTTAAAACTCTCCTGTGAGTTGGAAAAACTTAGTACAGGTGCCATGTATTACGGACAGCATCATTTACATGACTATTGGAGAAAATGATCCCCCTTTTGAAAATTTTTTGTGGGATTTCAGAGATGAAATGGATGTTGAAATTATAAAAGCATTTGTGTTTGGTGAGTTGTATTTTTGAAGACCAACTAATTGTTTGTTGAATTTAAAAATATATTCTACACTGTCTACCAATAAGTATTTGGACACCCATGCAACTGACGATATCTACTGTCTTGAGGTACGTCACGACCTCCGCCGGTATACACCGTGTAGGAAACAGCATCGGCAGGAGTCGCAAGCAAGATGCTGCTCAGTTCGGATCTCTCTGATTTCGAAAAAGGTATAATTATCGGGTATCACAAATGGGGCCGATCCTTAAGGGACCTATCTAGCGATCTGAAGTACCCAAAATCGATATGATTAATCTATGTGATTAAGAAGTGCAAGGTGAGCAGTGATTGTCGGAATGTGCCCCGAGTGAACAGACCAACGATACTGGGAGATAGAGACCACCGAGTGCTGTCGAGAGAAATTCGAAAGAACAGCACCCAACCGATGGCCCTCATCAGCGAGGAGTTTCAATAGGCATTCGAGAGTGTTGTATCAATAAATACCATCCGTAAGGAAGCACATCTGCTTGACTTTCCTGGTCGTGCTGCTGTCCATAAGCCTTTGATCACAAAGTCCAACAGCGCTGCTCGGTTAATGTGGTGCACAGCACATCAAAATTGGACCATAGATCAGTGGAAACGGGCTTTTTGAAGCGACGAATCAAGGTTCACCTTTTACTGTATGGTAATCCAAGCACCTTTTACTGTATGGCAGGGTCTGGGTGCTTTTCCTGGTATGGACTGGGACCCTTGGTCCCCATTCATGGTAAGATCTACGCCGATGCCTACTGCACTATTTTGGATGACAATGTGCTTCCTACGTTGTGGCAGTTTTATGGGATGGACCCCTATTACATTCAGGGCGACAATGTCAGTTTTCATGTTTCGAGGTTAACCAAGGCTTGGTATGGTGCCAATGGAGTTCATCGAATGGACTGGCCAGCCCAGACCGGAACCCTATCGAGATCCTCTGGGACGAGTTGGATGGCCGAATTAATCGGTGCACTACCAGTCCAAAATCGGAGAAAAACTACATATATAGACATATACAACTTGTGTATATGTCTACTCCAATCCGAGTGGAAGACAATACCACTAGCTGTAATACAAAGACTTGTGAAAAGTATGCCCCGGAGGGTCCACACCGGTTGCCTGTCGTGGAGGCTCTACCAACAATAGATTTTGAATAAAGTTAGTTTTCTTTTGTATCCCAGGTGTCCAAATAATTATTGGTAGACAGTGTATATCATGTATTGACAGAACATATTTTCGTTCATATTATTAATGAAATTCTTTGTCAAAGCATTTCTAATTATACATTATTTTTTTAGGAATTCCTAAAAATTACGCATACTTTACTAATAAACTGAAAATATGCTTCAAAGTGGGTGGCTTCACCATGAACTTTAAAAACGCCCAGGATCTCAATTTTGATACCATGAAAAAAATGGTATGCAGCATGGACTCAGAGTGAACAATTTCGCTGTTAAATCCGACAAAACTTTATAGAGATGAGAAAAAGAGGAAAGTGCTGAGTAAAGAAGAAGTAAAACTCTACAAACATGTTTACGACAAACGAGTATTGCAGGCAGAGTGGGTCGCTTTACCCTATGGATTAAATGGCAGCAATAACTGTATATATGTACTGTATGCTTAATAAATATTTTGTTAATTTATTTAAGTGCTAAATATCTGATATTTTCTATTAAAAATGCTTACAGAAGTTCTATATGTTTTATGATAAGCAAAAGGTTTTTTTAGTGCATAATTCCCTTTTTTAAGATTGACTGCTCAAATTAATAATGAAGCGATATGCAAAATTCAACTTTAATTTATGTTTAACCCCTTCCCCGTTTTGCCCGTACGCCGTACGGACACAGCTTTCTGGCCTTTACTGATTTGCCTGTACGGAATACGGGCAATCTGATTTCTATTTCGCTTGCACTGTTTCGGCCGTAATTCTTCCAATTTTAGTAACAAATTAATTGTATAGATGACGATAGTTTTCCAGTAAATGATAGTTTGCAGTTTATTGTGTTTTCTACTCTGATTGGTTTAAAAGCGAGGTTTTTTTTTGTCATGTTTTGTATCAAAAGACGAATTGTTATCTTTCAGTGTATAGCTTTCTGGTTCTATTTTACTAACCGACTGATAATTTTATTGATGTAAGAGTTCAATAATATCTTTTTAGTTTTAAATAATGGATAATTCAAAGCATATTGAGCAAATTTCTTGTGATTCGAACTGTGACTCGGAATCAGAAACTGAATTATCTGTAAATGATAGTAGCGAAAGTTTACTAGATGACCTGGATAGTAGTGACTCTGATAGTAGTACAGATGGAATCAGTCAAGCAAGACAATTTTTTTTAATTAATTGTGATAATCCTTCGGATCCGCCTCCTAGATTTGCTTTCACTGAAATTCCAAAAATTAACTTGGATATCGATGAGACTAAAGG
>CM063501.1:7799662-7829662 GCA_032207245.1 Pardosa pseudoannulata
GCTAGGTTCCGATCGTTCTGTTCTTGATTCAGATATATTTGATGAATTATTTATTGCTCGTTTTTCTATCTATCTATCATCTATCTATCTATCTATCTATCTATCTATATATATATATATATATATATCTATCTATCTATCTATATATATATATGTATATATACATATATACTACACAAACTAAAGTAGGAGAACGTGATCCGTTTTTTATCGTGTGGTAATGTGTGGCGAATATTGTGTTTGCGCGTGCATTAAGTGGATTAGGAGGAAACGAAGTACCGAGGATTACCGAGTCGTCACTCTGTCCCTAATCCCCGAGATGTGTACGAATGAGATTGACTCCCTCTTCATTAAAGGGAAATGCATTGTGGGCGAAAACGTATAAATAAATCCCCCCTACTACCTGCCTCATACATATATGTCGACACAAATCTCGAAAGAGAACATCTCTTATCAATAACGTCGAGGAAGTCTCTATTTACCGAGACATTTTATCTCTCTTAAGGTGGAAAACCTTCAAACAATTAAACCTTCAAATATTCGATATTTTTATTATTACAGTTTTGAAATCATTGCATATATCTAAACTGTATAAGACAAAGCCCATTGAAAAATTCAAATTATAACTATATAAAATTTGCATTTATTGTCGTATCTTTCAAGGTAAGTACGAAAACTTACACGGTAGAAGATATGTAAAGCACATTAATATAGTGATTTTCGTCCACTAATGGTATAAAATACTTATAAAATTATTGTTAAATATAATATAGTTTTTATTTTACGTCGTTTAAAATAAACCCTATTGAAATATTCGAATAAATAGTCAAATTAGAAAGTGTAAAAGTGTATAATCATTGCATTTAACATTGTAGATTTTAAGGAAATTTTGAAAATTATAAATGTCTTTTTCTAAAAATGTTTTTTTTTCAACTCAAGTGTACTGTAAATAAAAGACTATTGTACTTACTGATTTCAAAATTTCACAGTCAATGCATTATAGACCTATGAAAAAAACTACCAATTTTTTTCGTTTTTACTTATTTTATTAAAACTGTAGAGTACTTGAAATGGAATTTTTAAACATATTATTTTAGCATATTTGAAAATTCAATCCCTTGCTGTAATATTTTGGATTGTTTTATAAAAGTAAATAGGTCGAGAATAATACATAATAATTATTTATATAAAATTAGAAAGTGTGAATGAAACTTACTCTGAGTTGTCTTAAGCATGCGCAGTGTCAGAAAAATTAAAAAATTTTTAAAAGAATCTCACCCTTTTAACTTTTTATAAAAATTTATTTTTTAAACACAGTAAGTTCGGCAAAACTAAGTAAATGAAAATAAAGGATAAATGCTAAATGTCCCTTGTAATTACAACAAAAATTAGAATAATGTGATGAGGCATAAAAGAAAAAATAATTTTCCATATAAATTTGCTTAAAGGTGAGTTGTTCCTTTAACTATTAAACATTATTAGTAAGGTGGTAAAAACAAAAGGCGAAATGTTTTAGAAAGGGGAAGTTTGATTCATATTTTCTGACGTTTTAAAGTGGCAATTTACAATATCTATCTGTCTGTCTATGTATATATATCTACATATCGATATCTATCTATCTATATGTATGTATATCTATATCTATATATCTATATGTATGTATATCTATATCTATATATCTATCTGTATCTATATATCATCTATATTTATCCACGCACCCATATATAATATATATATATAGAGAGAGAATGATTGATTCATTCCTTGTTATATATATATATATATATATATATATATATATATATATATATATATATATATATATAGTTAAAGATATATGTAATATACAGAAATAGAGAGATGTACATATTTAGATAGTTATGAGTACATAAAGTTATATTCATAGATATAGAAAAGTATGATAAAAGATAGATAAATATGCCGAGATAATCAGATATTTATAGCACGGGGGCTATGGAAAAAAATATTCGTTCTCTGCAGAATCTTATCATATCCAAGTATGACTTCATTGCTGGTTTTACTACCATTATAAAAAAAACTGTTGATATTATCATATAAATTTTGACGAATTTATTGCTGCAATTGTTTCTAACAAAGAACAGCTCATATCACTTTGACAGTTTTTCACTTTGTCACTTTTTAAAGTTTTTTAATTTGATTAAAATCAATTAAAAAAACTTAAGTTATTTATTCTTACGGAGTTATTATATTTTGTAGTTTATATATAGAATTTATATTTATATTTGGAATTTATAATTATCTTGAATTACATTTCATATTTATAACATTTCAAATACCACATCATAAAATGCTAAAAACATTTACCCGGTTTTTTTGCTACCAAAATATTTTTATGTTTACATAAAAAAAAACAAAATTTTAGTTTTCACTCCGACGAAATTTCTCAATCTTTTATTCTTTTTACATTAATTTGCACGAAAATTAAATCCTTTCTTAATCCAAGAACCTCCCCCTATTTTTTGTTGTTGTTCCGCGTGCGTAGTCCGTGTATTACGCTTTCCTCTCGTAAGCCGATATTTTATCCTTAAAAGCAAAACGAGAAAAATTATTAATAGTAATTAAACTTGACGATCTCGTTTCCAAAATGAGTTTTCCTTTCAAGTAACAAAAGGAGATAATTATCGTGAGACAACAAAAATTAAAAATATCTCAGTTTCGAAAAACAAAGGGAGTGCCTAAAAAGGGAACCTCTTTTAATTATCTTATTAAAGTAAAGAAAACCGAAAAGCTAAGGGGTAGAATTTCTGATTAATTTATTGTATTATCTTTTGTGCCCCGAGAAAATCACGTTTTGCATCGCCGTTCATTATCTTACTCCCCTCTCCTTCACATTTAAGAGTCATTATTTTCTTTCGGGAATGACGTAGAGGTCACAACGAGAAAGACGTTACTCCACGGATGTTTTGTGTCTATTTCAGGAAGAAGATTCGCTTGCTTTGTTTCAATGGTGGAGGACTGTGGAAGTTGTTGCATTCTCATAATTATTTTATAAGTTAATTTATTTCTCTCGTCCGTTTTGTTAGCATGAATTATTGTCAACGGACCCGTAATAATATACATGATCCGACTTTAACGTTATCATGATGGCCTACGCAAACAAAATAATATAATTTAGTTGAAATATTATACAAATAGTTGAATACAAATGTAAAAAAAATACATTTGGCATTAAAATGTACACAGTAATATATACATCCCATTAATACTACACTCCCCCTGAGCCTTGCTATTTGTTTTTTGCCAAGGAAGTAAAAAGGTTTACAACAAAATCATTACCATCAAAAATATGTCAAAAATTGTCCTTTTTTCCTTTCTCGATTTTTAATACCAAATTTCCCGAACGTAAATTGTTAAATATAAAGGTATCTTCGTCGACGTTATTTCCTTTTACTTGCCACTCTTCAGACTAACGTTAACATAAATGTTCATTTTTATTCCACTGGAACCATTCTTTAGCTGTCCCAGGAAAATGGTTTCACTTTCCCAAAAATAAAATTGCTACCTGTTTTGTTTCCTAGCTGACTTAAAGGATCAACATTCAATCTTGACTGACAAAAAAGTGTTGAACAATCTTACGTCTCTTGGTGATAAACTTACGTGATCAATCTCTTTTGGTTTCAACCTTGGTGAAATAAGTGTGTATTCTTGAGCAATCGAAGGCAAGCAATTTTCTTGTTCGGACGGTCACTTTCACGTAAACTTTTCGTTCTTGTGGATGTCCGCATTTAGTTATGTTTATAATATCCCCCGCCTGCGGTGTTTGTAGAACTTTCTTGTTGCCCAATAAGCCGGGGAAATTAAAATAATAGGGGCTCATTTCCCGTGTAATCTATAAGATATTTTCTCCTATATATCTGTCTATCTATTTATCTACCTATATATGTGTGCTTGCGCACACACACATTAACAAATTAACACGTAATAACAAATTTTACATACACAAGCACACACGTGCGTGCGTATGTTCATACATATATATATATATATATATATATATATATATATATATATGTGTGTGTGCGCACACATACTCGCATTAACAAATTAACACGCAATAACAAATTTTACATACACAAGCACACACCTGCGTGCATATGTTCACACACACACACACACACACACACATATATATATATATATATATATATATATATATATATATATATATATATTATGAATTTCATTTCCATATGTCAGTGCTGTATCCAGATACCTTATGAATTAATAAGATGTATGATTTATTAAAACGTATATTACATATTTGTCAATTATGATATATATATATATATATATATATATATATATATATATATACTTACAGAATTAGCAAGAAATAAATACACAATTCTGAGGACTCTAGAATACGTTCTGTTGGACCAAATGTCACACGATTGGAACAGGTGATGCATTAACATTTATTACAGAAAAAAAAATTAGTAAAATATTCACCTTTAGATGGCTCTGTAACACATATGGTATTTACTTAGTTTCATTAAATTACGTCGAGCATTGCTTGGATGTTGAAGGAAAAAGTGCTATATATATATATACTTAAACGTTCATACACACACACATATATATACACACCATGGATGATACTAACTTATAAATTTGCACAATAACGTTTTCTAACTTTAGCAGAGAGCCGCCATAGGTCAAGCAAGCATCCTCGAAAATAACTCACTTAGCATTGTTTAATTAATTATTCTGATAGCTGTTGTACTGTGATAATCATTTCATAATTTTAGAGAAATGGGAACATTACAGAGAAAATTATTTGATGTAATAAATTAATAATAGTGCAGATAACTACTGTAGTAACAGTAATAACAAATTTTGCTTTTATTGTAAGCAAGAATTATGAAGTATCATTTTCTGCCTATATAAATTTATAAAAAGAATCAGAACTATTAAACCAAAACATTTACTTTCCTTCAAAAGTTAAACTGTTTACACTAAATAAATAAACAACAACAAAAAAAAACAGGAGGAATAGTTCCATCTTAGATCTATGATATATTGACAGCCTAAATTTGAAATTAATTTTTATTTGCAGTGCTCACGATTTGAAAAAACATCATTTTTAGTAAAATGTATTTACAGTTTTCTTAAAAGCTGTGATATCAAATGCAAAGATTATATAGTTTTACAGGTCCTCATTGGAATACTTCAATAGGGTTTGTATCAAACGAGTCAGAAATGCCCGCCAGTTTAAAAAATGTAAAAATTAAGAAAAATCGAATGTTTAAATGTGAATATATAATGAATGACATGCTTCTTTAAATATACGCCATTCAATGACTAATGTTGATTTCACTTCAAATCTCATAGACGGCTTTTAAAATTAATATTTTGGCGAGACGCCATAAAAAATATTTTCCCCGTCTTTTTTAATGAAGCGTTCACCCCATGACCGCAGACTCATTTCTTTCCCGGGCGTTGGCTCATCTACACCCCAAGAAGCGAGACTTGCCTGAAAAGGGGACGGGGAAGAAAAGAGCATCCCTGGAGAGTTTCTACACTTAGAGGGCTCCACCCTTCCATTTCTGTTACACGAGAAAAAAATCCTCTGGAGAAAACTCTTCACGTCTTCTCTGTTGCTGACCTGTACCTCTAGGGTGTCATATAGGATGTAGAATCTACCCTTACAAGACACACTACGATGCAATGCTCTACGTGTGCAATGCATGCGTTGAAAATAAGTATCACTGTATACGATACGTATATACGACGCATACGCTACACAAGCTGCGGTAGATCAGTCGACAAAAGCGTCACACTCGAAACCGATGGATTGTGGTTTGGTTTGGAGCGCAACAGTCTACTCTTTTGCTACGTGAGGGTTAATGAGACCGTGATCTACTGCTTAACCCTTTAACGGACAGGGGTTTCAGAGCGTAACCACGTGTTAAATTCTTTCTCTGCTTTTGAAAGACATGGGATGTGCTTTTAGGTTTTTTTATGTTTGACATTTCCAACTAACAACAGAGAGTATACAAGAGCGCTATACTTCATTTGAAATATACGTCATTAAACTTACTTTCACTGGAAAAGTCAGTAATATGATTTTTTTACTTATAAACCCAATTAAATGTATCCAAACAATACTTATAAATTGTTTATGTTTGGTACGGCCTACTTTCTTTCAACCCGAGAATGAATAAGACCGAGACCTACAGTTTAAGGTCGATTCCGAATTGCTGCGAACATTCATACCTGCAGTGGGATTTTAACCCATGAATTCCTGTACCTAAAAGCAGCGTTGTACTATATGGCCATCGCTAGGCTGTAAATTGGTTAGTTTTTTCTTTATTACACCCTTTTAGATAACGGTCAGTGTTCCCGCAGCATAATTAAACCTTTAAAAAAGCATTTTTACTCCGTATAAGGGGATGGATTTTGCATTTTAACCACCCCTCAAATTCCACCCCCCTCCAAAAATGTTAAAAAAATATGCATTTACATTTATAAAGTCTATAGATACCATTTATGAACTAATTTCATTAAAACCCAAAGAATTTGTAATAGTGACCTTTAAAGGGTTAAAGCCATTTCCGAACGTCTACGGAAAGCCATGTTAGGAGTGGGATTTGATCCTGCGAACTCCAGTACCGAAAAGAAGCACTATATCTTTCGACACCCAAGGATTGTGAATTCGAGGCTCGAGATGACCAAAGTTCCACAGTGTTTATTGAGGAAGGAAGGGGGGACGTTTAATAGGTTCGTCGATGCAATGTCTTCCATGTTTAAACAATACTTCTGAAGCTATCAGGCCAAACATGGAATTCTTCTGCTTGGACCCTACTCGTAAATGACGAAAACCTAGCGGAAGAACGCTACTCGAGTTTATTGCATTTCAAGCTAAACGTGTTATCCTTATGGTGCTAAATTAGGTTCATCTTAGATGTCATGTTTCGCCTAAAGATATCTATTGTATTGCTAGCTGCGATGAAGAGAAAACCTACATGCTACAAGTATGTATGGTATTATGAGTATTTGCAATCCTTATGCTTAGAAAGTATGACTCAGGACTTCTTTTATATTCCTAACATATTTTCAGTGTTTGTGGACCTGAAAAATTGGATTTCTATGCTAAAACCGTATTTTCTTTCAGGGGATGAAAGGGAGTACTGGGATAATATTTAACTATTAAAGGTTTGATTCCACTAGATATTTCTTACCATATCTTCTCAAAAACACAACGGACACTATCATTCTAGAGACAAGGAAAAGTCCTATTTCATGTTCAGAGAGTTTCTTAAATATTTTTTCATTTCTGCTTATTTCATATACTATCTGTAGTACTTAGTAAATATAATTCTTAAACATTATTTTAGCATTTTTGAAAATTCAATTCCCTGGTGTCATCTTTCTGGTACTTTTTAAAAATTTCAATAGGTAGAGAACGATACTTAATAATTATTGTTTACAGAGAATCGAAATTTATTAATGAAACTCGCTTTGTGTTCTTGTGCACAAAGTAATAGAAAACTTCTTTAAATTTTGAAACAAGCTGTCACTTTTCCCTTTATATAAAATTTCTTATTTTATAGAAACATAGTAAATTATAACAACTAATTAAATAAAAATAGAGAACAAATGCTGAAAATCACATGAATTAAATTTAAAATTAAATTAGTTATTGTGAGAGTGAAGCTATGTTTTAAGTGAGGTTTGCGAAACTGATTTTCTCGCCGCACTCGCACTTTGTGGGTTGCATGCCCAAGTTTTTTCGCTACTCCAGGAAGGGTATGGTGTGGCGATTGAAAAGATTGCACTTAAACTTCTCCAAATTTTGGAGAGTTGTGATTGGTCTCCAGGAGGCGATTCAGGACCACCCTTGGAGTTCCGGTCCTTCTGGGCAGAGCCGGGAAAGAACGCATTGTGCAAAGGACAATGGAAAAACGAACGCATCAGCTCAGGATAATGGAACAAGTATAGGATTGCCTGAGTAGAAAGAAGGAAGGAAAAGAATACAGCGTTATCTTGGACATTGGCAATTTTTTTTCAGGTGTAGCACGTGGAGTGTTTCTTTTACTTTTTAATGTTTTATATATATTCTTTTTTTTGAATATTTCCCTGTCATTTGTTCTATATTTTAACATTGTAATATAGATCAGTGGTATTAAACTATAATTAAAGACGATATAAAGCAACTTTGGGTTATAAATGACTTTAAAATAACAACAGTAATGTACTACACCACATCAATTATTATAGTTCGAAAAGTAAGGACAAAAATCTTCCATTCAAAGTTGCTGAAAGGTGCTTCTCATCAAACAACTTTATACAGATTATAGGAGTTTAAAGAGGATTTCTAAAAGAAATATAACAAATAGAAAACTATCCTTGATAATAATAAATTGTCATTTAACTATCACACTCATCGAAAAAGTTTCGCCATTCCTGTTATAGAATATGATAACAAAAAATTCAATCTATTGAGCATCACGTGACCGCGTACATTTGATTCTAAAGTAAAGTGTTAATGATTTCATATTAAAAGAACCTTAAATGTTTTTATGGAAGAATATCCGTAGGAATCTATAAAAATCAGTTGCTTATGATTAAACAATTTTTAATAGAATAATTTATAAGAGGAGGATGTTATTTTTTAACAAGAAAAGCAGTTTGTTTAGCGAATGCTCTTACAGGGAGAGAAACTGGCACAAACTATGAAAACGAAACTAGAAACAGTTAATAGTTAAAAAATCAAAATATTTTAGTAAGCAGAAACTGAATTTTTAAAAAAAGAACAGTTTATCATGAACAAAAAATATCTGAAATATCCCCTAAACTTAACTCTGTTTAGTAACAATTGTACAAAGCAAAATTAATTGCACGTTCTAACAGATAACTTACATGCTACGAAATTTTAACTTAAAATAAAGAGAAATAATAATCTTTTACTTTGTTAAGGTTTACATAAGTATTACACGAAGGTTAGAAAGAACAATGCCTAAAATTTCGTATTCTGTCTGTATTAGCCAATTCAGAATGGGTTTTTCCTGTATTCTGATCACATACCTACAAGGTCTCTTTTGCATTCACAAGCAGATCTTCATTATTTACGCCTGGTGAGCAATGTTGTTTGAATCGTATCTATAAGGATATTTTTGAAACAAAGAGAAAAATAAACTTATTGAAATCAGTACAAGAAGAATTTTATGTACTGCTGGGGGGGGGAAACTGTTTTATTTATATTTTCTTTGCAATGCTGATATCGGATATAAATGCATTTGCATTTTATTCCTTTAGAATGACATAAGGTTTACGCTTCCATGTCTGGGATAGAATATTAACATCTTAAGTGGCATTTTTGTTTCAAAATACAAAAATTGTTTAAAGAAGGCTAAAACATTTAGAGAAATCTAGAGGAAATCTTTATAAGAAACAAAACCAATATTATGTGGAAAAAAAGTGAAATTTCTCTTTTTTGACTAAGCACTGTACAACAATATTGAAATAATAAAAATATATTGAAAATCGCTTAAAAACTAAATGTAAATTTAAATAAAATGATTTCCCAACAGATCACAGAACCATTGGCGATTTTTAGGATATTGTTTGGAACCGTTGTAACGTCACGGGATCCTCGGGTAGCGTGTGGGTGTCGAAGTGGTTATGACACGATGTACAGATTACAAACAATAACAACACTTATTCTTGATTAAAATGGAGTATGTACCAATTTTCAAAATGGAAATCACAGGGCTGGTGAGGACCTAAAAGTTCCAGGTTCAAGGTGAACCTAAAAAAACAATCTGCGGACAGGTGCCGACAGATACCGTTGTACAGGGGTACAACTGGGCTTCCTTGAGACCCACAAAAAGTCTGGAGAAAAGTTCTAAAAAAAAACCCACCGCCAATCGAACCTCTGTCCGTTCTCTTTCTCCCGGGGACTCTCCGGCGAAAAACTGGCGCCGCCTGACATCACCTTTCGCCTCTTCCCATTGGCTTCTTTCTTTCCGAGTCGATGTCCTGGTAGCCTCTGATTGGCTTCTTCGGGTCGCCTTAATATCTGACATTTCATTGTCCCGTCTGTCCTTCGGATTCCCCTGAGACATCTCAGGGCATGGTCGAAGCGACAATCCTTTGTAGTGTAGTGTCAAAAATCCAGACAGAGTTTAGCCCTGCCCTGGGCTTTAACAAAACCCCTTTGTGAAATCAATGGGGTGTAACGACGTCACACCGTTAATCACGTGAGACTGACTATAAAACTTGACTATATACATTATTCTGCAACACAATTACCGCTATTATGATTGCGCCGTACGATGGCCGAATGGTTAGTGCGATGATCTTAGGTACCGGAGTTAGCGAGTTCGAATCCCTCCAGGGCATGGATATTTGTAGCCGTTCAGAATAGGCATTAAACACTAGGTCCCTGTCTCATTATTCCATGTATCAAATAAGTAGACCGCAGTGCTCCAAAGTAAATCAAACCAAAGCTATTACAATTTCCAAACGATTGTCGCACGACTAGGGTGCTGCTCTTCAGCACTAGAGTTCTGTGGAACTTCAATACTGGCATAAATGCTCACAGCGATTTGGGATCGGCTTTAATCCAGTCTGACTATTTCTAGTGTAGTAGAACAGTACATTGTTGTAATCTAAATTAAACCAAAACCTTTATTACAATTTTCTAATACCAAGCCTATTACCTATATCTAGATTCTACCTAAACTATCTCATTTCTCTCACATACGTAGAGGCCCGTATTTATCTTTAAACTTAGGTGTAGTCTCAGTGGTACCAGTATTATAAAATAATTGACCACATCGTGCCAAACTAAATCAAGAACACTTCCACACATTCTACAGAATTTTAGAATATTCTGATTTTCAAACCTACAACAAAAATCTAATTTTAAAAAATCAAGTATGTATTCTATTCTATTATTGCATATAAACCCTAGAAAATTAAGTAGTCCATAAAATGATGCCTCATTTGCAACACCAGTCTCTTAATTATCCCTAAAATGTTCAAATTTCCCCAAAATATAATTCGATTTACAGAACTCCACATGTATGACATTTAACATGCGATGTAGTAAATCAACCTCTTTCGTTTAAAAGATTTGGTCTAAAATGGGACACAGATCTACATTTTTGGTCTAAGATCAGCATTACAAAATTCTTTACACACATCTGATTTCTAAGTCAGAAGTTGACAATATTAATAGATACAAACCAGACTTCATCTACTGCGCGTAGGTGCAGCAAAGATGGATAAAGTCAATAAATAATAAGAGCGTTTTATATATTTAACTTATATTAAAACTTATAGATCATCATTTTTGCTTACATTTGTCAGCTAAAACGATTGGCAGAAATCTGAGAGAAATTTGATTTCTTCACTTGAGATGGACTTGCAGATTCCAGGTAAATTAATAATTCATCTTTCCTTTGGTACGTTAGAAAGCCAATTAGTCACTAAAAAGGGCAATATCATCAATAAGGTTCGAATGGCCCAACCGAACCCATGAGATTGGAACTGAAAACAAGGAACAAGAATTTCAATTTTTTTCACAATTGGATTCATGGGTTTGGTTTGGTTTGGTTTGGTTTGGGAGCTCTACTGTCTACTTTTTTCAATACGATAGCTAATGAGACTGAGACCTACTTATTAAAGCATATTCCACACGGCTACGAACATCCTTGCCACAGTGGGATTCGAATTCACGAACTCCTGTACCAAAGATCAGCGCCCTAACAGTTCAGTCATCAATTAGTGATAGGAAAAAGAAAGAGATTGAACTCCTGTTCTTTTGTATATAGCAAAATATAATTATAATTGGGCAAATAATTGAGATTCGTTTAGGTTAAATGCTTAGTATTTTACATGTATTTTGTTCATTTATTTTATATTTTACATAATTTTACACAATATATTTCATATATTACATTATTCATTAATTAATTTTCGTATATTGCACATATTTATTGAAAGTGGAGTATATAATCTACTTTTATATTAGAAATAAATTTACAAATTAACTTATTCCATAAGAAATACTATTTGGTTAGTTTAGAATCGCTACGATTTACTTTTTGCTACAGTAGAATTATATAAGACCCAGAGGAAAAGTGGAAAATAAATCTAAGGCATAAAAGGTACAAATTACAAGTTTCTCTTTTTTAAGCAAAATCTAATAAATGTAAATGCAACTCTTTTCATTTTCTTCGAACAAGTTCACGATATATTAAATTCATTTAAAATTATTGTTAGTCCACGTTAACATCATTTAACAGACATTCGTTACTCGTTTATTGGATGTTAAAATTCGAGGCACCATTTACAGAGACACGCACGCACGGAAAAAAAGAAAAAGACATGGAGGTCTCACTTTAATTCGGGCGCCGGAGTTCTATTAGGGGCCTCGTAGCAACGCGGTCCTAATTTAACGCTCACTTTCGGCTTTCCGTCGCTTGCCTTAATGAACAGAGTTGAAACTCATTAATTATGCAACGACTAATAAAGCAGAGGGGAAACGGGCCGTGCACTCTCAATGGAAATTCGAAATTTCCACCTCTCTCACAAAAGACGTTGTTCTACATGCCACACTAGGATATTTACGAAGATATATAAACATGTTGGAGGGGGAAAAAAAGGTCTTATTAATGCAATTTTCGCTTTATTTTCGGTGAGCAATTAGCTTTTGATTTACTGTCGTGATAGAATGTTTAGTATCAAAAGCATCGAGCTGTCGACGGTATCAAGCCTTCGCTGCGCAATTCGTTTAAGTTTTAGCGTTGAATTTTTAAAACGGTGGTAATACAAAATTTGTACTTATGCTGTCTATTAAACTAGATTTCTTTATTAACTATTCATCGATTCAGTTCTAATATGAGATATTAAATATACGGTGAAGATGCTAAAATTTAGCAATTTATATCCACTTACTGTGTAAAATTTCTGCATATATATATATATATATATATATATATATATATATATATATATATATATATATATATATCTGTGTGTGTGGGTGTAATATTAAAATCCCGTATTTACATATTTTAATATTAATTTGATAACTTCTGTTTATAAATTACTTTGGGGTTTGCGCGGTAAATCTGATTTTTCCCTCCAGACACTCTATAGACTTAATTCAGCCTCTGTCTGTACTTCTTTAGCCAATAGTAAAAGAGTTCTTTTTAAAATGGGTACGTTTTATCATGTGATCAATTGTGCTTAGGGCGATGTTCAAAACGTTCTGACCTGTTGTATGGATTTCATGTATCTCAACAGAAATAAAATGTGTTGTGTTTTTGGATGAATCTCGCCCATATATATATATATATATATATATATATATATATATATATATATATATATATATATATATATATATATATATATACACGCGTGTGCGCGCGCACATACACACACAAAGAGGCTTGTTCCCGATTCACCACTTCTTTCAAAGTGTATATCAATGTGACTACCACTGGAATATATAATTGAAACGCCGTTAGTGAACATTTGCTGCTATATCAATCATACTTAAGAAATATAAATTGGCGATGGCTATTTTAGTAGGAAGTTACCGATCTGTTCTGAAGTCCTAAAATTCGCTTCTGATTGAAAGTTAGTAACCGTTAGAAATCCAGTTTAAACGATGGGTTTTGATCCCACTAGCTGTCATGTAACAACGAAATAGAACATAACGTTCCAAACTGAATCTAAGAAGTTTGAGGCAAGCAGATGCTGTTTATTAGCCCTGTCCCCTAAAAGCCCCTAAAGATAATACCCCACAATACACAAAGCCACATTTGTTTACTTCTGTGTTGTTCATAAATGAAACAAATTTAAATATTTAAACATTTGGTTGATTGTATCTCGACAATAAAACGACGCTAGGGGTCATTTTTACCGCTGAGCACTTTTGCCGGTTGATTATTTTCGTTTGGTTGAAATATTTTTTTTCTAAACAGATAACACATTTATAAAAAAAAAGCTTAGCGTTCTAGATTTTTTAGGTTTTACAGTATTGGCATGAATGACTAGAACGACAGACGGGGTCAATTTGAGCTCTTTAATAAAATACTTCGAAGATCCAGGTGCAGGAGTTTTCACTCTTGCTTTACAGAAATTGTTTTCTTTTGAGAAGTCTTTTCTATTTTGTTTGTTTTCTTAGTTCAGAATACTGATTACCGAGTATTTAGAACTAGGACAGCAGTTTTCTATGTAGTTCCAAATCAGTATTTCTGTACAAATCAATTATTGTTTTAAAAAATTGTTGATGATAATTTTTGTATCAACTGCCTGATTTCACAATGCATGTGAGTTATTTGGAGTATATTAAACGATAAATGATTTAATAAATTTTAATAGACATTCTTTAAGAATTCCATATATCTCTCACTTATAATGTAAAAAGCAGCTGGTATTTTTTTATTGAATTAGAGAAAGAATCATTCTCCGAGTAAGGAGATAAAAAAAAATTTTTATGAATTGTGTTTATTTTAATTAGCATTTGTTCTAGATTGTGAAACCCATTTGTTCAAATCATTTTATATAGCACTGATGAGTTATTTCAGCAATTATGATTAATTAATTGTTTCCTAGGTTCAGTACTTTTACATTTTAAAACATTTAATATATTACCAAGTAATTTTAAATATAAATGATGAAATACACGTAAAACTACATATTACTGGTAACGGATGGTAATTAATATCGTTTTAACATTGTACTAAATTTCAGTAGTTTCGTCGAGGGGTCAAATTAAACCCTAACTGATCTATCAGCAGGTAAGGCATTTCCTTCGTTTCAGTGTTAAAAGATACCTAACATTTTATTACGAATAACTTGGCAAGTTCATATATCACATATTAAGAATTACTATGCAAAACAGTTATAAATTTCTTATAATAAAAGAAACGCGGTGTCACAGCTCAATGCTTAAAATTTATTTCTAAGGCAATAACACATGACTGCTTCGCGCTAGTCTCCAACTTTGCTACCGTTTCGAGTTAAGGAATCAGCGCATTAATATGTGTACCTACTCATTTCGAAAATATTCCAAGTTTAAAATCCAATCCTTAGTATCGACTGGTTTTGCGCATATTAGATAGCAGGAGAAAAAATTGCGTTTCCAGCTCGATAGCATTTTCTATGAGAGTGCTTATCCTTTCCCAGACTATGTCTTTTCGACGTTCAGATCACGTTCTGACCCTAAGACATTTGCATCCGCCACGAACGGAATCTCATTTTAGAATTTTCTTCCGCACTGCCTTTTACCGCACACACATTTCCAGGGTTATTTGTTTACTTTTCTTATAAAATGGCAGTTCATTTCCAATTTCAGGTACTAATTATGGGTATTACTGCAGAGTACGGTATCCTTTTTGCTAATTTGGTGAAATTACTGGCGATGCTAACAAAACACAAATGCATAAACTAGTTTCACTTTGTTTGACTGCCAACCAAAGTTGAAGCAATAATTTTCAATTAATCTTTCAACAACTTACAAAATAAAACCTTTAGTAATTCGAGGTTCCCTTTTCTAATAGTTCCTCATTCATAATTTTTAAAATAATTTGGAACTATTGGTTTTGTAAGCTCTTATTTATTCTTTTTTTGTAATTTGGTGTTACTTTAGAACAGGATATATCCCTTTGGCTAGTTTAGTGAAAATAATGTCTTTGCATAAAAATGGATGTAATTAATCTCTATTAATGTTTCAGTAGTTAAAAAACCCAATAGTTACTGATTACTAAATAAATAGCAATAGTGAACTATCGTAGAAGTGGTCTGCGAATCGGTAGTATACGAGATACAAACAGAAATGATAAAATAGGAGTTTAATAGGTTTGGATTTTTGGTAAAACCGCCATTTTTCGCCAAACCTCATCAATTTAATTTCGTAGAGATAATAAGAAATAAAAATTAGGCACAATTAATGTGTCAAAAATTGTTTACAAATAGGTCCGGATACGAAAATAATATAAATCAAACTATTGGCACGGATTTTTTGGACAAGGCAAGATCAGCATAAAAGTTTAGGTTGGCATTCTTAAGGCGTTACCGCCAAGTTGGTGGGAGTACTCTTTTCTGATATCAAGCTCTAATTATGAAAATCTGAAACGGTCTATTCCAAAGATTTTGTCTTTCTATATTTACCCTTTGAATACCCGAGTCATTTCAACCGATTATATATCGATGCCTATCTTAAATCTAATTTATCATAGATTTCACAGAATAAAAGAAATATGAAGTTTAAACAATTCTGAGAACTACAACACGTCAAGAGTGGTATTAGCTAGCATTTTAACCACGTCATAGAATACTACTTATGGAAAAGGAAACACTTCAAAAAAATATTTATTTAGTATTACAAGCAAAAGTAAGTACTGTAAAATGGAGTTCTTTGAGAAATAAATCAATCTCATGGTTTCAGTCTATAAAAAAAGCCGAAAAGTCGATGTGCACTTTTCGAAAATTCGTTTTGCTAAAGTGTCGATCCATATGTAAAAATTTATACATAATAGAAATTACTAAAAAATTTGGAAAATTAATTATAACATTACCATCTACTTTATCCTGAAAAATAAAATTCGTTCTAAGAAAACAAAAATTCTACAAGCTACTTTTAATGCTATTTAGGGTTGCCATAAGGTACCGAATAATTAATGAAAACTGCAATGTGGACTATAATCAAATTTAAGTTCAATGAAAAGGTACTCAAGTTATCGTGTTTTCATACAGACACACAAACTAGGACATAAATTTAAAAATGTCACTTTCGGAATCTGGCAGATCCAGAACGTGATAACGAAACGAAATCGAATATTGAAAATTGTAATATTTTTTTCTACATACTTAACGATAAAGGAAAAGTCATTCTAGCTCAAAGCATACAATGTAACTCTTCATACTTTTATTGTAATCTTATGATTTACATACATCGAAGAGTCATTACATTATGACCACCGTATTAATAACATGTAGGGCCACTTTTAGCTCTCAAAATTGCCAAAACACAGCGGGTCATTGACTCCGCAAGATACTGATAGATAGTCTGATGTAACTAGTACCAAGCTCACAACAATTGGTCCTGCAACTCCCGTACGCTGAGAGGAGACTAAGTGGCAACATGAAATTGTTTTTCCAGGTGGGAGCATAAATGCTATATTAGATGAAAACCAGGTGAATTTGGTGGCCAAAGCACGACTTGATAATCAATAGAATGTTCCTCGAACCAGTCTGTGACGATTCGACTTTTATCACATGATGCATTATCCTGTTGGTTAAAACCATTCCCCGCTGAAAATGCTGTTGTCATGAATGGATAAACCTGGTCTGCAACGATGTTCACGTAGCGCACAGACGTCAGGGATCGTTCTACTGGGATTATCGGTCCTAACATGCTCCATGAAAACATGGCCACAACATAACAATTCTACCACCGGCTGGTCTCCGTCCAACTGTGCATCCGGGAACTACGGAAAGTACATTGGTAAAATTTAGCTTCATATAGACAAAGGCTGTCAGATTTAAGTAGGAGGCCGCAGAATTTCGGAAAAGGATTTCGGTTGGTGGAAAAGGAAGAGGTCGAGAACATATTGACTTGAGTCGACAATTTGCTCTTCCTAGCAAGCTAGAGGCTACAGGGTATAGTCTTGGCCTAATTGTTCCTCTTGTACTGACAACAAAAAGAGGATCATGTAAGAATACTACGCCATATCAATAGCAGGTGTGCAGTAGATGTGAAGTTCTCTCGAAGAAAAACACTCGAAATGCCAGAGGCTGACTCGTTTATTAAAAATAATATTACTATAAAAGAAACATTAAGAACTGTACACTACTTGGTAGCAACTTGCTACCCACAAACAAAACGGTTTACAGAACGGACATCCCCTAAAGGGCGGCCACGAAAGAGCATCCAGACATGCATTTGCCGGCGGCTTAAATACAGTCTTCCCTTGCTAACAGCCACGTGCTATCTGCAGTTTAACATACCGCCCGGTGAAGTAGATTAGAAAAATTATCTCAACTGGTGTGGAGGTTTGACGTCACTAAGTAATCTTTAACGGGAGTGATTTCTTAACCGGAGGGAAAACACCTTCCAGGTATGCAGTATGACATCAGATCAGTTTCCTGAAAGCACCCAAGTCATTGTGTCCAAAGGTACGAATCATCGAATTAGAGTAAGACTGAACTCATTCTGGTCCTCTCTTTATTCTATTGTCGAATTTGTGATTACGAAACAATGATGCAAGTATAATTAAAAAAAATAAATGATGTACACTACTACCTTTTATGTAAATAATATATTTCAAAAAGCATTTTCTGTGTAAATAAATCTGTTATTTTTAAAATTTAAATTGGTATAGTTATTTTTTAATTGAATACGATTTTTTTTAATAAATGAATAACATTACATGTGAAGTTGGACACCATAAAATTGTCTGTAGTTCTCAGAGCCTTGAGTTGAATACCGTAGTAATTTCAAATAATAATCAAAGAGCATTAAATAATTTAAAATGTACTAAATAAATACTCATACGTGTATGATCTCTACTAAATAAAAAATATAATAGATCTCTAGGGAAGCTACACGACTTTTGTGTGCATGTCTATGCATACATATATATGTTTAAAATAGCGTACTGATATCTAATGTGGCATATACGTCTGCACTGTGAGGAATAATATATCGAAATATTTGCATAGTGGGTAGCACATCTATCCGTTCTCTTTTCGGAATTAACATCGCATTTTGGGTTGGTGCATTTCTTCCCTCCTAACGTATTCTCTGTTTATCCTGTTGCATGCGGTTGTACATTAAATATTCCAGTCACGTCCAAGGAGTCATTTGCATCACGCCAGAAATAGAGGTAAACTCATTTTTAGAGGGAGGAAGGCAGAACTTCACTTTGGCGCTTTTCGGGGAAAAGGTGTTGCTCTCCGCATTTGGTATTTCATTTAAAATAAGGGGGGAGGGTAGGAAGAGGACTGCCTTCTAGAATACATTTATCTCGTTGAAACTGAATATCGAGTTCTGACAATAGCCAGCGTACCACTCGATTTTGTAAGACGAAATATTGGGCCAAAATAAAGCCATGACTTGTAGAAACAAGAGGCAGTGTCTCTGTTTACCATATCGCCCTTTCAATATATATATATATATATATATATATATATATATGTATATATATATATATATAAATTAAAATTCTCAATAAGATATATAAGTTTATATATGTAGATATATAGATGCATTTCTATATATAAGTTCATATATATGTATATATGTGTGTAGGTATCTGTATATGTGTGTATGCATATATATATGTGTTTATATATTTCTAATAATGGGACGCGTTATTTAAATATATTTCTATTTTGGTTTCAAAATTCGATATGTCAGTTCTTATAAAATGGCGGGTTTTTCTGGTTTTTGGATTTGCACACGGCTTTCTGTCAGTGAGATGGGTTTTTAGAATTCGCGAGAACTTCCTATGAGGCATGATTGGCTGTCTCTTGACGTCAATCATGACGTCGGTTACGGTTTTAAAATGTTTTAAATAGGCGAGCACCAAGGTTGAAAGGGGATTTTTTGACTTTCTGTTCCTCGCTAACAGGGCGCAAGGTTTAGATATGTGCTTTCTAATTGTAATCGTGTAAGACTGGAAATAAACGAATTATTTAGTCGAAGTTGGTGAAATTTTGCACTTGCATGCTGCACTTCGAAGAAGAACCGTCTAGTGCCCCATTCTAGGATTGGGGCACTGGACTCAGCTATTTCCATAGCGACTCCCAATGGACACGACTCCATTCCGCGGGTGTTGATGGATGATGTGTACGGCTACGAATCATCATATATATATATATATATATATATATATATATATATATATATATATATATATATATATATATATATATATATATATATATATATATATATATATATATATATATATATATATATATATAAATTACTTATAAAATTTCATATAACCTGATACAAAATTAGAATACAAAACGCATAACATTTACACACATACATACAGACATATATACAATTGCATACGTTATGTATATTTGTATATATCTCTGCTCAATAATCAATTGTTTGCTGCTAAAGTATATTTAAGTAGCCACTCCGATCTTGGTTTTGATGTACATCATTTGTGATTTCAAATGGCTTTTTTGAAGTATATTGTGAGCTATTTTTATTTCAAATAATTTATGACGCGTAAGAGATTTTTATTTTGAAATAAAATGCGATTTATCATGTACTTGGCTAATGAAATAATACTATGTAATTGCTTTTATTTTAATGATATAATCGTATTCAATTTTCATAATATTTTTTTACCAAGTGCTGCAAATATATAGCACGTACAGCGTTGTATAATAGGTTTCACCTTCATAACTAAGGGAAAAAAGGAAAATACAAATAATTCAAATAAAAACGTTATTTTAATTGAGAGGAATTGATTACTTTTGGATATCCCACAATTTTGGAAATTTAAGTAGAGAGATATTATTCTTCTATTTTTTAAGACATCAGTGGTAGTCGATCATACAAAATATATTTGCGATGATACTGGATGAATTAAGGCGGGATTTCACCCAAAACTACACATTCTACAGGAAAGTCATAACTCGACAGTCATGAAAATATCTATCAACAATTACTCTAAGAAGTGAAATACAGAGAAAAAAAATATGTTTCTCAATATTTTCTCTTTATCTGTAAGCTTCTGTTGCTTACTGTGACCGTTCATTCTTTCGGAAAAAAAGAGAAGAAGTTTACTGTAGTTCTGAGGGATGCAGGGAAAAATGAATATCCATAACATTGTTGCGTAAAATAATTCAACGAAAGTATTCTTCCCTATGACAAATTGCCCGACGCTAAAGAGAGAAATCTACTGTGGCAGTTTTATTGCATTCATGCGAGATTTCGTCTTTTTATTTCAGCCCATTCGTGACAGGTTATAGATTAAGTTAGATGGAAATCTCTCTTTTTTTCCCTCTTTCACGAATGAAAAGGGAGAATTGTTTCAACCATTATTGTTCGTTGAATACGAAAAAAAAATTATTCCCTATTTTTGTTTTTTATAACCAACGTTATCATGCAGATAAATTATAAGTCATAAATTGAGCATGATTACACAAGGAACTAAATTCCAGCATATCGTCTATTAATAGTGTTGCTTCGCCCTTTCTACACTAAATCTCTTATTGTTGTTTATACTAATACCCCTTGGAGCAGCCAAACTCGTGAGTCGGACTCTACTCGATTTATAGCGGATGGTTTTAACTTTCGTATTGAAAAGCGTTCAAAGAATGATCTCAAAATGGGTACTCGTCATTTCGAAGCTGTGGCCAAGTAGAATACTTCTAGGATAGGCCTATCACCTCCAGAGATATCGTTTGAAATTGGAGGGTCCTTCGACCACTGAGATTTTCCCCGTCCTTGAAATTAGCAAACAGGGTGGTTATTAACCGACTCGGGCGTCAAACTCAACCTTTAACAATGAGCTCAGACTCTTTTATATGTATGTATGTATATATATATATATATATATATATATATATATATATATATATATATATTATATATATGTATGTATATATATATGTGTGTGTGTATGCATATATGTATACGTATATACATATATGTATGCATATATGTATGCGTATATATATATATGTATGCATATATGTATGCGTATATATATATATATATATATATATATATATATATATATATATATATATATATATATGTATGTCAGGTCTAAAAAAGGGGTAGTTGAAAATTATGCGAGTTAAAAATGATTTTAAAAAGAGAACTCTTTTATAATAATAAAAAAAATGAAATAGACCGATGCTCGCGTAAGCTTTCAGGATAATCCGGTCAGGAGGAAGCATTTCTGAGCTATTTGATGAGCTTGCAAACAGATAAGTTTGAATTTGGCGCATGAACATGGAGCGGTCAACACATTCATGAATAGCTTCGCCACGAACAATGAAAATGGCGCATGCTGCTTAACTTAAGAACGATAAGTTTATAAAACTTATTATTATCAAGAAGACCGTTTTCCATTCGCCTTAACTCTGGATCCCGACTTGTCTCTCTCTCACTCACACACACACACTCTCACACACTGTCTCTCTCTCTCTCTCTCTCTCTCTCTCACACACACACACACACACACACACACACACACACACCGCACGCACGCACGCGGGATTGATATTATTAAATACTATTATAATTGAATTTTTGTTCTACGTCAAAGATATCCTGGACCTGTTAAAATGAAATCAAATTATAGATCTTTAAAGCATAAGAAGCACATCAGAATTTAGAAATTTCATAATCTTCCATATAAAACGATAACAAAATAAAAATATATTTTTTAAAAAGAATATTATTCTAGGTTTCGAAACTTAAAATTTCTCATTAAAATCTGAGTTGTGAATTTGCATTTCCATTGGGAGGTTTGGAAATGTTTTGACGTCCGTTTTGCTTTGGCCAGAATTACGCATTCCCTTTGAAAAGCTTCCACCTCATTCGTCATTCGACGCATTGTGCGGTAGGAGTGCTCTGTATTAGCGACTCTGCCGATAGAATTGCAAAAGCGGAAACGTTGCAGGAAATCTGCCGTTTGTACGCGTCTAAATGCCTTACTCTATAGCGGCCTTTGATATTAAAATGTCTCGACGGAAGAAGGTGGATTCGGACACTGCTCCGAATGAATTCGGAGAGGAATAATTTACGACGAAAACACCCCCGTGAAAGAAAACGAAATTGCAGGAACTCGAGAAAGTATACAAACTGCTGATGCCAGAAATACCAAATGCAATTTTATTAATATTGAAATCGAACGACTGAATATAAATAATTTTCTGTTTGTAACCCCGGATTTTAATATTTCAGAAGATTTTTAAGAATTAAACAGTGTGTGTATTATATATAAATATATAGTGTGTGTATGCGTGTATATATACACACACATACACAAACATACTTTTCAAGCATATATATATATATATATATATGTGTGTGTGTGTGTGTGTGTGTGTGTGTGTGTGTGTGTGTAGACACTGTGAAGTATAGAGTTGAAAAATAAAAGTGAGGAATTAATGGGGAATTTTCAACTTTTCTGATTTTAATTTTAAACAATAGAAGACAAAAAAGTAAGCAGGGCAGTACCTATTTTTCTTTCATTTTGGGACCTAATTAATGATTTTTAATGGGTTTTATAGTGGACGCTTTAATATCTCTCAATAACGATACTTTTCTTCCGCCGAGTCTGTGACGTCACATTTCATGAAAATACCGACCGCCTATATTGTTTACATGTTAAAAAGCGACTTTTAAATTTGTTTCTGTGTAAAGTATCGCATATAACAGAATTTTTTTTTTATGTCTGACATTTAAAAATTATATTCTAAATATTGTATTGTGCCCCTCTGTAAAAATACAACAAATAATTGCAATGAGAAGATAGTTTACAGAGTTCCCAAAGATCCAAACACACGTAAAATCTGTACAAATGCGATGAAGGGATGAGAAATTTAACCCAAAATTATCATATAAATCATCTCTATGGTTTTGTGAAGACCATATTTTGGTAAGTAAATGCTTGCTTTTGTTTAAATATTACTAATTTAGAACAATTAAAGTATATAAAAATGCATCTATGCCTTTAAAAGGACTGTTGATTAACCAAAGCTAATTAACTTTTAAACTTGCTAATTTTCGAGTATTATCACAGAGTTCAAGTACAATAAATGTTTGATTAAGCATATAAATATCGTAAAACATAAATATCTAAAGCATATAATTATCTAATAAGTAACTCTGGGGAGAGGAAGGTTATGTATTTAAAGTATAATTATACTTTAATAATTAAGTAATAATTATAAAGTATTATAAATATTTTCTTTAGAGATGCATACTTTCTTAAATGTATCAATTAACAGTGATATTTTTCGATTAAATTGGTGACTAATTTGAAAAAAAGTATAATACATTTAAAATATTTAATAATGATATTACTTTAAAAATTAAATTTAATTTCAGAAACTTTATACATTTTATAATTTAACATTAATACTAAAGGTAATAAAATTTTATTGCTATTTAAAAAAGTATAAATAATTAAGTAAAGCCTTTTAAAGATTTTAAATTTCTTTTCATAAATTTTAAAATACTTAAGAATTAAATTAAATCTTTAGATTTAAAATACTTAATAATGATTGAAAAATGAAAATTTAATTTCAGAAACTGTACACATTTTTTATTTAATATTAAAAGATAATAAAATTGTATTACTTTGGATGTAAATATGAAATAATTGGTATTTATCACACACAAAAAAGTAAACATCGAGGAATGTTAATAAACTTTAAAACCATAATGGTGATTTCAATACATAATTTTGATGTTTTAATACAAGAATGATTTTTAATACATTTCAAACTTCAATATTAAAATAATTTTCAGATACTTTTTGTTTTCACCAGATCAAAATAACTTCCAATAAAATTAAATATAAATATCTCCTTTAATTTTTATTTTAATATTACATCCATCTCTATTTATAAAAAGCGATGCTACTACAAATATGTATATCATATATATGTATATTTTTTTGACTTGTGAGTGTTTATAAAAAGAAGAGCTATGATTAGAATGAATAAAATATTAATACATGTTAAGTAAAATTGGATAAATATATAAATGATTTTAGATACCTTTGGGTTTTAATTCCTCTTATTTCTGTTCCCATAAAATCAGGGTTTTTTTCCAAGAACGAAATCTGTCAGTTTTCGGGAAGTTGTCCGACTTTGTTTCGGTAAATCCAGGTAGAAGAGACATTTATAACCAATTGAGATAATTAAGCTATCGAAAGAAATAAAATAAACCTTCAGGTTTAAGTAAAAATAAATTATGATAACTATAAGTTGCAAAAACAAAGTCGGAAACTTACAAGCAATAAGAATATATTGGATATCATGAACTATGACATCATAACCAATCACGGAGCGTTTTGTTGTCACGTGATTTTCGCTTAACTTTAAAATTAATTTTTAAAATTATGAACCCAGTTTTTTTACATTTTTGAGAACATTTTTGGAATCTACGAGTCTGGAATTATCAGAAGAATACTAAGTTGTTCGAATTAACCACATGTGCAAATTTCTCATTGTGTTGTGTCTCACCAGTAGTACTTAAAATTATCAGTAAAGAAAATATTTTCGAAAAGACGTGATATATGCATAAACACATGTTGGTACTATTCAAATCTTATTTGATATAAAATATGCTACAAAGTTAAGTATAGATGTTCGAAAAAAGATAACAATTAGCGAAGCTATTCGTTAGTACACTCAATGGATTATAAAGTAAAACCAGAAATGTAAAATAGTAGACACGACATCTATCGGCCAAAATCTAACACATAAATATTATACTACGGCACTAAAAATACATTTTTAAACCAAAGCATAAAATAAGTAACATTAATATATGTCATTTAAATATATAAGGATAATAATATAACTTATATTATAATTAATATTTGTTGTAATTTATATAATTTTATATTAAAATATTTAATTCAGGGTTGGCATGATTTAAATCTTGATTTAAATCAGTTGATTTAAAAAAAAACATTGATTTAAATCATGTTTTTCACTTCATTTAAAACCTATATTCCAAAGACAGGAGAATTCGGAATCAGTTAGCACAGTAATACCAATAAGTAAATAAGTGTAAATAGATAGCATGTGCTTTCCAAGAATTTAGGGATTGTTATTAGAAAGTATGTAGTAGGGATAGGTATTATGACTAGTTATGACTAGTGGAATTCATTTTATGTAATGGGAGGTAAAGAGTGTATTACAGAACTTGAAATCCAGTTTGTCTACCAAATAACAATTGTCGTGGCATCATCTGCTAGAATAGAAAAACAGTTTTCTTCTTTTGGTATTGTTCATTCTAGCTTTCGTAACAAATTAGGAGTGGATACGGCATCGAAACTAGTGTCTTTATGGAAATAGTTAAATTCATAATTCGTTTCTTAAAAAATATTGAAATAATTGCGATTTTTTTAATAAATAGTTTGAATAAAATTAATATTTCATTTGTTCTGTAAATTTACATCTTATTTAGTTTACATCATCAAATTACAAAATAATGAAATATATTTAGATAAAAATTTATATATTTACTTTTAGGTACTTAGTGTGTAGAATAAAATAGATAAGTTGTTACTTATAACAAACTATTCCATGTATATTACAAAAAATATAAATGCACAACAATAATTAGAATTAGAATTCAGGAAAAAATCAAATAAATCTGATTTAAATCGAAAAAATCTGATTTAAATCAAATAAATCTGATTTTTTTTATTTTTTTTTAAATCATGATTTTTCCCAAACCTGATTTAATTATTAGCTGTTTAGGAATTATAGCTTCCAAAAAAAGCGATACCAAAATGATATTAATAAAAAGTATATCATTTAAGAATTTGAAAGCTATTATGAGCATTCTCATTAAAATCTCAGACGTGAATTTGCATTCTTATCGAAAAGTTTCGAAATGTTTTTGCTTTGGTCAGAATTACGCATTCTCTTTGAAAAGCTTCCACCTCCTTCGTCATTTCACGCTTTGTACGGTAGGAGTGCTCTCTATTAGCTAGGTTTCGATAGAATTTCAAAAGGGGAGAAGTTGCAGGAAATCAGCCGTTTCTACAGGTCTAAATTATTTTCTGTATTGCTGCCTTTGATGTTAAAATATCTCGAAGGGAGTGAGTGGTTTTGGACACTGCTCAGAAGGAATTCGGAGAGGAATAAATTATGACGGAAATACCCCCGTGAAGGAAAGTGAAATAGAACGAACTTGAGAAAAAATAGAAACGGCAGATCTTCTCATATTTTAAATACAATTTTAGCTAATTTCAATATCAGACAATTTAAAGTTACTAACATTGAGTTTTTATTCACCGAATTTAATATTTTAGAGGATTTTTTAATGTTTAAAGTTTTATTTTTTAGATACTAGTAATACCTTTATTGACATTTCTTTGTTTCTCTTCTAACAGTTTCAATCTTTCGAGACTGCGGGAATACCAAAATTAATTTGTCCTTAATTCATCTATTCTTACATATTTTTTTTACGTAACTGAGTTTCGACCATCGTGTCACTCACGTGACTCACTCTTAACGTTCTCAATGGCTAACACACTTGCGCAACCACGCCATTATATAATCAGATGTTAGGTGACAAGACGTAAAACACGGGTGGTCTCTACAAACTTTATCTTTTCAAATGTTGCGGTTTCCTTTGATAATGTAGTACACACACACACACACACACATATATATATATATATATATATATATATGTTATATGATTTCCTAGCCTAACGACTGTTAGGCTACTGACATGGATATGACTGAATGTTCTTATTGGGCTAAAACATTATATATATATACATACATACATACATACATATATATACATACATATATACATATATATATACATACATATATACATATATATACATATATACATATATATATATATACATATATACATATATACATATATTCATATATATATATACATTTTGTGTGTAATATATTTAATGGTATATAAATGAGTGGTAAAAAATATTTTTCCCTGTCCCTAATTGTAATTCTAACTTTGTGATGCAAAAAATTTCAAATTCATAAAGCTAAAAAATGTTACAAAATCCCCAGATTAGTTGGTTTAGAGTGCTAGAGTCTATCGTTTTGGTTACACCCTTCCCATTGATACTTAACCCTTTCATGGGCCGTGGGACGATTACTTCCCACCTCCACGATCTTACAAAATACACCTGTGGGAAGCGCAAAATCCATTCTAATATATTGGTCTTGTTATTGAAGCTTTGGTAAGACTGATTCCCGCTTCGGTTTTGAGCTGTCATCAATTGTTCGATGGATTGAATAAAATTAGCAGCTCTGTTTTGAAAATTTAGAAACGTGGAGTGAGAAATAAATGGCCTACGAAAGGGTTAAACCTGGCATATACGCTCTAGTAGTTAGAAGTTAAAGGGTTTTCTCAGGAGTGTCCTCCAAGTGGCTACACTTAATGGACAAACTAAAGTTAATGTTTGAAAAGACCTAAGTAATTGAATTGAATATCTTTAATATATTATATTTTTAAGTTTCATAGTGAGCGGCTGTAGTTCAGCCAGCAAATATAGGATACTTGTAAGTGAAGGGTTGCGGGTTCAGTGTTTGAGCCACCTTAATACTCTCCTTGTTCGTTACTGGAGACTAAGGCACATAAAATAGATTCGTGGTTGCAATGTAATCCAAGTTCTCAAACGATATCTATGGGATAGCCCGGCAAGCTTAGAGATTTTCTGCTTGGTCCTTGATTTAAGCTGACGAAAGCTCACTCGAGTCTTTCTTTAACTTAGCTGAGCTTGTCAAATCGAAAAGTGCTCTCTTGGCTTTAATTCGTGTGACCTCTGGCTCACGGGCTTGGCTCGTCCAAGTGGTGTTAGAAGCAACAACATTAAATTTGTTACTCATTTAAAATTTTCCTATTGTTCTATGTCTTAAAATTAAAAACTAAAGTGAATTACCAAAAACTGTAATAAAATGCTACAGTACATTAAAGAAACCAACAATTTCCTTCAAGCGTGTGTCGAATTTACGGAATACTTACGGGGTGACCCAGCAGCTTCAGAAATTCTGCTTTAAAATAATGCTACAAGTTATAATGATCCGTCTGTCGGACTTACCCTATAATTTTGCGATATAAAGTATCACTGGGAAAAACTGACTAAAAATTCCTTTTTATACTCCACACAAAACCATGCAGTCACCAATAAAACATAAAGTAATATTTTTGAAATATATAAAAGAAATTGTCATAACAGCGTTTTTTAACACTAAACATACCAACACTTAATACATACCTATTTCTACCATAGCGGGTCAAATGACCGGACTTTATTTTTCTGATTATAAATGTAAGAAATATGAAAATTGGAAGGGAATAGACAAATAAGCTTTATTATAATTTAACAAAATTGTATATTGTCAATTTTTATGTATTGCAAACACAAAGAATAAGAATTTTTAATTCATTTCCCATCGCATTTTTTACATAAACCTTATGGGTCAGACCCGTTATATAGTATGTTTAGTGTTAACGATAGGTATTTTTTTCGAATTTGCTATAACTTCCTATAAATCCCCCCAAAACTAAAAGAAAAAAAATGTGTGAACGTTCGATAACATAACAACAAAAATAAATAAATAAACTGCTAAATTTTACTCTTTGGAATGACCGACTTTTTAAAATTACTTCTTATTACTTCTGTATATTTCATATACTATATTCCCTATTGATTTTCAATACATTGATTAGCCCTGTTTGCGTTCTTCAGAGTAAAATACAATATCCAATATTTTATGCGCAGAACCTACGGCATGAAAATATTTGTACTTCCTTGTAAGTCATTTAGGTTTTTTTCTGTATGTGTGTGTGGTATTACATTTTGTATTTCTAATGCCCTTCCGGATATTTGTATTCGATACTAATACAACTAAGGCAATTGCTAATGTATTTAAGCTGAAAAGACATCAATAGAGTTCGCAGAAAAAGTTTTTCGAACTCTTACTTGTTTTTAAGGGAGCATACCACTTTAAAGCATTCAAAAATTTCATGTTACTTTTAATTTTTACACTTTAAAAATATTTTGACATTTCAGAACTGCGTAAAATAAACCCCATTGAAATATTCAAGTTACAATCTGCAAAACTGTACAACCATTGCTTCGGATATTATAGCTGTTGAGGAAACTTTAAAATCTTTAAATACAAACTGAAAACAGTTAAAAAGTTCGACTGGCGTGCACTTTAAATAAAAAAATATTTTACAAATTCATTTTAATTTCTTTACATTAT
>CM063501.1:7834662-7887162 GCA_032207245.1 Pardosa pseudoannulata
GATATAGCTATCTCCTTGCCCATTAGCCCGGGCAAGTAAAAACAATCGGGGCTACATAATTGTAGTGACTAGAAGAAGTAATTAGAATACATATATATGTGTGGGTATGTATCTATCTATCTGTCTGCCTATATTTGTTCATACCTATCTATCTTCCTATATGTATCCACCTACATCAATGAAATTCTCTATTCTACCTTTACTCTATATCCTTCTCTTTCTATATTGCTTCCTCTATACTTGCTTTTCTCGAGTTTTTCCTTTCTCTCTCTCTCCATATACCTCTTTTTCTTGCTTCTCTGCCTCACCCTTTCTCCCTTCTCCCATCTCCATCTTTCTCTGTCCTCTGTATTTTTTTTCTCATACTTTCTTGCCGAACGATGGCCGAATGGTTAAAGGGCTGGCCTTTGGTACCAGAGTTCGTGGGTTCGAATCCCATTGGGGCATGGATGTTCGTAGCCGTTCGGAATTGGCTTTAAGCAGTAGGTCCCGGTCTCATTAGCCCTCTTGTTGCAAAAATAGAACGTAGCACTCCAAACCAAACCAAACTCATACTTTCTTACACTCAGTGTGACACTCTCAGATATCCCCTCTCCTCATGTTTTTCTCCCCCTATCTATAATTCCCCTTTACATGCGTTTCTACCTTCTTTCCCTCTACGAAATGCATACAGATGTAAATATAAGCATGTAGATTCATTAGTAACTTCTGTTTACACATTAGGCATACTGGTATTAAATTGAGAAATAAAAAAATTACTGAAATATAGAACTCTTAACATCCCGAATATTACATAAATTATTCTATCATGGTTAGAATCTCAAAAGCGATTCAGTGTTCTAGAACAACACTTCCTTAAACTGTATCCTACGATATTTAACTTTAAGAAATATCCATTTCTACAGTGTATTTCCTATTCCTCTATTTATTCTCCCATCGTTAATATTTTATTCAGCTCAATTCATATCCCACTTTAGATCTCGCCCAAATAACCTAATCCATAAATTTCCACAAAGTGTGGAAAAATTTGGTCACTCGAGTTGCTTTCGCTTCAGTTCCCATTTTAATTGGCATTCACATCAAAGTTTCCGTATAACATACAATGTTGCCCTTTCAGGAGTTAAATCTGAAACACTTTTAAAACTCCTCGGGAGTCGAATCACGTACTTTTTAATGTTGTTATTAGTTCCGAACCAAAGTAGGTATCCCCCTTTTTTCTTATTATTTTCCTGTGTCACAGAAAAATTTCGAAGTCTCGAGATAAACGTTTTGCTTTGAGACGTGATGCCGAAATTCTTATTTTCCGGTTTTAATTTTAAACTTTTGTTTTGAAATGGAAAGACTTACAATAAAATGTTGTTACTGAATTCGCCAGAATGGTATTTTGAATGGATTTCAGTTAGCTCATCGAAATTTAAGTTTACAGTGAACTTTGAAAAAGGAATAAGAATGAATATCAAATGTACGAGGTGTCATTAAATACTAATTTAGTAAGTACCATTTTTCCATTACATAACTAAGAGTATTTTTATACGTTTTATATTTACCAAAACTTTATATTTTAAACTGCTTTTTAACTCAATTTTTATTCTTTCTAATGCAACTGCAATATATACAGTTATTTCTTTAACCCTTTATAGGTGACCTACATAAATTCTTTGGCATTTAATGAAATAATTTTTTAAATATTATCTATGAAACTTACAAATTTAAAATGTTTAAAAATTTTTTTTACAATCTTTAGAGGGGTTTTACCTTAGAGGATACCATAGGAGGTACTGAGGGGGGTGTTAACTGACGAATCCATCCCCTTGTACAGCATGAACACAATACTTTTAAAATTTTAATTATATTGAAAAAACAATAAATAAGTGTTCTTAAAAAGTATAATAAAAAGAGAGAACAAATGATGAAAATACCAGGTATTTTCGTTAATAACTAACGAAAATATGATAAATAAAAATAAAAATATTCCATTTAACCCTTTAAAGATCACCTACATGAATTCTTTGGAATTTAACGAAAATAGTTTATAAATATTACGTATGCACCTTATGCAAAATATATTAAAATTTTTCTTTGCAAACCGTAGGGGGGTTCCTTAGAGGGTATCAAAGGAGGTACTGAGGGGGGTGTTAACTGACGAATCCATCCCCTTGTACAGCATGAACACAATACTTTTAAAATTTTAATTATATTGAAAAAACAATAAATAAGTGTTCTTAAAAAGTATAATAATTAAATTCTTCAACAATTTATAAGTATTGTTTTAATAGATATTTTTGTGTTTAGGTCATTTGTTAAAAAAAATGGAATTACTAACTTTCCAGGAACAGCCAGTATGAATTCATATTTCAAAAGAAAAATAAATTTAATGCAGTACTATCATCTATTGTAAGTTCTAAATGTCAGAAACATAAAAAAAATCGAAAAAAATCATATTTTTCCAAAAATTAACAAACAAAAATGTTTAACAAGAGGTTTTACTGTGAAACCACTATCCGCTAAAGGGTAAAGACAAGCACGGCTACGAACAATCACCCGGTGAGCACGTGTAGCTTAAAGACTGCTACGGACTCGAGTAACACCTGATGGGACCTCGTCATTAGAAGAAAGGACCAAGCAGAAGAACCTCGAATCTCCAGGCACACACAGGCTTAAACTGCCACCTTTAGATGCATCGGTTCAACTTTGATCGCATTACGATCATGAATCTATTGGATATGACATAGCCATCATTAATGAGACCAACGGAAATCTGGCAGTCTGGAGGTTTGAACTAGCAACTTTCTGTTATCATATCGACGCTTTTCTCCATTCATTTACCGCGACACTTTTTAACACACTATAAATCAATATCAACGCACGTTTCGCATTGTAACGCCATCTTTTTAAATCCTATTCTGATAGAAATCTGCCTCTTGGTTAAGCACTGGTAAGAGATGCCACCCAGGATTACGTATTTTAACCTTGAAAAAAATCTAATTCAAAATTATTAATAACAAATATTTGTATAAGAATCACAAATGATTTCTTTTCAAATCATAAAAATAAAAAAAGCATAATTTCTTTTAAAATATAAAGCGAAGAGTAAAATTTAATTTTTGAAAATGAAGTACTTTTTAAAGAGTTATATAGATGATATATATGCGTATATATATATATATATATATATATATATATATATATATATATATATATATATATATATATATATATATATATATATATGTGTGTGTGTGTGTGTGTGTGTGTGTAAAATAACTAACCAACGTAATAGAAGTCTATCTTAAAATAATTTTCGGGCAATTCTTTCCTTGACGACAATCGTTTGTTTTGTCTATCAAGTTGGTAAGTCCGAAAGCACAAAAATTATTCCCCGCTTTCAAATACTCTTCCAAATGTATCCCCTTCTATAATTAACCCTTTTTCAATTTCATTTTTTTCCAGAATTCGGTCAAAAAATGTCACATTTTATACATTTTTTTGTTTATTTTACATTTTTAAGTAATGTTATTAAAATTGACATTTCTAATATTTTTAAGCATTTATTACAACTATTTTCCTTTCTATGAAAGCATCATAGAACTAAAGTTTACCTTTAGACTCATCGATATCCAAGTTAATTTCTGGAATTCCAGTGAAAGCAAATCTAGGAGGCGGATCCGAAGGATTATCACAATTAATTTTAAAAAATTGTCTTGCTTGACTGATTTCATCTGTACTACTATCAGAGTCACTACTATCCAGGTCATCTAGTAAACTTTCGCTACTATCATTTACAGATAATTCAGTTTCTGATTCCGAGTCACAGTTCGAATCACAAGAAATTACCTCCATACGCTCTGAATTATCCATTATTTAAAAGTAAAAATATATTATTCAACTCTTACATCAATAAAATTATCAGGCGGTTAGTAAAATATAACCAGAAAGCTATACACTGAAAGATAACAATTCGTCTTCTGACACAAAACATGCGAAAAAACCCTCGCTTTTAAACCCATCAGAGTAGAAAATGCAATAAACTGCAAACTATCATTTACTGGACGAATAAATTACTATACGAATGATTTGTCACTAAAACTGGAAAAAATATGGCCGAAACAATGCAAGCGAAATAGAAATCAGTTTCCCGTATGCTGTAAGGGCAAATCAGTAAAAGCCCGTACGGCGTACGGGCAAAACAGGGAAGGGGTTAAATCCAGGACTTCTTGCATACCTGTTTTTATAATTAGCTTTTCTTCCTCCACATCATCAAGCTTCACCACGTGATTAGCCATGTTTGGCTTGCTCACACACCTATAAAATATGATATATGGGTTTTTTCTTCGGGAGATTGTACTATAATAAACCGTATCTATCTTTTCAAAAATTCTTTGCTTTCTCTCTCGGTTACATTTTTACTTAAAACTGCATCAAGCCAATCTGGATGTGGATTCTATTTTTATATATATATATATATATATAAATATATAATATATATATATATATATATATATATATATATATATATATATATATATATATATATATATATATATATATATATATATATATATATATATATATATATATATATATATATATATATATACATATATATATAATATATATATATACATATAATATATATATATATATATATATATATATATATATATATATATATATATATATATATATATATATATATATATATATATATATATATATATATATATATATATATATATAATTAATGGTAAAATATTTCCCTTATCTCCAATTTATGCAACATACAAAGTGTCATACGATTCCTTTTATTTAAACTTCCTTTCGGGGTACATGACAGGTCCTTTCTTCGATTTGTTTATTTTCTTATGTACTCACATTTGCAGATATTGCCATTATTAACTTTCGGACAGCAGCGCTACATTCCTAGTTCAACCCTTCCCTACCCCTCATTGTTCTAATTTTCTACTCGGGGGCTCGAGCGATAATACACTGGCGCAATAAGAGCGTTTTAATAACAAGCCGATCCCGAGGAGGTGTGACTTCCCTAAGTAATGTTGCCCAGCTTCCAACATTCATTAGGTTCATATCCTTACTCTACGACTTTAAAACAGAGAGCGGAGGATAGGTCGAACACGGCATCGAACACGCGTATCGCCCCTTGAATTTTCAGAACATAATGAGAAAGTTATTAGCAGATATTAGGTAAATCGATCTCCGCCTCCCTCTAAATCATTCGTTGTAAACACAGATGGGTGGGTGGGGTCATATTTATTCCCAAACAAAGGTAGCAGCAGAAAACCAACTACGTCTTCTCATGCATAATGGAGTGCCTATGGGGTGAGGGGAAGTAGGGAAGAGTGAGGTAGGGTTGGAGAGTAAATTTCGAACGATAGATTACCGGACTCGAAAAGTCCTTCAAAGTAAGAAAAATCTCGTGAAACTGGAGTAATTATTGTGCTTGTTGTCTCGTCCTACTTGCTTCGAAATCAGTAAAGAGGGAAATTGCGGTACCTATTATTAAGAAGGAAGTAGGGATGTGCGAAAGAAATTCCAGTTGAAAATTCATTCCATACTAAGCAATGGGAGCAAAATGTATGCGCCTTGCCGAAACAATTGATTTCATGACACAAATATAAACATTTGTGGAGGTCTTATATATGAATGCCTATGAGATCGAACATATACACATATATGTGGAGGAGAGAGACTCAGGACACAGAATAATAGCATTATTTTATTAATATTAATTTTAATATGAACATTTAATATGAATAATTTTAATATGAACATTACTTTAACATTTAAGGGGAATTATATACATAGAAGTCTAGAGATAAACTTGGTTAATTATGGCTCGATTAATCATACTATTCCTCTCTCCCACGCACGTCACTCAAAACTGACAACTCTATACACATTCTTTCCCATACACATTCGAACCCATGAACTCCGGTACCGAAGGCCAGCACTCTAACCAATTGGTCACCGTTCGGTGCTAGGTCATTTGACCGGCTATGGTAGGAATAGGTATGTATTATGTGTTGGTATGTTTAGCGTGAATGAAAGTTTTGTAGACACTACTGATAGAAGGGTAAATTACAATACCACCACCAGCTTCCATTTGATGGTAGTTATCGGAGTCCCTGGCCCATTAAGGCATATCTCCAGTAAGTAAGATTTGAAATTATTAAAGGGAGCGGTTCTTGATGAATATAACAGTGATAAAGATGCCAGTTCCATTAAATATATTAAGAAAATAATAAAAGGTAAGCAAATTAATAATAAAAGAATAATAATAAAAAAGGCTAAAAAATAATATAATAATAATGGCTGAATATGACTTAAATGCGATTAAATAAATTTAAAAATACGTAAATGCGATTAAATGAGTAAATAAGTGTTAAATATAAGTAAAACATACAAATACATCGAAAAACCCCGATCCGAAATGTAAATCGGATCCAGGGAAACTACCAGTAGAATGAAAAATTACAATAATCACAGGCCATTATACTACATATTATAAGTTTTTAAAAAGACAGTGGTAGATATTCCCATTTCTTAATGCAAAAAGTATATTTGTAATTTAACTTTTTGGTTCCAGCGTATATACCACATAACTTATCTGAAATGTATTCACTCTTATATATTTTTTATTTCTATTTTAAAAAAATTTGAATTTTCCTCTTTGAGTATTATTGACTTGTTGAAGATCTTTCAAAAATATCTCATCTTAAAGTTACGGTGTCAAAAATAGAATAGTTTTTAATATACACGATATATTTTTCCACATGGAAAGATTTAACTTCAAGTACAAATTTAAAAAATAGTAACTTCTTCGACAATTCAAATGTATCATAAATTTTTTACGCAGCCATAAAACCAAATTTTAGAACATTTGACATGAGTTTCATGAAATAAAATTACAACTTTTACTAGATTTAGCACCTCTAAAATTTATTTTGTTTCCTTTTCAAGTCAACAGAGGAAAGAAAAAGTATTTTTCGAAATGCTTTAAACCGCGCTATAAATCTATTTTTCCTTTTTTTTTTTAAAGAAAATTTCATGACCCTAAAAGAATTTTCGATTTGAAAAGAAACTCTACAAATGCACGCGAAAGAAAAAAGAGCTTGAAAAAGAAACATAGAACTTCATGGCAGAGCTATCGGATATTTTATGAATATTTTACTTTAAAAAAATAAATTGCTAACCGCTAAAAAGAAATGAACAAAATTTAAGTCTGTTTGAAAAGCTTTTTTTTTTGTTGTTATTGCTATTATTTTGAAGGCGAATGCAATTTCTAATTCAATAATGTATCCAAACATGCTAAAAGGAGATAATTTGTTTTTGCTTTAAAAGCGCTTTAGAGATCTTTTTTTTTTATAAAAGGCTGACTACGAAATTTGATAAATTGTGGTATTAATATGGCGTTTTGTTTACTGATGCTTTTAGAAACTATACAAAGCGAAAAGTCTCATTTGTGGGGGGATAATGCGAAGTAATATTTTAGTATGAAAATGTTCTATATTAGTCAAATTACCTCACTTGTGGTCTACAGCTATTGTTTTACGAAAGAGCAATAGTAGTAGATGAAGAATTAAAGGATATTTTTGTGAAATTTGGTGTAAATAGAGAGCTTCTTTAAACATTTATCTTAATGAAAGTAACTTATTTATAATTACCGATAAAGTCTCGATAGAATCTGAGCTAGGAGTAAAATAATGTGTTTCTTTAAAATGATTGTTATTATAATCTTGTAGATTTAATAATTATATGCATACTTGAGTTTAATGTCTCACCAAAAAAACGATACAAATAAAATAAAGAATAAAAATATTAAAAACCCGTATTTTTTTCAAAATTTATTTTCAACTGACGTCTAGAGGGGAGGGGGGTCATACCTCCTGTCATAAACTTCAAATAAAGGATTTTTTGACTTACAGCTTATTTAACTATTATCATAATTACATGGAACTTTTAACATTTGTTTTTTATACTTAAAAATTTTCTGAAAACTATTTTAAGCTCTGAAAAATAATTTTTTATAAAGTAAAATGCTAGTGCTTACTTCAAAGATTTTAAAATTTCAATAACAATTTTTGTAGTTTTATAGAGAATAGTTAGGTAAAATTCTCCAACCTCTTAAATTTTAAAAAATTATCAGAGATTTTACGACAGAAGATTGAATTACCCAAACAGTTAAAATGATGTTTGAAATAACCATTTCAATTAATATAAACAGCAAATAAATTAAAGAAAAACGTAGGAAACGTTTCATTGTAGGTCTATATTTATTTACGTGAAAATATGAAATCAATAAGCTCAACAGTATTTCTCTTTATAGTGCTAGGAAGATAAAAAAAGAACGCCGTTTTAAGTAAAAGGCATTTAAAGTTGATATTTTGCATATTTTCTCTACTGTTTCCTTAAAATGTATGCACTCATCGTTTTTATCGAAGAATGGCCACACGATTAGGGCGTTGATCTTCGGTACCGCAGTTTGTGGATTTGAATCCCACTGTGACATCACTGTTCGTAGCCATTCTGAATCGGCTTTAAGCAGTCTGACAGATCCAAAAAACTATGGGCAGGGAGCCTAATCAAAAACCCGGTACTGATGAGGAAGGCAGGGAGCCTGGTTGACTGGCTCATCGCTAATCAAGGCGCCATCGTGCGGCCATGAAGATTTTAACCTAAAACACACCGCAAGGGTCAAAGTACCCCTTCCCGAATGGCCATCACGAACTGCCGAACTGCCCTGTGCAGTTATTGCTTCCCTGACAAATACCTGCTCTCATGTCAGAAAGTTCCATGTAGTACACCGGGTCAACCGGACTTTTAACCTCGGCAGGACTCCTGCGGAGTATCCACCGCACTTTCGGAAACTGCATTGGTTGTACTCATTTGTCTAGATTGTCTACATTTTTTGTTATTTTATATTATATGATCTGAATGCTGACTTGGGACCTGCGTAGCGCATTGTTGCCGGACGGTCAGACCGAACCAGCCATTCAACACCCTACACCCGAATTCGGGTGGGTGGCTACAGGTAGTACATGGCTTTAAGCAGTAGGTCCCGATCTCATTAGCTCTTGTATTTCAAAAATGTAGACCATAGCTCTCGAAACCAAATCAAGCCTAAAATAATTCAATAATATTTTAAAATCGTCTAGATGTACACACTGTTCCTTCTGTTTCTCATATTTTCTATTCTGTGTTGATTTCAACTATTTTTTTCTTCCCGTACCAGCAGCAAATGTTCACATTCCAGCCTTCCAATAAACCGAAAGAATTTTCTATTGATGGCTTGCATGCAAGTAATTCTGAGTTATATGCACTTGTGTAAACTAATTCCTTGATAACACGGATTTGATAATCATTAAATATTGAAAAAAGCATCATTTTATCGGTATTTTAAACACTACTTTAACCATAAAAGCGGGTTTCTGCTCACACTATCCAGAACTCAATGAATTGGATTGAAGCTTTTATGTCATAATTTGGTTGTAGGTTATGTTAAAAGACTTCTAAACTGTCAAAATTCATGCACAAAACCTTTATCGGCTAAATTCCCTATTTCAGTAATAATTCTGATTTTTATTCTAGCTCTGATAGCTTCTAATCTTGGTATCTCTGGTTTGGGTTTGGAGAGCTAGGTCTACTGTTTTGCACACGAGGGCTAATGAGACCAGGACCTACTGCTTAAAGCCGATTCGGAACGGCTACGAACATCCATGCCATAGTGGGATTCGAACCAACAAATTCCAATACCGATAATCAGCGCCCTAACCAATCGGCTAGCGTTTGTCTATCTCTGATTTGATTTTAACAGAAGTTATACGATTTTTGTCACGATTTGTGTAAAGTATAAATACTGTATAATCTTACAGGATATAATTCGGATATTTCAATCTAGTTCCTTTTTAACGATTCAGAACTATCAAAAGATTTATAATTCCATTTTTATTAACACATTAGTTGTCGATAAGGCGCCAGCGCGTGATCAACATACAGGAAAATGAACTTATGACAGTGGGTTTGGAAGTGAATGTGTTAAGTAAAAATGCAGTTTACTAAACATAGCCAAACACATTTGAATTGAAGTAAATTACAGTCTACCACACTCAAACTTTTAATTCAACTTCAAGAATACGTAAACCAAATATCTAACATATTTTTATTTTATTTAAACTGCATGATTTTAAAAAGTGGAAATAATTTTTGAGGAAGTATAAAAAATTCCTTAAAAAACAGCATACCACACTATACATTTCACTTTAACACTAGATTTACGGATGTTGATCATATACCTATTTTTGCTGAAGGGAGCCAATTTCACTCATAAAAAATGGAAGTTTTTTGTAAAAAAAATAGTTCTAATTAATTTAAATGTGTATTATCTAAAAAATTCATGGAAAACATTTTTTACATATAAAATCTGTTTTTGAAACCCATTTTCCGCAAACATTTCTGTACATTCCGCACTATGGTTTCTACATCTGTTTCTTTTGCATGATTGTTGAACTTGACAATTCTTCCGTGAGTCAATAGCATGAATTTCTGTCATTGGAATGGAAGTGTTCTCGACTTCTCTACATTTACTTCTTAGGTCTTCAGCCAATTGGAAAATAAAATCTTGAATGTTGCCCAGGCCTGATAGGACCAATAAATTTCATGTTATAGGATTAACTGTTAAACCATTCTATGAATCCAATTGGCTCACAACTGTGAAAATAGGTATACCCCATTGGATAATGTGAAATGAAGGGGTCCGCGGGGAAGAGGAATGGTTTGGTTCTGGAGTGCCATGGTCTACTTTTTGCAACACGAGGGCTAATGAGACCGGGACCTACTGCTTAAAGCCGATTCTGAACGGCTGCGAACATCCATGCCATAGTGTGATTCGAACCCACAAACTCCGGTTCCGAAGGCCAGCACCCTAACCATTTGGCCATCGTTCGGTGGGAAGAGGAATGAAAGTTTACATATATTTCATTGCTTAACTAAAAAATAAAAACCAACGTATGTTTTTGAAAAGTGATATTAAAGTTTTTTATATATATAATGATCAAATTTTTCCGACCGAGTCAAATTGGCTCGGTCCGTAAATCTAGTGTTAAAGGCTAACTCTATTGAGGAGTATTAGAATATTTAAATTATTTAAATAATCTAAGTCCATCGAATTGTAAGCGAGAAAAACCATTTTCCGTCATCTTTGCGGAATTCCCCCTTCTGAAATCAAGCAAACATTTGGAGAAAACTAAACTGTCGATCTCCTTCTCAATCTTAAAGTCGATTTTTTTTAAAAAAACAACATTTTAGCTCTGTACTTTGTACACGAGAAGTGAATAAAAAATACTAACGCCATTTATTCTGAAACTTTTCTATTTTTTCAGAGCATCGTCACTTCATTCGCTGGTACGTATTTCACCTTCTCCCCATTTCGATAACAAAACGACGTTGTAGACCCCCGCATCAAAGCTATTTCTATTACTACAGAGTTTCTTTTTCCTCCGCACATTTTTGCGGTGGGTTTCTGAATTCTTCATTTTTATTTTCTGGGATATTTTTTTGGCGTTTTCGCCGGGAAACATATTTTATTTCAACATATTTCTTTCCCCGTGCCACTCGAGTAAGGCAATTTTATTTACAGTTTAGCCTAAAGCGGCGACTTTCCTTTTAAAAAATTCAAATTCTCATCATAAAACCGAGGAAACACCGTTCGCTTAGAAAAAAAGAAAAGTAAAGTATGAAAAGAAAGTTATGTTCAGTGTCTATATTCTACTTTAAAATTTATTTCTCCCGCGAAACTGTTATATATATGCACGCGGCCGGTTAATGTCGCCTATAAACATTACTTTCAACTTCAAGCGCACGTGGCACTGGATTATTATTATGCTTTGAAAGGATAAACCGGAAAAAATGTCTAGCGAGGAGTCTGCTTGGAAAGGTATTTTAGACGCCACACAGACGAATAAATTAGTCTAATTACAAGTAAAATTGGAATGTTAATTAAAAATTGAAGCCTCAAAACAGATGAAAGCGGATGCTGAAATTGCCGTTGGAGAATTGGGACTCCCATTTGGGTATAAAACTTTTCCGTGTGGCTACACACCTCACAATCGGTACAAGCATATTTAATATCAGTCTATCCAACCGAATTACTTTTTAAGTAAAATGACAAAATCGTCAGATATCTTAACACAAGGAAACAGTAATGAACCACAATAGCAGATATTGCATAATAAAAGCTCCTTAATGGGTTAAAGTTAGTTCATAATGTCTACCTCTTCTGCAGACATTGGTAATAAACTTTGGTAATTGTGAATAAACATTATAATAAACATTTTTAATTGGAAATTAATATTGCAATAAATATGGGTAATTACCAATACACCTTGTAATTGGTAATTGCTAATAAACATTGTAATAAACATTGGTAATTCGCAAACTACGTTTAATAACTATTGGTAATTACCAATAAGCATTGTAAGAAAAGTTGATCGTTTTCAATACACATGTAATAAACATTGCTAATTGCAGACATTGATAATTGCAAATAAGGGTAATTTTATTAAATAAGGAGTTCTCGTTTTCACCAGTCATCGGATTCGTTTTTTCTTCTTTTCTTCCGGTGATAGAAAAAAAATCTTAAAATTTAAAAACCTATGTGATTTTAAAACGAACGTAGGCTACTGTTAAAACATTCAAATTGTAACATCAAACATGCTACGAAAGTATTTGATTTTAATATGTATTTGCTTCTACTGTGGCAAGTTTAAATTATATTATTTATGCCAATGATGGTATTTTTCTACCCGCATTAAAGTCAGTCGAAAGGAGAGGAGGAAATATTGTTTAATTACTCTCTAAAGATCTCGGGTTTATTTCCCCACATGTGATACACAAATCTCCCTTTTGTTGGTTTGCAAACATTTTAGTGACGGCTATTAAGGCTTTTGGGAGGATCTGTTCTCTGTCGGTTTTGCAGCTGGGGATGGGTAGTAGTAAGCAAGCCGAGACAAGCCTCGTGATTTTTTTCTTTTTTTCTGCACACACAGCTATATACTGTTTGCTTGATATTTACATTTCATATATACAAGAAGCAATACTAATATAATATTCCAACAAACTCCGTTTGGAAGGAAATAACATATCTCGAAAAAACCAATCTTCTCGTTTTCGAAGTCCGACTCTCCGAGAATAATCTCACACAAAAATTTTCAAGCTAATCCAAGGTCTCTTAGTCTCTCTTCAACTTCGCTTTCACTGCTACCCCGAAGGTGGGGGGTACGGATTTCCTTCGTATTTCGTACCTCCAAGTTACGAAAAAATGCACACATTCCCTGAGATGATGCTATATTTTGGAGGAAAAATGTAGAATATTTTATTCTTAGGTGTGCTCACCCCTTCTCTCTCCGTTGCAGTGTTTTCTTTTGAAAATTCAGTGGTGGTGAGCAGAGGTTGCAATCAACTTGAAGGTGGGTAGAAGTTTCATGTGAGAGACGATTGTCTGTTATCGTGGAGCGAAATGTGTTCACTAGCTGTTCAAATGGCAAAAGACATTAATCTTCTTCATTTTTTAAGAACAGTTTTCTCTGAGGTCGTAGTCATGCTGTAGTCTTAAGTTACAGCACTTGATATCTACCACGATTTTTAATACCATAAAGCTGTGATGTCACAGACATTTAAAATGTGTTTAAATTTCATTGCAACTACTTAACTGATTTCCACGAGTATATATGCCAGTCATCATATTAATTTTACAGAGGCCGAGATTACTAGACGCGTATACACATCGAGTAAAATAAAAGACATTAACATTCGACATAAAAATTCAAGATTTCAAAGAGATAATAAAACTTTATTTAGTGCTGTGTTTTCTTTATCATACAGGATGTCTCCTATAAACTAAAAAAAATCAATTCTTTGGTATAGACGTTATTACCCGTAAAATGTATTGCTTTTTAGAAAAGTGGGATTATTATTTTTCTCAATGCATTGGATGTTCCACGCACTTTACTGGTACTCGATCGGTGAAGAACAATTTTGTGTAGTACCTTATTTTCAAAAATACCCCACTTTAATTCTGTAAATTCTCCGAATTCCTTTAAAAACTTTTAATTTTCTTGATTATTAAATTTTATTATATTTTGACACTTGTAAAATTTGTTGTAAAATTTCTATAACAGTACCTTTTAAAAAACAGTTGTTATTTCTTATCTAATAAAAATAAAGTCTTCCTTCTTTTACTTTTATAATTTTTTTTTCAAAATGAATAATTCGACTATTTGTATTGAGTTCAAAGTCTATAACACGTCATCACTCGCTTTTAATTACGCACCACATAAATGACTTTATAGTATCCGTCTAAGTTTAAAACGTCATTTTTTGCCAAAAATCATAGCTTTTCTTTAGTTCCTCTATTGTAAAATTTCAACTTTTAGGCTTCTAAATCTGTTTTTGTTTTGTCTGTACGGCATTTTAAAGAAAAGTGACAGCTGTTTAAACACCAGCGACAGCTGTCAAAACAAAACGGAAGTAGCGTCTTCGGAACCCGAAATTGGGAATTTAAAGAGCATTTTTTGAACAAAATTTTTGAATTTTCATGAAGATTAGTTTCAACATTTTTCTAGAATTTTTAATAATTAACAACTTCGCAATTAGAAGTTTTGGAAGCAAGAAAGTGTGGGGAAATTTAAACATGTATTTTATTTTTTTAATAGTTAAAGTTGCTTTCATAAACTTCAAATGCGTTTTTCTCAGAACGGTATTTTTAATAAAATGTTGAAACTTGAAATGGAATTTCTCAAAAAGTTCTTAAAATATTTTGTTGAAAATTCTTTTGATAGTATTTACTAGTGAATGGCCTAAAAGCTTTAAATTACTTTAAAAGCTTTTAATTTGGATATATTTTAATGATGTTACACTCATATTTAGATATAAAGGTAATGAAAATTCCTTAAAAATTCAATGTGTATGATTTTAAAAGAGCAAAATTTTTTACCAAATGTAAATTAAGCAAAGATTTTAGGTGATTCACTAGTCCAGTGTATAAGAAATGTGTTGCACTAAAAATTATTGAAATAATTTAATTTATTAAAAAATTAGACCTTTTGAAAAAAACAGATTTTTTTTACTAAATATTCTTTATTTATTAGAAATTTTATAAAAACTTCTCTGGAATCATTTTTTTAAGTGCAATTCTCTATGATAATATAAAAAATAAATCTAAAAATATAAAAACATGAACTAATTTCTACGTTTAAAGAAAAGGGTTCTCCGAACATAGACGGATAATTCCGCAGTTAGTGGCTAACTATGATTGTTTAAAAAACTGCAAGTTATTTAAGTAACATCGCACTTTATGATTCCGTTTTCAACAGGAAATATTTTAATGGATACAAAATTGCTTGTCATAGGGAAGGACAAATAGGTCATTAAATTTATTCACACGTCTACTCTGAATAGATGCCTCAAACTTACCTCCCGGTCTCTTAGAGTTATTAATGCAGGGCAATATAATATTCAAGAATTATGTGTATACATTTTTGAAAGACGAGTCGATTAAGATCCATTTATACGTCAAGCCATGACGAGGCTATTAATTACTAAAGGTTGTAATTACCTTACAGTAATTTGGAAGAATAGAACGCTATAATTTTTGTTGTTTCAGTTACCATAACTAGTTATTTGACAGGTTAAAGGGACTCTGGGCATACATAATTACTTTCTTCTGTTTATCGTCCATTCATTCGAAACAATGGTATGTCGGTAGCAATATATTTACATTGAAGTTAAAATAATTTGGTTGTTTATATTTAGTACAATAAGGTTATTTTCAAATTTTTACTAGACGACCCGACAGACGTTGTCCTGTTTTAACACTGTAAAACCAAAAATTGTAAAATGATTTAATAAATTATAAATTAGACCGTTTTGATGAAAAATTAAGGAAAACTTAGTTTAAAAATACCTGACGCCACCAATTGTACAGTTATCATAAACGTCATTAGATTAAATTGAAATTCCCGCATCGCCCGTACGCTGATTTGATCCTGGGATTTATCGTACTGAAGCCTGTTGCGGTGACCACTGATACGTGCAGCGAAGGGTTTTCTTTTTCCATTACAATAATCTAAATAAGCACGCAATTCGGGATTTTTAATAAAAAACACATTTTCTATCGGATCCAATTGGGAATCTAAACCATTCTAGAATCAACTTAATGACATACACAAAATTTCATCAAAATTAGCCCAACCGTTTAGGAGGAATTCTATTACAAATACACGGTCAGAAGAATTTTATATATAAAGATTAGTAACGAAATATTTATAGGTCAGTTACTGCAAATACATTCCTTTAACCATTTGTCTTGTATTAAATCTTGTATTTAAAATACTATTCATAGCCTATCTCATGTGGTATACAGGCATATAAAGCACTAGATGTATATATCATATGAATGTACAGTATAGGTATAAAATTAAGGAGAAACTGCTTTCAGATAATTTCTGAACGAAGGGCCGACTAGGTACGGCGCTGCCCTTTCCTAACGGAGTTCATAGGTTCGAATGTCCTACGAATGGTTTTCCGGAATCGTTTGGAATCGGTTTTCAGCACCAGGTCCCCGGTTAATTATCCCTTGTGTAGCAAGCGCTCCGAACTAAACCCTTAAAATAATTCGTCAAATATTTTTCTAGACATTTAATTAAACATATAAAATCCAAAATGAGCTATTGGTTTCTGGTAGACAGGGTACAGCGTTTTCTATATGCATTATCAGTTCTTAAAGGGCAAGATACTATTCCCACGGGCGCTGCGCACTTCTATGAGTAGTTTTAAGTTCAGAGGACCATAGGGGAGTTAAAGCGTCCAAAGAGCAATTATGTCTTACCTTATTATTTAGAAAATTAATAAAAGGCTTTGAAAGCGCCTAATGGTTTTAAGATAAACCATTTTAGCTAGCTATCGAAAATTATCTTATCGTTTCCCTGTGTAAGTATGATATATCCTGAATAAGTATTCAAAAGATATATAGCATTGCATGCGTACACCTAATCCGGTTTAGTATTGTTTGTCCAGTGTAGTTTATTTATAACAATTGGATGTTTTCATACTGATTTTAAGGTCGAGTTACGATGATTTTATGATAGAGTACTTCTAGTATATTTTAGATATTAATACACCGTGTTAGGTTTTAGAGTCTCTTTCATATGCAAATATAGTAAAGTTATCAAATTTGAAATTAAAAAGTTTTGAAATCCGCAACTAAGTAAAATTCAAAAGCTAAGTAAAATTCAGCAATGGATACCAAGAATTTTTCTTTTTACTTTAATTATAAGTATCAGCTTTCTCGTCATATTTCACTGCGACTGGGTTTAGTGCATAATTTATTGTACACATCCCTTAACATGGATATTTGCAAGTTATTTTAATAGGATAAGCGTAATAATCGTTATAAATGATAGAATTCGATTAGAAAGGTAAGATGGTTTTCTTGCTCAGAAACAGTTAAGATATGTGTCTATTTGATAATTTACAGAAAATTTTGAATTTAAATGATTCTGTTTCTTTAAATGTTTTTCTTTATAATTTCCGTATATCGTTAAAAGGACAAACAATTTTTATTCAACATTTTTATGTTTTTTTTCCTTGTCTCATGACTTTCAAATGTTTCAGATGAGTTATATTTAATCGTTGTCTTAATCGTTCTCAAATTTTAGTATTTTGTTCATTAATCTGTTTGTCAAAACAATTGGGTATACATTTTTTTAAATGTTTGTCAGCCTACAGAATGTGAAATATCATGAAATAAACAGAAATTTATAAAAATATTCCACCAGGATAAATGTTTTATTTGATGTAAGTTGTGAATAAAGTCAAAGCAATTCGACACCGAGTTTTGTTTCTGTATAGATCCACAATATAAGGCAAAAACATGAAAAGAATTGGATAATATAAATGACTATTCACGGTTTATTCAATTTTATGGAAATGTTTCTTATTTTTATCAAACAAAATTTTGAAGATTTTAGTGTGTTATGTATTTTATATAAAATATATTTATACTACTGGTGACGTTGCTGAAAATTTATTATTTTAAAAAGAGAGATTTAATGTTCCTTGTTCCCTTAACGAAACTGGAATTTGACATTCTTAAAATCCCACAAGCATTAAACATCTCAGAAACATTTATAATTTCTTACTGATCTTATGTTTTTTTTTTTTAGATTTAATAATTTTTACTACATTTGATAGCAGTTTTAATTCCTTTCTACTTTGCAATTATTAGTAGATATACATAAATTATGTATACATATTTATTCAACAAAGTTTTAATGTTTGATATAGTAGACTATTATAAGAGTAGAAGAAGAGCCTTAAAATATTTTTTTCTCTGTAAAGGCGGTAATGGGAAAGGAAAGTTTAAGAAGTGTCTGAAAGTGATTGCTATTTTTTTATGCATCGTCTATTTTTTTAAAGGAGTTTACTTCATTCTAAACTCTAAATTTTAAATTTACTATTAATTTTATCCAGTATTATTTTTTTGTAAAATTTCCTATCCACATTTAAGCTACTACTCATAAATAGTCAGCTTTTAAATCCCTTAAAGATTGCATAATTTTGAGGAAAACATTCATAAAAGTGACTATTTTTAATCAAGAAAATTATACAAAACTATGTGTATGTACGATATATGCATTTATTTTTAAACGTTTGTAATTTAAGCATAAAAATAAAATAATACTTTTTGGAAAAAGCCAATATTCAGATTTATTATGAATAAATGTTGGTTTTCCAAGCAAATAAAAAAAAAATTAAAATTGTTTTAAACATTGAAAGAGAATTGTATTACAGTAACATATACTTTTTAATAAATATTTGTAATTTTTTTCTTGTATGATAAATTTCAAAGCATGAGATACCAAGTCCAACATCATAATCAAGACGGTAGAACTGAGTTTCCTTCCTGAATCTCTTATTGCTTTCATCTCTTCTGGACACAACAAACCTTTCAATCTCTTGATGGTTGCCATTTCTTATCATTGGAAAGTATCTAAAAACTGACTTATAATCAGAGGGTAGGAATTAGTATCTAAACTTAGCTGGTCCTTTTTTTGCAATAATACCCGATTTTTTTTCTGTAAATAAGGTACGAGTTTAAAATAATTATATTTAATACATTACAAATAGTCTGGTACTGCCATCAGATGTTTAGATTGTGAAATAAACATGATTCTGAGCATTGAAAAATAGATTGTTTCAGTACTTTTGGAGAGTCACTTTTCACACATTTGGTATGCGGGTATACTTCACCACCAACTTACGCTTGCAGCGGGAGTTTTTTCGTAAATCGCGCTAAAGTTGAGTTATTTAGAAAAATCGCAGTCAATCGCCAACTACTTTGTTTTTCAGAATGAAACTTTTTTTTATTTTACTCTTTAATATATAATGTAAGATTATTTAACAAAAAAATAACATTTTTACGAAATCACAAAAATAAACGATTTTTAAAATTGAAGTCCGATCATCTGGCAGTGCCTATTTATTCATCACTATCTTTGTCACAACGGCTCATTTTATTAATTTTGTATTTAACAATAAAAAAGGACTTGTATGTTCTTGGAGCTAGGAATTCGATTGAAGACGAAATGACGTAACCAAAAACCGAGTAATTCGAGGTACCGAGTAATTGTGGATTTGGTTTTAGTTTTGGAGGGCTACGGTCTACTTTTTGCAACACGAGGGCTAATGAGACCGGGACCTACTGCTTAAAGCCGATTCCGAACGGCTACGAACATCCATGCTATAGTGGGATTCGAACCCACGAACTCCGGTTCCGAAGGCCAGCACCCTAACCATTCGGCCATCGTTCGGCCATAACTTGTGGAAAGAAAAAAATGAAAAGCGTTGCATAGCAAAGCAAACAACAAGCATGTGATGTCACACATACATATAATTATACGTATTTAGTAGGTTTGTGGTGGTTAGCGGGTATCTACCACAGATCTACTAAATACGTATTTTTACGTGACCCGCGCTCCAGTGACAGACTGCAAAAAACGTAAAAATACGTTGCCCGCACGCGAAGTGTTAAACACTCCAACCCAGAGATATCACGGGAGAGAAATAGAAGACACATTTTCACCCCACCATTTTGACCGAAGCGAGTAGGAAGGGGTTAAAGTTTCATTCCTGTAATTACACATTTGATATTTTTTACTGTGTTCTTTCGTTATTTTAAAAAAGGATGAGTATTCAATAAATTATTTATGGATTTTGGAACCTTACAAATGTCGATGATGCTTTACATCAATAGGTAACAAATAAAATGCAATTAAAGTTATTATAAACAACTATGAAATACATTAGACAACCTTGTGTAAAACACATCTGCAGATGTAAGAACAGGGATAACATTACTAAATTGTTACCATCGGAGTTAAGTTTTCATTAATTAATTTAGTTACGTTTGATCACAAAGAATATTATTTTACTAAATGTATTATTTCGTTTTATAACAGATATAATTAGTTTCTTTAATATTTTGGGATTATCAGCTAGCATTAAAATATAATTTCCACCGTTTTATTTTTTATAACTATATATTTTATTCTATAAGACATATTTTGCTTTTATCAGATGAACTAAAGAAAACTATTAGATAAAAATGCGGGACACAACGAATCTCTCAAAATATTTAAAGTACGCCGACAGCAAGGTTGAGTTGAGAAGTATAAGATTTACTAAGGCAGTAAGAGAGAAATTTTAATATCACTTTAAAATACTTTATAAAATAGTATAAATTCTATATAAAGATCTACAACATCGATTAGCTTCACTATAATTGTGTGTTTGGGTAATTTATTTTGCCTTCCAATTATATCAAAAGATTATTATGTAATTTTAGAATGTTTTAAAGTTTTAAGTTCACAATTTGACAGACAGCACGGTCAAAAAATTGTAATTTATATAAACTAACAAAATTTTTCTTATGTTTGAATAAAACGTTCTGAAATAAATCATTCTTTTAATCTCCTCACATGCTTTTCAACAAAATAAAAAAAGAGAGATGACACCCTATGAATTCTCTACCGAGCAGGATTTATATTTATAATTTGTAAGGAAATGCTCCAGACATAGTTCAAAGAGGAAATTTGTTATAGACTATAGCAAGTGCCAAATTTATTAAATCTGCCTCAGACACGTGACGAAATTTAATAACATCCCAGTCTTTATTCGTAGCAAAGCAGTCTCTTTTTCAGTATTCACGGTGGTTTCTCGCAAAAGTAAAAGAATCTTTCATCTAAAGATTATTTTTTCAAACTTAAAGGAGACCAAAATATATGAAAGATTCCTGTTAAACACACGTAGTTTTATTAAACACTTTTTTGTACATACACTTTAAAAATATTTCTTCGGAATACATAAGAGTCGACTTAGTAAACCATTTCTTCTTTTAAAGTGACGTTTTCCTTATTCAGTAAAACTGCCTTCGAAAGACCCAACGTGAATGCACTAATGTTTTTGTAATTCGTTTCTTATATAAAAAACATTAGGCCGTGCATTCACTTTAAAAATCCCTTTAACGTCGGGTCCTGCATTAAACTTAAGACGTCCCCGCTTTTCGTTTAATGCAGAGTCATTCCTAAAACTTCCAAAATATGCGTAATTTGTTTCGCTTTATACCGCTGTCTCAAATGTTTGGGAAATGATTAAAAAAAATCCTCATAGTTTTCTTAGTACAAGTTTTTACTAAATTTTTACAAAACTTCGGCATGGTTAAAAAGGCGATTTAGCGTTTTGCAATATGTCATTTCCTTGATGTGGAATTTTGAGATTTGCTGGAAGTTATATATTTTTTAAATTTTTTGTAGCATACAATTTTATGAAAAATTTTGTTATACGTCTGAAAAAAATTCTTTATATTTGAGAGTCATGTTTCAATATAAATATAAAAAATGTACTAGCTTACACACTACATGTATATATGCATATAGATATATACATGTGCATGTATGTGTATGCATGAATCTGGTATATGCATGTGTGTGTGTGTGTATATATGTCAGGTCTAAAAAAGGGGTAGGTGAAAATTGCGTAAATTAATAAATACTAAAATAAATGAAAAAGACCCACGCTCGCGTAAATTTTCAGGATAATCCGGTCAGGCGGAAGTATTTTTGAAGAATCTGATGAGATTGCAAACAGATAAGATCAGTCAACGAGTGAACATGGAGTGGTCAACTCCTTTTTCACGCATAGCTTTGCGTCGATTAATGAAAATGGCGCAAGTTACTATCCTTAAGAACGATGAGTTAATAAAACTCATTATTATCAAAAAGACTGTTTTCCATTCCCCTTAACTCTGCACCACGACATGTCATATATATATATATATATATATATATATATATATATATATATATATATATATATATATATATATATATATATATATATATATATATTTACATATATATGTATGTGTAAATATGCATATGTATATATACATATGGAGCAGTCGAAATTTATTCGTTCTTGTTAAGAGATACAGCGCATATCTGCCAGGGCTAACTTCACAACGCAATTTTACTGCCACCCTATGGAAAACAACTGTAAGCGCTAGGACCAAGAAGATATTAATTAAAATTATTTTTTATACCTTAAAGTCGGAGAACTAACGTACATGAGTTAATAAGGTAAGAGAAATCCATGCATCTGGTGATTTGTGAAAATGCCATATTCAGGAGTGGGTCAATCAGATGGGTAACTTCATCTGAAAGTGAGACTTAAATCGGGAGTTTCTTCTGTGGCTTGTAAAAGTATTCTTTGTGGAATAGCTGTAGACAACTGCATAAACATTGCAATGATCTGTATCTTTTCCTGTGATAATTGACAGTTGGTTTAGGAAAGTGAAAAATAAAAAGATTACAAGCAATAATTATTCTATCTTGAGTGAATTAAGTTTTAAGAAGTGTAGAAGGATTGCATTCTCACTTAGACATATCCTTAATTTGGAAGGATTAGAAAAGTTAAGATTAGAGAAACTGAACGGGAGATGAGAGAAATCAGAAGAAATTTAAGGGCTCTACTTTCTGATAAATTGCGCGTATAATAGATACATAAAAACTATTGTCGAAAAGGTTTCTTTAAATTCTTCGAATTCACATTTCTAAAATTTAATCTTTCATTTATACCTATTAAATCTAAGGCAGAAAGTGATTCACCAATAAGGTCATTTTAATGAATGTAAACAAGAAAGGCCGACATTTATATAAAAACATTCTTTTTATATTTTTTCCTTTATATGAAATTCATATCATGGACAGGGAACTAGATTTAGGGACTATGGTACATTTATGACAACAGCCTTTGGCCAGAATATTTAAGGTTCCCGATTGATAGGTTGTGTTCCTTTGAAAATTAAAGTTAATATTTAAAATATGTTTCACCAGTAGTTTTCAGAGTTAAAAAAAAAACATTTTATTTAATTGTTTTCGTAAACTCAACTTTACATTTCATGATTAATCTTTTTAGATAGTTAAAAAGAAATAACTACACTTTTGGTGTTTTTAATTAAAGAGAGATAGGATGAAAAAAAAATAAAATCCTCAATCATATATTAAAAGATCTCTGATTAGCCGTAATAAACTTTAGTGAGACTGATACAAAAGTGTGACTTAAAATGTAAAATACGGTGCCATTAGCACACGTATTGCAAAAAAATGTAGACGTTCCGAAACAAACAATAGAAAATGCAAAACATACTTTCAATTTTCAAACTATCACTGCATAATCACAGTCAAAAATTGTGAAATTGAATTTAAAAAATACATGACAAATATAAATTCTTAAAATGAAATAATTCATCGAATAAATTTAGTCAAAATGCAATAAAACTGGTATTTCCTTTAAGTCCATTTGAAATACATTTAATTCACTAAATTAGTTAACAAATGTTATTATTTTAACTCAAAATTAAAAAGAAAATATCAAATGGGATCAAAATGTAATCCCCAAACCTAACCTTTTATAAGTATAAGTTCCATTTCTGTATGCCCTTGGCCTTCGAACAATTTAACTTCTATAAAAACCTTCTTATGGTTGACATGAATCACCATGTAAAAATCAAGATCACTCCACCAATTTCAACATGTGTAGCTAACATACATATACTCACACATATATACAAAGATGATGGTTTATGGTGGTTTCTAGAGCTACGGTCTTCTGTTTTTCTGCACGAGTCTAACAAAACCGGGACCTACAGTTTAAAGCGGATAAGGAAAGGGGGCGAGCATCCGTGCTAGCAGTGACATACATAGAAATGATTTATATACATATTGACAGGAGATTAGAAGCTTACACATTACTTTTATTAAACCCAACTACAAACTAATTAGATGCATATTCTCATTTTTAGTTTTAAAAAAAATCAGGAAATATCGATGATTATTCCAATTTTGTGTTTCTGTTAGTTTGGCTAGTTTCTCTATTAGTCAATACTAGTTATCTAAGTTTTTCTGTTTCAATTTTGGTGTCAAACTCTTAAATAAAATCAGTTTTCCTTATTTTTCACTAACGAGACATTTAAAAAAATAGGTTTACACGCATGACATATGTTTAGAATTTATATTCATAAACGGCGTAAAAAAGTTTCCTTAAAAAGTATACATCAAACTTTGAAGAAAAAATGTCGTCCACATTAATAAAATTAAAATAAAGTACTCCAACTTGACATCAATACCTCCCTTCCCCCATGCAGAAAATGAAAAAAAAAATCCTTCGCTCTCGAAAACAAGTGGTCCAGGACTTTACTGACGTCATTTATGCGTAGCGGATCGAAGTTTCAAAAAATATATATCAAGAGTTCACTTAATATCTGTTTGAAGCAAGGCGGGACAGCTTTCTTTTGAGGACGGGGGACTGTAATTAATTTTGAAGTACCTGAGCCCAGAGAAAAAAAAAATTCCTTGCAAATGTTTAAACAAATATGCCACTCTGATCTCGTTAAAACTACGGGGAATTTCTGACAAGACATTTCGACACAATTATTTTTCTAGGGAAAAATGCATCGCAAACCTCAGTGAAGACTTTTTGTGTTTCATTGTTAATAAAAAATATTTTCAAACGGAAAGGGCATAATTCGGGACAGATTTGTCAGTAGAGTTTTTCCTCGTAGAGTACTTTTCCTTTTTAAACCTCCAAAAATGTGTTGTTTATTATTTTAACATTTTTCTTTGAAATCTCTGGACATTTCTGAATCCTATTGAAATATTCATTTAGAACCTGGAAAATATCCTAATCTTTGCATTTAACATCGTAGCTTTTACGGAAACTAAAAAAACTCCAAATGCTCTTTATTGAAAATAGTGTTTTTTTCAACTAGAGTGTATTCTAAATAAACTATCACACATATTGATTTCAAATTTTCATAACAAATACATTACAGATATACGGTAAAACTCTACCCGCTCTTTTTACGTTGTTATTTTTAGTTTTTTAAAAAGAAATTTAGGAAATATCCTTCCAATTTTGTGTTTCTGTTAGTTTGGCTAGTTTCTCTATTAGTCAATACTAGTCAACCAGTCATCTAAGTTTTTCGGTTTTAATTTTGGTTTCAAACTCTTAAATAAAATCAGTTTTCTTTATTTTTCCCTAAAGAGAAGTTTAAAAAAAATAGATTTACAAGCATGAGATATGTTTAGAATTTATATTTCATTTGGTATTTATAGCAATTGAAATAAAATTTTTAAATATTATTTTAGCTATTTTAAAAATGTAATCTCCTACTGTCATATTTCTGATAGTTTTCAAATATTTAAGTAAGTAGAGAATGATACCAAATTATTGTTTCCAAAAATCAAAATGAATTAATGAACCTCACTTTGTGTTTGTGTAAGTCTGAAGAAAGAGGCAGAAAAATTTGAACTTTTGAAAAAGTTCTTACTTTTCACTTGGTATAAAAGGTTCTTATTATTTAGAAATAAAGAAAATTCATCAAAACTAATTAAATAAAAAATGAGACCAAAATCTGAAAATCCCATGTATTTTTTATGACTAAACAATATATTGTGAAAAACCCCTTTGTTCAGAAAACGAAAGAACGCAATCAGCTGATCTCAATGCCTCCTGTTTCGATCCGGTTACAATAGAGCGGAGACGCCGTGTCTGGGATGTTGACAGTTTGGTTGAATAGGCCGCAAGCTCCTGATCGGTTGAGGCAATGAGCCGGAGGATTGCCTGGAGAAACCCGGAATCGGGACAGCTAGAGTATGAGAATTCAACTATAAAAAACGAGCTGTAACCTTAGCTGGAGTTTTCAGGTAACTGGAATCGTAACTGACCAAAAAACGGTTGGTGGGACAATAACTGACCCCCAGGTATAAAAAGCCTAGAATTTTGCTACTCGGAGCTTTTCGACATTTGTTTGCGTAGGTTCTTTGATCTCGTGGAGCCTTCCGTGATTTTCGACCGCAGCCAGCTTTTTAGCGATTGCGTTCAGGAGACTCGTAAAGTCCGCTCATATAAGGAACGGCAGGGTCTCGGATACCGAAAGGTTGATAGATTGGGTTTGCATTGCACCCTGGAAGAGCCTCCCATTTTGTGAGATTATTTAATCTTTTTTTTTCCGACTATGATCGTCGTGGAAATGTTATGCAAGAACCATTGTTTTACTTTTCGACTTCTTTTGGGAGATTAGAATCCCTGTGTATATAAATAGTATTTACTCCAGAAAATAAAAGTAATTTCCAATTCTATTGTAACTGTGATATTTCTATCACGTTATTTCTTCACTCAAGAACAATGAAGTTGTCACAATATAATAAGGCGAAAAATAAGAAAGAAATTTAATCAGCTTTCATTTAAAGCTGATTAAAAATATATTATAGCTACTTTTAGCCTTTTTTAAACTAGTAGTTAAGTTTGGGTTTGGAGCACTAAGGTTGTTTCTTTTACGCGAGCGCTAATGTAAGCGGGACATTTTGTTAACAGTCAATTTTTAACAACTACGAACATCCATGTCTACAGCGGAAATCGAAACTTTGGACTTTTTTCGAATATCAGAGCCCAACTCAACCGGCATAGTTCGGCCAATTAGTAAAAAATAGGTTTTATTGGAATGATTTTAAAATCATGCACTAAAAATATTAGAATATGAATGATTCGCTATTAAACGTGTCAAAACATCGTGCTAAATCCCGAACCTGGTTCTATAACTGAAACCCTAAAAGGAAATTTTACCGTACCGAATAGGTATAAAAATCGAACCAACTTCCGCGATTCGATATCATATCCCCATACCAAATATAATCGAACTAGTTTGTGCTTTTAGCATTTATGTTCTCATACTTACTAACTGATAAGCACTCACAGACATAATTAAAACTGCAGGTATATTTAGAGAGCAGAAAATTATAGCCTGCAATTATATGCACCAAACCCCCCTCCCCCTATTTACACTTATCTAAAAAAATCGATGTCACTGTTTCGGCCTCTATTCATCGTGTAGGAAACAGCATCGGCATGAGTCGCATGCAAGATGCCGCGCAGTTTGGACCTCTCTCATTTCGAGAAAGGTATAATTATCGGATAACACAAATGTGGCCGATCCTTTACATATCTAACGATCTGAAATACCCAAAATCGACAGTGGCCTATGTGATTAAGAAGTGGAAGGGGAGCGGTGATTGGCGGAATGTACCCCGAGTCGGCAGACCAACGAAACAGACAGAGAACGAAGAGTGCTGCCCAGACAAATTATGAAGAACCGCACCCAACCGATGGCCCTCATCCGCGACGAGTTTCAACAGGCATCAGGGAGTATTGTTTCTATGAATACCATCCATAAGGAAGCACATCTGCTTGGTTTTCATGTTCGTGTTGCTGCCCATAAGCCTTTGATCATAAAGTCCAACCGCGCTGCTCGGTTAATGTGGTGCAAAGCACATCGAAATTGGACAGTATATCAGTGGAAACGGGTGTCCAAATACTTACTGGTAGACAGTGTATAAGTAACAGCTCCGCAGCCATTTTTGGTATAAAGATTGCTATATGTAATTGCCTTCTTCATTGGAAAAAATATTTGGGCGATTTTATTCTGGTTGAGCGTTAATATTTTCTGATATTTTAGAACTACATAGTCTGTAACATGAGAGCAACAAGATAATCTAGAAATAAACATAACGTTAACATGGGGAATGGGCAAAAAGAATCTACGCTAAAATTTATACGAACCTTAATACTTGAATAATCTAGTAACTTAGTTCATAGCTGAATCAGCTGAGGGTAACTGTCAAACATTTACAGTCTTTCTTATATCGACAAAACCAAACGGGGCCTTCAATTTCACTTGAAAAATCGTGAGTTAAGATAAATAGTAGTTTAGAATCAAATTTTCACTGATTAACATTCGAGGGACTCCAATCACTCCTTTTATCTACCGCTGCATTATTTATCGGAAAGTATCATTCTCCTCTGAACCCCTCTAGCTTAACTTCCAAATACCTTCTCATGTTATAAAAAATATATCCTTCACTAGTTACAAGCAAACCTTAGTTTTCTAACCCGTTCAAGACCAACGTCTCGTGGACGCGACGCAGCGATTCCACTCTTATCATCCCAGCGTCGTCTCCAATCGAAGAGCTCCGATTGATATTGAGAGACCAGCGTCGCGTAAGCGTAATTGGAAATCAGAACATTTTATTTGAATTCTTAAAAGCTAGATTTAATTACTAGTCAAAGGTTTTCACACCGGACGACTTGTATAGCATTTATGAGACGGCCCCCAACGGGTAAAAATGGTAATCCATTTATTTTCCTATGATCATTTACTTATACTTCTCTTCTTTTTGTTTTGTATTTTTTGGCAGATACATTTACTTATTTCAGGGTATATATACACCGACAAGATGTTATTGGATGTAACGGGTCGTATTTAATTCGTTTGATGTTGACGTTTTTCAATCGCTTTGAAAACGGAGCTCGTTTCGCACCTGCGAAACAGCTGACTTCAGTCTTTTTCAGTCTTGTTCCTTATTCGAGTTGAATTTACATTTATTTACTTATCATTAGTATGAACTAAACTATTATTCCCGACGAATTAGCTTGAAAATTATTATTACTTCTGATAATTTTGTAATAAAATATTCTTTATCCGTGTTTAAAGGGACAAAGGACGATCAACATAGCAGAAGTTAACCAAAAATATAAAAAATATTTTTTGTTCTGAAAAAAAATCAAGTTATGTACATGCTTTATTATTAAAACACAATTTTAAATAACTAGACGATCTTATTTTAAGGTTAAAAAAACATTTTTCATTTCGACATATTCTGTATTGAATTAGTATTTTCAAAATACTTAAAGGAGCATAATTCAAAACAAACGCTATAATTGTTAACGTTTCAGCCGTTTCACCCATACTTCGGAAATAACGAATATCGCAATAATCTCATACCCCCTTTCCCCCGTGTAGGTTCTTATCTACTCAAACTCTCCATTGCAAAATAAACGACAGACAGGACCGCAAAAAGGAAACTTTTAGATGACCCCTTAAATACTGGTTACTATAATCACCCTGTAAAATGTCCTGCTTAAATTCATGTTTTATACACAGATACTTTGATATTTAGATATAATATTCATATTGCTTTTGTTAAATATAAAAATTACTCATTAAATTTTCTTAAATTATTTATTATCTTCTATTTTGGTTTTCGCTAACATTATAGCTAGTTTTAGCATTTTTAAAACTAGTAGTGTAGTTTGGGTTTGGAGCACTAAGGTATAATGTTTCTGTTACACGAGGGCTAGTGTGAGTATGACATTTTGTTAAAAGTCAATTTTTAACAACTACGAACATCCATGTCTACAGCAGAAATCGAACCTTTGAACTCCATTATCGAAGAAAATAGCACAACTCATCCGGAATCTTTCGGCCAATTAGTAAAAAATAGGTTTTATAGGAACTATTTTAAAATCATGCCATAAAAATATTAGAATATGAATGACGCACTATTAAACGTATCAAAATATCGTGCTAAATCCTGAACCTGGTTCTACAACTGAAACCCTAAATGGAAATTATACAATACCGAATAGGACTAAAATTCGAAACAGCTTCAGAGAATCAATATCATATCCACATACTAAATGTAATCGAACTAGTTTGTGCGTCTAGCATTTCTGTTCTCATACATACGAACTGATAAGCATTCACAGACATAATTAAAACTGCAGGTATATTTAAAGAGCAGAAAATTATAGCGTGCAATTATATGCACCAAACCCTCCTCCCCCTATTTACACTTATCTAAAAAAATCGATTTTTCATTAGAAAGTCATTTACCAATGAACGACTTGTTATTCCTTAATTGCAGATATCATCGTATCGCAATCATTAACTTTTCTATTTCTCGACGGCTGCTACGACGCCATTAACTCAGGTTGCAATGAAATTTAGATTGCGTGGCCGAAAGAAATTTCTAGAAATTAAACATGCAAGGCGGCTATATGAACTCTCTCAAAACAGCCGACGCTCAAATATTAGCAACAGAAAAAAGATAGAGATTTTACGGCTTTAATTGATTTGTAATGATAGCATAAAAAGAAAATTTCATTCTATTTTCTCCTCCAAAATATTTATTGGATATGGCAAGCTGCTCTATCGACTATGAGGAATCATTAACTTTGCATTCCTTCTGTAGTTAAAGAAAAGGAGGTAATTACATTTGGCGATTGCGATTCGAACCATTTCATCTCAACTAGAGTGGGTTCATTTATATAATGCTCAAGGCTACATTAAAATACACGGGCTTACGATTGGGTTCTTTTAAAATCTAAATTTTAGAACGATTTCACCAGAAGTTATTCCCAATGTGGCATGCATGCACACAGACACATGAACATAAAACAATGAATATGTATTTATTCTTCAAAGATTACAAATGAAGTTATAGCTCATAATTTTAGTTCCTAGTGCATTCAATTAAACACTTAAACTTTACTTGCAGTTCCAGTCTAGCAATCTTGCAGTTACCAGCAGTCATGATATCGGAAGATTTATATCAGTATTTAGTTTTGAAAAGTGTAGAAGGAAAGCAATCGCTTTCAAGCTTCTTAAAACAATCGTGGCCAATCAGTTCTTGGCATTCGGAAATAAAATTTAATCATTTGGGTAAGCTCGAAAACCACCTATGGAACAATTTAGACATTCCACGAATAAAATCCTATTCTTGAGATTGAGGAAAAATGCTGCCAATGGGTAGAAAATAAGCATTTGTTCTAGCATTCATTTTGAGAAACGGGTAAAAAGAGTTTAAGCCGGCGAACACTGCTTTAAACCTGACATTTTATGGCGAGGAAATTCGGTATTAAAGAATGGGAAGGGGAAAAAGGACAATTTTAGGTAGATATTTTAGATGTAATGATTTTGATATACTACCCCTCCCCCCATATATATATATATATATATATATATATATATATATATATATATATATATATTGGCCATACAAGTATTAATTTTGGTATAATTTTCTTGAATAAAAATAGAAACTTATATGACTTTATTTGAAAAAAATAAGGTCATCAAAGGATTAACAAAACTTTAAATAAATATCTGGTGTATACATTTTGTTTTACATTTTTGTTATCCCATGATAATTGTATGGAGTAGTCTTATAAACATAATAGTAAACTTTTAGGAGCTTTTCTAAATCATTAATATACTGCAAGCCCTATTTAAAAAGGTGGAAAGTAAGGATAGGCAACGGCCAAATACTACCTTGCTTAGCGGCTAACAGACCAGAAGTACTGCACTCAGGATTATATATATATATATTATATATATATATATATATATATATATATAATATATATATATTTATATATATGTATATATATATATATATTATATATATATATATTAATTTATATATATATATATATATATATATATATATATATGTATATATATACATATATATATATATATGTATATATATATAATTTATATATATATATATATATATATATGTATATATGTATGCATATATATATATATCACACATATATATATATATATACATATATATATATATATATATATACTTTTAATATACATGAATGCATATATATATATATATATATATATATATATATATAAGAATATTTGCGTACATATACATGCATATATATGCAAATATAATATCTGAGTGCAAAGATTAATTGATATTTCACTAAAGTCGTTTTCTTTTGTGTCGTGAAACCATGCGTCCGCACTTTCGCATGCTGGAGTAAAGGATAAAATAGACGAGCTTCAAAATGATTTGTGATGCAAAGGCGCCCGAAAAGCCGGAATGCACGACGAAGCAAAAAGAATTATAGACACCATTTTCCGAACGGTGAACAAAACGAAAAAAAAAAGTAAAGATCAGAGACTTTCTTAAACGCCTTTTTTTCCCATTCGAATTTGTTTTGTTCTTTTTCCGAACTGAGTGAGAATATATGATGTTAAAAAATGGACATACACAATTATCCATTTTCTTTTACGCAATTGTTGAATTAATCGAAATGATTTTTGAATGTTTTTAAATAAGGGATGTTGAAAATTATTGAGTACATTTCATGCCATTAGTACGACGATGTGAATTTACATTGTCTGTCCAAGAAAATAATCCTTTATGAAATTTATTTTACGGCTATTTTTTTCTAAGCATAAAATGCATACAGTTTTGGATCTTCTTGATGTTATGTAGTTACTAGCTGCTTCTCACCCAGCCTTCGGTTTGGGTTTTAAAATATTTCGATGAAAGATTTAGAACCACCTTTGAAGATTATAAGACGTATTAATATAAATGCTGAATAGATTTGGTATGTTTCAGATTGTTGACGATTATAACAGTTTATTTTAATAGCTGAATGTCCAGTAAGTGCACTGTGTTGCCCATGAGCCTCTGCGTAATAATTCCCAATTCCACGACTTTTTTAATGTAGGAGTCAAATTCAAACTACTGTGGAGAGTAATATGTATGTAGTGTTCTGAATGGGATAATTCATTTCCGAGATTGGGGTCTTTTAGTGCTAATATTTTACATAACTGCGCTTAAAACAATTACTTGGGATGACGTTATATTGTTAGAAATATTGCTTCTTTCACTTAGTTATGATGCGATAAGTTAAAAAAATTAATCGTTTGAGTTTAACCTGGGAAAATAATGCTTAGAATAATGACATGAAATGCTGGAAAAAGGGGGAAGGAATGGATTTCGAACGTTAAAAATTTACTAAAACCTTCCTAGGAATATACCTAAGAATTTCACAAATTTTCCCGGTGTTTGAATGAATGGTGTTTGAGTCTATCAAATACAGACAGACACAAATTCATTTATATATATATAGATTTTGCCAATTTTGAGAAACCCATTTGCTGTTACTACTGGTAGCTGATCTAAAAAAAATCGGGATAATGTCGGTCGTTATCAGGACTTAATGCGCGTGGATTTGTAGTCCCTTTCTACAAGTGCATGTGTCTTTCGAGAGGAGGGGTGGCTAAAATTATTTATGTTAAAGATACAGTTGTCCTCGATATGAAGGCTTCAATTTTAGCCTGTTCAGTCAGAATTTCTCAGAATTCTTCTGTCCTCTAGCCCCTTCTAACTCCCTTGTGTAAATGTGGTGGTTTTTCAAGAAGAGAATGTCGCTGGCTGAAAAGTAGCATCTCTCTCTCTCTCTCTCTCTCTTTCGGTGAAGTTTATTTCTAGATATGCAAATATAGTACACAACAACTTACATTCATTTGCAATTTATTATGTCAATTTAAAATTTTAACCCTTTCATTGGCCGTGGTAAGATTATTTTAGTCGATCTAACAAAATACACCTGTGGGAATCGCAAAACCCATTCTAGCAAATTGGTTTGTTATTGAAACGACGGGAAGACTGATTCCCTCTTCGATTTTGCGCTGTCATCAATTGTTCGATCGATTGAATAAAATTAGCAGCTCTTTTTGAAAGTTTAGAAACGTGGAGTGAGAAATAAATGGCACACGAAAGGGTTAAACATTTTCAAATTGCAAACTAAAAATCCAAACAGGTTTGTTATATGATATGAAGTGTCAATTGTGATGTTTATTTTTTATACTAAATAGTACTGTATCAATGGTCAGATCGTATAATTAGATTTACTTAATGAAAAAAAAACTAGTTTTATGTTTTGAGTGATAGTTTATTTAACTTGATATATAGTGAATTTTTTTATAAAAAAGCTAGAAGTAGTTTTTAATTAAGAAAATAGAATATTTTTTATATTTTATTTATTTTGTAGTATTAAAAATTGATAATATTATATTTATTTATTTTTTTTTTTTTTTGATTTACATGCAACAGAGTAAAATGTGCAGTTTAATAGGTTTTTTTTATAGTTTATAGTTATATCGTATATATATAAAACAGTCATAGTGAAAAGACACATAGTTATAGGTTATATATATATATATATAATATATACACGACTAACACACACACACACACAGTATATATATATATGTATATATATAATACATATATACACACACACACATATATATATATATACGCATATATACACACACACACATATATATATACACACACACACACATATATACATATATATATATATATATATATATATATATATATATATATAAACTGAAACATATATATGTAAACACATCAAATTTGACAGAAATTCTGAATCATTTGAAGAAGCAATTTGCACCAATTATACTATGATGATTGATTTTCTAAAATTTGAGAAATTTCAAGGGATAGATCGCATGATTTTTACCTCATTTTATAGGCATTTTTTGTTAGCTACTACGGATAAAATGGTTTCTACTGAATAAATCCTTCAAAATTATTTAATAAATCTTAAGTTTAATTTCCGTCCCTGTAGCTGTAGAAAAATTTATTCTGTAAACGTTTTCTTTCCATGCATGTTCCTTATTATTAAATACCATATCCTAAAAAAGTATTTATGACTCTTGGTTGATTGTATTATTCCCTCTCGAAATAAAAACATATCTCTGTAAGCTGGAAAAATTAGCTTAGACTCATAAAATGTTTTTATTCAAATCATCCTCTGAATATTTATAATAAATACAGCATGAATGATGCAGCCAAAGAAGCCCCACATCTCTTACTTCTTATGTCGGTAATATTTGGTAAAAAAAGAAATTTCATTTTCTGCATGATAGTAAAATGCTTAGACAGTGAGTTTTGTCTCGGAACACTATTTACGAGGGAAATAAAAATGCGTTTACGTTCGATAGAATGCAAACTCGTAAAAGTAGCTCAAGATTTTAACTGCGGAAAATAAAGTTTAATTTCCTCCGCTCTAAAATATTTGGAGCACGACGTACCATCACAGGGAAGAAAAAAATGTTTTTAAGGAATGCGGTGAAGCAGTTTCTATAATACTCTTACTGTACTGACGTAAGATCGAGTTGAGGAGATATCAATTTTGATACGTGCTTGTCATATTTATAAACATTTATTTTTAATATTTCGAAGTATAAAGTATTACCTCCTGAGGCAGTGAGGAATCTCCGAAAACTGCACCTATCCCCAGCTTTTATTCATCTTGGGAAAATTAGCGTTGATAGCCATGATTTTACTGCCAACTTTTCGAGTAGTATAATAATGAAAAGGGAAATGCTTTTAAAATAACTTGTTATAAAGCATTTACTCTAATAGTATGATACTTTAAAATGTTTTTTAACATGACAAAAATTTACTGAAAGTTAATTCAGGGCACATACCACATTTACGCAAATTTAAATGGAAGATTTTTTTCGCCTTATAACTTATTATTATCGTAAGTACGTGGCAATTTAAGTACTTGTTAATTTTTATTTAATATTTTTGCTGAATATACTTTGTTTTTAAAAATTAAGAAATTTTTATATAAATTGAAAAGAGAGATCGTGTTTTAAATATTTTAAAATGTTTATATCACACCGTGTGCAAACTTACAGAAACACAAAGTGAATTTCATTAATCGGTTTTGCTTTTATGTAAACAATAACTATTATCATTCTACATATATTTAAAATTATTAAATTTTTAGAAATATATTAACAGGGGATTGGATTTTCAAAAAGCTAAAATATTTGGGACAGACAGATTTTAAATAACGACAAACATCAGATACCTAAAAAATATTGTATTTAAAATCTATTGAGCCACAAAACAATTAAAACATGATTCAAGCCGTATAATGACGATGTTACATCTCTCCATTTGGTTTGGAACTCTACGGTCTACTGTTTTGCAACACGGGGATAATGAGACTAGGGCCTATTGCTTAAAGCCGGTACCGAAAGGCTACAAACATCCATTCTATCAGAGGGATTCAAACCAGCAAACTCCAGTACCGAAGAGATTTACATCTTTGACAGCTGGATACTTGAGTGTTTTTGTCTAGAATTAGAGCGATATTCTTTTATTTGTTGCTTGTTTAAAATTTTCATTTCAAGTACTATAAATACTAAATAAAATAATGAACAAGGAAAAAATTTGGTAGTGTTTCATTGTAGCATTATAATGTTTGACTGTGAGAACCTGAAATGAATATACGTAATAGCTTTTTGTTTACAGTGCATAAAAGTTGAAAAAACACCATTTTCAGTGAAATGCATTTAGATTTTTATAGTTTCCTTAAAAACTACGATATTGAATTCAAAGAGTTAAGAGTCTTAGAGGTTCTATTTCAAATATTTTAGTGGGTTTTATTTTAAACGACTCAGAAACGTCCAGAGATTTTAAAAATGTAAAATTCAAAAAGCCGAATTTTTAAAAGTTTAATTGTGGTGTGTTCCTATAAAATACTTCAATTTATTTCATTCATTAATGGGACGCAAGCATGTAAATTTCAGATAGAATGATTCTAAAACAAATCAACTTATAAAATTTTCCATTTGAATCAACAAATTAGGATTTTTCGAAGAGTGCAAAGAAATTTTCTCCTTCGGCAGGTATATACACTAAAATTATCATCGTTTGCTTTGCTTATTATGTAACTACAATTTTAGTAGTTATTTACTTACAAGGGCTTCGAACCTTAACTGAATCGAAAACCGTGAAAAACCGTTATTTTGATCGGGAGCAAGCACCAGAACTAAACCGAAAATAAATATCAGTTTATTTCGGTTTGATATTCCTTCAGTTATTTTCTTTCAGTATCTAACTTATCAATATTTTCTATTTTAACGTCGACCCTATAATTATCTTCATTACAGGTACATTGTGCAGAACGATGTCCGAATGGTTAGGGTGATGATCTTCGGTGGCTGAGTTTGTGGGTTCGAATCCCACTGTGGCATGAATGTTCATAGCCAGTGGGGTCAGCTTTAAGGAGTAAGTACCGTTTTCATTAGTCCTCATGCTGCAAAAAAGAAGACCGTGTATCGCTCCAAATCAAACTAAACTACCTGTGCATTGTTTCTCGATTTCTTGTTTTGATGTTGGATAGTAATTTTCTTTTTTACTTTTGCATGAAACTACTTGTAGAGAACTTGTAGAAGGCAGATTTAATTCAATTGTCAAATGTGATTTTGATGATTGTTTACAATATCAGCGCTTGTCGTAGTTCTTGCTCACCACTCTTATCGTACATGGTAGTTCATTGCATTCATTCACATAGTGTTCTAATTAAAAAAAAATTAAATCTTCTCAGTTTTTATAGAATTACATTTTTTGTTTATGGTAGATTTGCATTTTTAGTACAAATAATAATATACATAAAATAAAATTATTCATTCGGAAATGAACCGAAAACCATTATTTTGATAGAATATCGGAACGAAAAAAATTACGGTTCAAAGCCCTGGTAATACTGAAAAATATAATAAAACTATTATATAACATATTTCTTCTTTAATCAATGACATCCTATGATATGCTTCAAACAATATCTGATCAGTAACACAACGTGCTGTATACTATTCAAATTTGTTTAAACTTTATATTTATTTTATGCTGTCCATGATAACTTAAATTTAAGATATTTATTGATATGTAATCAGCAGAAATGACTCGAACATTAAAGGGTTAATATTTTGTCTTCTACTTCGAATAAAACTGAGTTGGTATTGTCAGCTATTTCATTAAATATAATATTAAAATTAAATACATTAAAAATATTCATTTTTCTTTTGCTTAAAGTTTATAATAGTTTCTTTCAGACACAAAATTAAAAAAGATTGTTCACGTTGATTAATTTGGCATATGAATTCAAATTAACTTTAGTTTCATACGTTGTAAGGTATATAGTAATACATTTTAAAAGAATGAGATACAAATAAACCTAGACTTTTTCAATTATTTATAATATATAAACAAATTTTATTTTGGATAAATATTAAAAATTTACAAAAAAAAACCCTATTTGCTTTTTATTCTTAATTATATTTCCCAAATTAGAGCTACAAATAGAGATTTTTAGCCAAATTTAGCACAATTTAAAGTCCTATCTTAACACTTTGAGTGTGGGCAATGTATTTTTACGTTTTATGCAGTCTGTCACTGAAGCGCGGGTCACGTAAAAATACGTATTTTGTAGATTTGTGATGGATACCAGCTAACCACCACAAATCTACTAAATACGTAAAATTATATGTATGTGTGACATTATAGGCTTGTTGTTTGCTTTGCTATTCAACGCTTTGCATTTTTTCTTCCCATAAGCTATGATTGGCGAGTGACTCGATCTTTTGTTGCGTTATTTCGTCTTCAATCGAATTCCATGCTCCAGAACGTACAAGTCTTGTTTTGTCAATTTGAAACTTGTTTTTTTATTGTTGAATACAAAATTGATAAAATGAGCCGTTTTGACAAAGACAGTGATGAAGAAATAGGCGCTGACAGATTATCGAACTTTAATTTTAAAAATCGTTTATTTTTGAGATTTCTTAAAAATAATGGGGTTTTGTGTTAAATAATATATAGTATATATTAAAGTGTAAAATAAAAACAAAGTTTCGTTTACAAAATCAAAGTAGTTTTCGATTTATTGCGATATTTCTGAATAATTAAACTTTCGCACTATTCAAGAACAAAAAGGCCGCTGTACGCTTAAGTTTGGCGGTGAAATATACTCGCATGCCAAGTGTTAAGCCTCAAGCATGTGACAGTAAGATCTTTTTCCGGTCGTTGGCTAATAATTTTAAGTGAAACAAAACCATACTAGAAAGTAAAACTTTTGTTGTGTCCACATGTCCAGAATGCCCCTCATCTTAAAAAAGAAATAATGAAGATGTCAATCCAGATTTATATCTACAAGTATTTGTGCTTCCGGGTATCTAAGAAACTTGTCCAGTTTCCGAAATTGGAAGAAAGGGGCACTGTAGAGTTCAACATAAAAAATTAGCATCCCATGCAGACCGATTTTAAAGTTTCCAGACTTCCAGTTACTTTTCCAGTAACTTTTTAAGTTTCCAAAAAGCCCATTATTTTTAGGAGAAATTCAGAACTAATATCTATTTCCTTCAAAATTTTAGAAATATTTTTTGCAAAGTAGCATGAGAAATTCAGAAATATTTCCCAGCTTAATATTAGAAAATTTTATTCATAAGAGTGTCAGATATAACCTGAAAATCATATAAATGGATATAAAAAATAAATAAAATACATCTAATATATATATATATATATATATATATATATATATATGTGTGTGTGTGTGTGTGTGTGTGTGTGTGTGTGTGTGTGTGCCAGGCTCATAGTCTGAGGGAAAAATTGAACAAACATCTATTCCAGGCATTATTTACAGGCAAAGATTTATTATATCATTTTGTTCCATCTTTGCTTTTTTCTTTCCAGTATGAGACACAGATCGACAGCCGACAAGATTCACCTGTTCTCTCTTGAAATTTTGCGTTCTCTACTTTTATATAATGTACATTTACAACCATATTCTTATGCTTCGGAAAGACTTAGCTCTCATTTTATTAACTAAGGATCTGATTTCTACCTTTGAAATTCCAAACCTAACATATATATATATATATATATATATATATATATATATATATATATATATATATATATATATATATATAATATATTATATATATATATATATATATTATAAATATATTATAATAATATATATATATATATATATATATATATATATATATATATATATATATATAATGTGTGTTACATCGCGAAATCAGCAGCAATCTCTATTGCGATAAATTATCTCTCAAAGCTTCAGTAACGTTGAAAATTCAAAATTACCTCAAAATTGAAGAAAAAAGCCTAAATTTGGTTTGCTTGGGCTAAATTTATCCAAAATTATGCGTCGATGAACTCATTACTTTAAATTCAATCTTAGCTTTAAAATTTAGAAAATAGAGTAGCTCTACTGCAAACGTTTGCCAACTAAGTACTGATAGAAGCTTGACACCTTCAAGATAAATGAACACGCATATTTCCATTACTCTAATAAACTAACCATTCCTGTGGTTTGTCAGAGGTCGCTCTGCCTCTTTCTCTCTTCTCCCTGACTTTTTATATAAGATAACTGCAAATGACATAAAAAAAACTGATTCACACTATTACTATGTAGCCACACTATTATTAACAGTTTAAATTCTACTCATCATTGATCTTTAGTAATTTCATTTGTGAAATTAATCCCTTACACACATAATCTTGAATTATAATTTGCTCATTCAAAATTTTACTACCGAAGAGAGGACTCTGATAAATTTATAAAAATTATAAATAAAAAGTAAAATAAGTCTTGAAAATGAAATGGTGACCACTGATAACTGATCACCAGCGAGCCCTTGATGTTTAGACAAGAAATTAATGTTACACGTTGTAACTTAAGATAGGGCTTCCGGACACAGTAGCTTACTTGCAAGGAAGCTAGAGTTGTAGAGGAAACTCACGGTCCTCTTTGAGGACTTTCACATCTGGCGGGGTTGTTCTGGGTCCCTTGACTACTAATATATTTGGTGAGAGAATTGGGTCCCTTGATTACTAATATATTTCTTTATCGTATTGCTCTCCTCTTCTGCCTGATCTCTCTCTTCTCTTTTCAGCCATTCCTTCTAGCTGCTTACTCAACTTATTCATTCCTGACGCCACTCTTTTCAAACGCAAAACTCCAACTGGTATCTTTCAGCTACATTATTTCCTGCCTCAGATCATGTTCCACCCATGATTATAAAATCGACGAGTCTTATTGCAGCCTTTCTTCAGATCCTTATTTTTGCCGTCGCTTGTAAATCTGTCTTCAGCTTCATTTTTATCTCTAGTGGTGTCATCTTTGCAGTCACAGTTCTTATCTCCGTCTTGCTTTCTTAGACCTCCTGAAGAGTCATAAATCCTCCCTTACCTTTTATCACACTTCTTTGATTCTCTCTCTTTAATTACTGATAATATGCATGAGACATGATTCAATATGTATCCACAAAACTTTCTTATATATTTTTTATATATTAAATCGCCTTATTATAAACGATGGTGTCCTAAAAATATCGTGTTTCAGAATACCTGCACCCGAACTAAGGTTAGTTGGCTATCGACAATTTGGCAACGATTAATTTCTTTCGAAAAACCAATCAATGAATAATGGTTCATGAGTGTTTTCTTTTAGATTTCTTCATTGTTTTGATTTAATGTTAGTGTTGAAGAGTATACTTCCTCGTGTTAATTATTATAAAGACAAATCCTTGAGAAAGCCTGTTTGGAGCTGAGGATCACGTTTTTTCTAGACACTGCCTCATTATCAAAATTGAACTCTAACTATATACTCTAGAGTAAACCCTTTTATATTCCTTAGACATATTTACGTTCATACATAGTTTAATTTCTTATATATTTCTCTTGATGCTTTCAGGCATCTAGTTCAAGCATGTATAGACAGTCAAAACGGACACACAAATTCACATACCGTTTATCCCAAGCATGCTTAAGGGAGGGTATATTTAATCTATCAGATAAAAAAATATAAAGTGCACTACAAAAAACTTATCTTGTTCACACATGTATAGACAGAGACATGACATGCAATCACCCATCCCAAACATACTTAGGAGAGAGAATAAATCACCGATCAGATAGGATAATTTTAAGATTTCTATATAAAAATGTACATAATTTGAGGTATTTATGCGTATATGTAAAAAAAATAGAACAAATAGCCTGCTTTATGGCTCTGCGCCTCACTCAAATAAATCGTAAACCACATTTCATTCGAGCATTTAAATGGATAACAGCTGTTGCATTTCGATCAAACCTTTAGCCCGGCGCCGTCTTAAAAGCGTAAGGGAGAGCCCTTGCCGAATGTTTCGCATTCGAAAATCGTTCGTTTAATGTTCTATAAATTTAAATAAGGTGTGTATTAAATGCGTCATTGCTTTTCCCTCCCCCCTTTTAATTTGGGAGATCAAATGAGATCCGTTTCCAAAGCAATATCTGTCGGGGATGAATTCATTCATTTTGATCGATACGCGAAACGATGGCAGGCAAAGAGAACATACTCTCCCCCCTCTCTCCTCAAGTTCATCAAAAATTCACTTTTCCGAAATGACTGTTTGCTTTTATGTATTCCCGACTAACTTTATTTTCTTCAAAAGAGAGACCGCAAGAGGAATTAACTCTCGACTCGGCGCATAATGGCATCGCCACGCGTTCGATGAATGTTTAAATTGAAAAAAAAAGAGAAACGGCCCGTAATGAGTCCGATTCATTTGCATTCGCCTTTCCCCAATCCGTCTCTTCTGTGACTCTTGCCAATTAAGTCATTCGTTAATTTCTTTTCGGGGTTCCGACAGGAAAATTCAATTCTCCGCTCCTCCGCCCCTGCGCCGTTATTTTTCAAACGATTCATACGTAAGAAACACTTCTTGAATACTTAAGTAGACACTTTGGGAAAAGGGGGATAGACGCGATCGATTGCAGTGCGGGAAGTTATGTGTATCACCTCTCAAGTACGCACGCGGAAATAAACAACGGTAATAGTGAAGTTAATAGTATTGTTGATTTACCCTTGTATTGCTTTTGTACGTCGATAATGAATTGGCAGTTTTGGTGGATGTATGTACCATAAGAGAAATGTACCTCTTAAGTAAGCACGCGAAAAGAGACTGGGATGATAGTTCAGTTAATATTATTGTTGACTTACCCTTGTATAACTTATGCAAGTCGATATTGAACAGTCAAAATAGTAGACTTATATACCATGGAAGAAATGTACCTCTTAAGTGCGCACGCGAAACGATACTGCGACAGCAGATAAGTTAATATTATTGTTGACTTATTCTAAAAGATGTTTTTGCACGTCGATACTTCATTGTCAGGTTAGTGTATGTACAGTATGTGTGTGCCATGAAGACTTTGTAGTCACGTGACTTTACATATGATGAAACTTGTAGTCCTCTAGTTACAAGTAAAAATTTAAAATAATGCTCATCTGATGCATTATATGCTCAGTTTATATCGTGGTACATACGTAATATGGGCGAGACTCATTCAAAATCACAACACAGATTATTTCTGGTGAGATACATAATATCCAATCACAACAACAGGCAAGCACTTTTATGACAACACCCAGACATTGTGGTCCTACACCCACACACATACTTTTCAAGTAGGGATTTCTCAGGTAAAAAAAACTACGAATAATCCCTAAGCACAATGGATCACTTGATATAAAATACCCACGTTTAAGGAAACACGCGCTAACTATTGGCTAAAATAGTGTAGACAGAGGATGAATTAAATCTATAGCGTGTCTGGAGAGAAAAATCAGAATTAAAGCGCAAATCCCCAACGTACTTTATGTACAAAAGTTATGAAATTAATATTAAAATTGGTAAATAAGGGATTTTAATATTATATCTATATACTTACCTTGATATGTCAAATTAAAAAACAGTAAACGAAATTTACCCTTTTGTAAATGACCGCATATTATTTTAAAATTATAGAATGATGCACCGAGGTACGTTATTCCATTGTATTGTTCTTTCAATATAAGAAGTTCAAAATAATCCAATATTACTTTGTTTCACGTAGAGACTGATATGGCAGGTTAGGTGTATGTGTGTAAAATGGGAGACTGTGCAGTCACGTGACTTCTCCTTACATGCGTTGCATTTTGTGGTCGTCTCGTTCCAAGTAAAACTAAAATAATACGCATCTGGTGCAGTATATCCATAGTTTAAATCATGGTATATAGACACTTACCTAAATATGTCGGATTGAATGCTTAGAAATTACATTCAATGTATCCTAAAAGTTAAATTTATACTTCTATAGTCTACTCATCTTAAACAATATGGTCCGATTTATGGCTCCTGTAGGACTCATTAATCGAAAGATTTCTTAAAGACTAAGAACATGGTGATAGTGGGGTTCAACTCATAGCCCATCTGTATAATAATTTTGCAGACTGGATCAGAAAATGGATAAGCATGAACTATTTCGGAGTCTACTTATACCACTTATAAAATAAACAGTGTAAACTGTTCTTGTGGGGAGATAGAGGATACCTCAAAGTACTTTATAATATAATGAAACTTTATAAACATATTAAGAGAAGAACAAATTATCGGTATTTAAATAAATATATAACAGTAAACGAAATTTGCTGTACCTAAATCAGGTCTAAATTTATGTACATTATAGATAAGATATATAGATTTATATATATTATACAGATTTATGTATATTAGGATATACAGAATTTTATTATTTGCTTGTTTTATAGTTCACATTGGAACATCTAATGCTTTATATGATTGTACATACACAATTAACTCTATTTTTTAAACAAGCTTGCTTTTATATGTATATATATATATATATATATATATATATATATATATATATATATATACATATATACATATATACATATATACATATATACATATATACATATATATTACATCATTGTGTATCACGTGATATACAAACATATAAAGCATTAGATTTGTATATCATATGTGACGTACAGGGCAGCCAAAAGGTTAATAAGAGGTTTTCCATTATTGAATAAAATATTAAATTTGTACAAGTTTTGGATTACTAACAGTCACTTGAATAATATTGTGATATATAGTTATTTGTACCCTATTGCGAAATTTGTTAGACAGCGCACATGGCCTTCACAGTCCATGTGAGCTTTAGTAGTCCTAAACCCTGCGAAACAGTAAGTTGATGTCAGTAAAAAATATTTGTCATCTCTATAAATAGTTTTCAAATTTTGATCCTGTTTACATCGGAACAGACACAATCTGTTTTAGACGTCTTTTTCCCCTTATGTAACTAAATAATTATATAGTTTAAAGCATTTCCTTAGATTTACTATTTTGGTTCAAACTGAGATTAAGATCCACGATAATATTCAATTGGATGTATGGTTAATTTCTTTAACATAAGGAGTATCATTCTTTGCATTTAAAGGGCCTTATCATACTTCTACATGTACGGTATACGATTTCTTTTACTTGTAAAGAATAAGCAGATTTGTTTTTGCAGGGAAAATTTTAAACCAATTTATTTTAGATCAGATTGATTTGTGATAATCCTTTGAATCGATTGAAAATGTTTTGCTGTCATATGAGAAATTCTCATGTTCTTTTCCGCGAAAAAGAATCAGACTGAATATGCTGTCTTTTCAACAAGTGCAAGTGGACGTGTGATGAGGTTTCAAGGATGTCATGGTCACCCAAACATAGACTAGTATAGCTAAAAGATATTTATGATACCACGTTGGCACAAATACAAATAAAATGATACGCAAATGTAAAAAAAATTAAAAGTTTATTTATGCTGAGTTCGGATTGGTTGGCCTGAAACATCATTATAAATTCCTTTAAATTTAGAACTTTTTATTGGTTGGTAGTTTTGGAGTTCTATGGCCTACCGTTCTGATACACGGGTATTAATGAGATTGGGACCTACCGTTTAAAGTCGATTTCGCTACGGACACCTATTCATCAGTGGAATTTGAACCCAAGAACTGCGATACAAAAGAGCAGTGCCATCGTTTAAATTGAACCATTTTATAAGGAAAAATACTATGCTTCATTCATAATCAAGACAAAAGAAAATATAAAAGACACTTGGAAAAGAAATGATTTGTCAAATGCTCTATCCCGTGAAATACGTGTCCATTCTCCGAAAACTGCAACCATTCTATACTTCACACATATTAAAATGACTGTACGCATTTAGAACTCTTAAAGAGTCCTATAAAAGACACAGCCGAGCAATTGAAATGGAGGCAAGAAATCAATCCAGAGAGAAAATAGCTCGCTCGCCACCCGCTGGCATTTAATGGATGCTCACGCGAAAATGAAAAAGGAAATTCCTTAATTAGCTGATTAATTTGCATTTTCTCGCCTGTTCTTTCTATCATACCTTGGCTAATTAAGACACTTTCGAGGAATATATAGATTTTATTTTTCCTCCGGTATGTGATACTTTGTTTCCCAATGGAGAGTATGTGAGGGGGCGCCTGCTTTGGTAATTGTCCCGGGAAACGCAGGAACAGAATGCAAAGCAGGCTGAATTGGCGAAAACAGGTCGATACGGAGAAGTAAATTTACCATTGTGCGCCAACATACATTTCAGGAATGAAAGAAAAGAGGTAGTCATTTGTGTACCGCTTATTTCATTGGCCAAATAACACGGTACTCCATTTAAAACAGCTTTTTTGTTTCCATGAAAATTCCATTTTTTATGTAACGATGCCGCTTAATGTCTTCCCTCTCGCAACTATTAGAATCACTGGGAGAAGTCAGTATCCCATTTCTCTAGCCCGTGATATTTCCGGCCTGAAGTGCTTAAAAGTAATTCATCAAAAATATTTCTAGGAATTTATATTTTCTCCTTTATCACACCAGATCGCAGTTTCAGGCCGCAGTTGAAGATAGTATTTTTCAAACTAGAAATCAACCCTGTTCAAATGCGTGTAATTTTGTTATATATTTTGTAATCTAAGCTCAGTTATGCTCATTATGTGAATATACATGGGTGCGGTAAAATATATTTTTTTTAATGTGCATTTAAAAGAGTGACTGTTGTACCGAAAGAAATGAAAATAAGATATGGAAGAAGGATACTCTGTACTACTGACTAGATTTTGACACTGACCATTGTTGCATTTCGTGCTTTGAAATATACCATTTAAGAAAAAATTACTATTATTTATTTTTATTATGTGTAAGAGCAATTCTCATTTAATATTTGAAACGCATATATTTAAAAAAGTTCTTTGTTTACTGGCAAAGCAACATTCTCACAATAACCTATGTGTTAGATTTCAATAAAAATTTAAATTTCTTTAATATTAAGCTAAATAAAATGCTAAAAATGGATACATATTTTGGTTTTGGTTTGGAGCGCTACGGTCTACTTTTGCAAAACGATGGATACTGAGCCCGGGCCTACTAAAGTCGATTCCGAATGGCTACGAACATCCATGCCATAGTGGGATTCAAACCTACGAGCTCCGGTACCGAAGGCTAGCACCCTAACCATTCGAATATCGTAAATGGATACATATAATGTTCATACAACTGTTTTTATACAATTATCTTCAATAAATAATAGGCTCTGTAATAGCCGCTTTCTTGAAAATTAGACGATTGTTAGGGTTTAATCGATCACCATGGTTTGTGTCTGTATAGATGGAATCTAGTGGGGTGAGGACGATAAAAAGCTTTATGGGTATTAACGGTCTACCGAGTGGTCTAAAAGAAATTTCCCCTATATATCAGTCCCTAATGGCCGAACCGTTCAACCAATCGAAATAAGATATAATAATAAGTTTAGATATAGTTATTTGAATGAATGGGGTTCAGATTGGGATGATTTAAAACAATAAACCTCTCACAGTTGTAGTTACAGTGACACAATTTCGAAATTTTTGAATGGTAGCATCCACTTTCTTCGTAAGCTAATTGATGAAAGCAGGGGTTTAAAGTTTTCCATGATTATAATTTTAGCCCTTTTTGTGGGATCATTTTGACACTACTTACCCCTATAAAACAAAAATATGCCTCTTGTACCAATAATTTTAGTTCAATTACAAGAAACCATCATTATATTGAAATGCTGAAAATTTTATGGAAAAATTTTAAATAGGTTTCGAGAAATTTTGGACGCGATGATAAAAATTTGCATTTTCAGAAAAAACAAATTAAAGTAATAATTAAACGAATACCCAGCACTAGAATGTTTTTTATATTTTTAATCATAACTTTTAAACTAAACGGGTTTTTTTAAATGCGTAGAACATTTGATTCTTTAACATATTTGGTTTGAAATATAGAAAAAAAATTTTGCAGGTTAATGGCTCTTGAGATCTCTTAATACTCGTATTTCAACATCCGTTAAAAATTTGAAATTATACTAAACATGGGAAAAATAACATTGTAATCCAATTGATTTGTTTTGTTTCCACATAAAGATGTCATTCATAAAAGAGGTGTCATCCATGCGCTCAGGATGTATGATGTCTGTATTTACTGATTCCTAGTTTAAGAGGGCGACGAATTCCTGCCAATAATATATGACCTAATACTTTCGTATCAGAAAGACGAACCATTAAATACACAAACAACTATTTTTTCCTACTTAGTTCTTGGATCATAACGTTTAATCTAATATATGAACTAAACCATTTGAATTGCAAAAGGAGTAAACGAGAAAAACGTGGAATTTTCGATAAAACTCAATATACTTATCGTGAACCATAAAGACGGACCATTAAAGATACAAATAACTCCTTTTCTTTGTTTAGTCCTTGAATCCCAAAGTTTACCTAAATACACGAACCATTTGAATCGCAATAGACGTTTAATGTCAGTTATGTTCTAGGAAATATATCGCGAAAATGAACATGTTATTGATATCTGATAGTAAAGGCTCGATCTCTCTAATGAAATTCCAAGGTGACCAAATAAAATTCTAGTATCGATTTTGCCAGCTTTTGTTCAGGTTTCATTCCTGTTTTCATTTCATGCTACTCGTATTTGGTCATGAAATTAAATTTAAAATAATAGTAAATTGCGTAAAAAAACTAATGTTGTTATCCAATCAATTTTTCAAAATTTGCACATAAAAATTATGTTACTTATGCGGTCGACACGGTTGGTGTCTGTATGAACAGAATTATAGTTGAGTGAAGGAGAGGACCATGAAATTACCATAAAAAAGGCGGTAATTTATGATGCATGGGAACTTCAGTTGTGTTCTAATAAAAATATAGTGTTAAAAAAATTGTATTTGTAATATCTGATACTCAAGGCTCGTATCAGACTAATGATATTCTTAAATGACCGAATAAAATTTTAGAAACGATTTTGCTAGTTTTATTTTCATCTGCAAATGTATGACTTTTAGCATTTTTGTATTGGGTGATCAAATCCAATAAAAGATTGTTGTTTTACTGTACGGAAGTTAAAACTGTATTTCCCACTTTTATAAATGACTGGTGTATTTGTCATATATTTTTATGATATAGAATTCATAAATTTCAACAGACTGTAGGTCATAAAAAGCCAGCCTACCCAATTACCTGTGCAGTGTAACTGCTATGCATAGGACACCAAGAATAATGCTTCTTTCAACGGTGTCGATAAACAAAACGAGCGAACCTAGTGATTTTGTTTAAATGAAACTAAATATGGATAAGAACTTTTCTTAGGAAGTAAAAATGAATCTTGATTCTATGAATTAGCTCGAAGACACGCAAGCAGCAATTAAATTATTAACCGCTTGTCTGATTATCCCAAGTTATCTCGGATTCGTAAATATTGCAGTTAATTATTATCACGAGAAAACTCAGGCGAATCAGAATTTGTACGATTTTGTTTTATCACGGATTTAATTCACTCTTAGAATTTTAGGTCCTCCAGGTTCCTCCTCAGTCTCTAGGAAATGAAAAGAAATATTCAGTTTTGATAGGTAGTTTGCTAATATTTGTTGGTTTCTCGGTCCTTTTGACGGAACTGATCAAACGTTTTCCTCTGATTAGAAAACTAATTTCAGAAAATCATCGTGACGAGTTTTCTGCCATATCAGGAAGGCCCAGTATTAGTCCCTTGCCACTCAGGTTAACCACAAGGAATTTTCCAGATGTTATTCCTGCTACTGAAAAAAATCAAATTCAACGAGGCAATGCACTCTGTGCTCCCGTAAAACATATTTCAGAGGTAAGACTATAAGAAAAGAGACCAGTACCACTGTTCAGAATATCAGGTATCACTTTGTGTTGTCCCTTATTTCAAAAACTATCATACAAAGATTAATATTTGACTTTTTTCCATTTGCTGAGATAACTCGGGATAGTAAACTAACATTAAAACTAAATTATGTTACACACGTAATAAAAAATTTAAAAATTCAACTTAAAACCTACTTATTTTTTTTTAAATTTCATTGTATTTAATAATACAATTAAAAAAATGTGATGATTTTTTGCAATTTTTTTCAAAAACTTTGTAAGCGGTTAAAGAAATAATACCATTTTCGATTTAATAGGAACATATTAATCTAAAAGGTTAAAGTAAATATTTTTAATGACATAATTCTGGGTGATCCTTAAAAATTTAAGAAATATTCCCTCTTATTTACTACTCGCACTCAATTTTTGACGATACAAATATTTTAAATTCAATCTCTCTTCAATAAAGCAAACTTGCTATTTATTAAAAAAATAAAGAACTTTAACGTTAGATACATATATGTCATAGTTGCTACATATCTTGAATTTATTTATCAAAACAAACACGAAAATAAGAGGATGCCGGCAACTTTTATTTTTCAGCTAATATTGACTGTCACGTCAACGTACAAAAAGGCATTACACTAAGACTAAGATATCCTCTCAAAAATATATACGCAAATAAAAGTTTAACGATCCTAATATAGAGTAACTTTAACTGTGTAAATAGGACCATAAAAACCGTGCTCACATACCGTTCCCCCAAGGGTTTACAACTCAGTAAATATTTACCCTGAAACAAATTCGGAATAGCACATACTTTGCTTCCTCCGACCCTTTACTCAGCACTATAAGTAATTTTAGAATTTTTTTTTTTACTGTTTTCAAAAATTTCAGGTGTTTTTGTTCTAGATGAGGGCTTTCTCAATACACAGAGTGGAATTTTTGAGTGGAGAAATGCTAGTGTGAAAGAAAATGGCACATTAAACAAATCAATTTAAAAAATTCTTAAAGTAGTCTCAACTTTAATACAATACCTCTGTTTTGTATTGATACTCTTTTTGGATGGAATTTTGAAAACTTTCATGTAAGTTTTTGTACAGGAGAAATAATCATCTTGCTACAAATTACAAAGAATACCCTGTTTTAGAGAATCTACTTGACTCTGTTCAAACTATTAACTGACCAGTACAATTGTACAATGCCATTTTATACAACATCTATTGCATTAAAAAGACTTATCAACCACAAAAATAGCCCTTATTTATGTAAAAAAAGTGTAAATCTGTTAGCATATATCCACAGTATATATGTGAAGCTGCAAACATTTTTAATAACACCAGAACTGTTCTGAACACAGGAATATAGATCTTAAATGTCCAACAGGGCATTTAACAATGTATCAAAGTCACCACAAAAAGAACAACTGGAGCCAACAGGCACCTGATTCCATTTGTTCTACTGCCAATTCTTGCACACTCTCTGCTTAGATTATCTCACTCCATGATATTTGTGCAGTAGGAAAGTGTTTTCTCCAATATTATCAATTACATATTTTATTCTAACATTTAACTATTAATAAATACATGTGTTTATATAATATATATACTATTTATACGCATATATATGTGTGTAATATAGGAAGGGAATTACATTGTAAGTGTAATATAGGAATAAGCAACCCGTAAATAGGGAATAGGGAATACCCGTAATAAGGGAAAAACTCAACAAGGACACTAAGTGTGGAAAACAAACAAGACATCCAGCAAACACACAGATGTGAACCACCTGTGGGCCATGAAGACGCAATTTTAATCCCCCTTTGACGTTACAGAAGTCTTAAACTCAAACTTTAAATCCTCCATGACACTATAGTCACATAACTTGTGGGAGTTCATCCCCCACGACAGCCAACTGTTGCCACACAGGATATCGTCCAGGATCACAGGATAGCGTCCCACGCTATCTGTTCGGCTAGACTAAAAACAAAACGAAAAAGTTAAAGGACCAATGAAAAGGTGCAAGAACGCTCAAAACATTCCCTCGCAAATTCTAAATAGTCAGCCACAAACCCTCCCCCCCCAAAAAAAACAACCCATATTGTAAAATTTTATATTTTCAGTAAAGAGTTCACATTTTCTATCTCGCCGTCAATAGAATGGTTCATATTCGGTATCGAACAGTCAGTTAGGAAAGGAAACATTTTCTCTCCCATGCAGTCAGTCGGCTAGTTAGTTAATATTTCTC
>CM063501.1:7892162-7959662 GCA_032207245.1 Pardosa pseudoannulata
GATGGAATCATGCTCCACAGCTGCTTACCCTACTATGTCTTTCAAAGAGGCACTATAACTAGCCTGAGGTATAGCTTAAATATCTTAGAGCCTTATGTTTGCCTTTTAAGGGCTGCAGCTGCCTTGATTTCAATTTAATGGTAACAATGCATTGCCTCATTGTGCTCATCTTTAAGGTTACCTTAAAAACCACTTTATAACATTTAAAACTTAAAGCAATCGATTTTTCTCTATTTATATTTTTTAAATCTCAGGACATTTCTGAATCGTTTAAACAAACCGCATCGAAATATTGGAATTTCAATCTGTAAGCCTATACAATCTTTTGCAATTAATATCAGAGCTTTTCAGGAAACTCTAAAGATGTGAACTACATTTTGCTAAAAACTGTGTTTCTCGCGTACACCCTAAGTAAACTATGACACATATTTATTTAAAACTTTTACAATAAATACATTATAAAACAATGAAAGTGTTTTTAAGTTGCTATTTAATTGATTTAGTATTCATAGTACTTGAAATTGAATTTTAAAATTTTGTTTTTATCATTTTTGAAAATCCGATACCTTTCTAATCCTTTAACTTTGTATCCAAAAGTAATGTACTTGGTATATATATATTAAGTATTTAAATAGGTAGAAAATGATACGTAATAATTTTTGTTTACGTAAAAGCAAAAATTTGAAACTCACTTTGTGTGGTTGTATATTTACGCCCAGTGTTTCAGAAAAGTTTTTAAAGTTTAAACTCCAGCTCATTTTTTTACTTTATATAATAAGTTATTATTTTTATGATACAAAGTATATTACGCAAAACAAATAAATATTGACAATAAATTCCGACATTCTCATATATTTACAGTAATAAAGAAAGATATGATAAAGCAAAAATAAGAAAAAATTCCTTTATTTCAAGTTTTTTAAAATTTATGTGTTCCCTTAAAATATTTATTGGTAAGTGCACATATTCACTCGGCAGTCTGGACAGCCAGATCTCCAGTCCTCTAGAGTAGATCTCTTCTAGAGTAGATCTTTGACACTGTCTCGCACATTTCCAATTCCCGTGAATCTTAAGCAGGATCATGCGTCTACATTACACTCACTTTTTTTATTTTTATTTTGTGTTATGTAAACTTACATAAAAGTTAAATTGAGTGAAACTTTTCTTTTTTAAATCTCCACATAATTAAAAAATTCTGAAAAAAACATTTATTGAAGAAACACAGAGAGAGAAATTATATTATATATATATATATATATATATATATATATATATATATAGACATATATATATATATATATATATATATATATATATATATATATATAGACATATAGCTAGATATATAGACACATAATTAAGAAGAGGGATATAGAAGATACACATATATAAAAATATATAGATATATTTATTATTAAGATAGAGATAATTAATTAACGATAAACAAATATGGAGAACAAACACACATACACTGTGTGAGTATCTCCTCAAAATGATACAAATATTTTTAGTTAACAGTCATTTGGCCTTCAATATATTTATATGTAAGATATATTAAAATTATAGAAAATATTACACATTTTTCATTTTTACAGATGTTTAAACTGAATGAAAAATATTCGTTTCTCTATATTTTTATTGGATCTTTTATGAATACCTATTACATCACAGCTATCTCGAATTTCGCGTGGATGAGAGGATCAGCACTAATCCTTTCCCAAAAATACTCCTGCTGACCATTAAGTCTCCTCTGAGACGTACGATGATGAGTCTCTAGTCACTAAGTCGCACAATTATTAAAACTCCCTCATGTGCTATCACAGCAACTTCAGCATGGGCTAGACAGTATCTATTAAATTCAAGCAATAGGACCATTAAATTCAAGTGTCTCTTACAACTAAACTGGGACAGCTAAACAGTATCATAGTTACTTTATTTGAAGATGCTTTGTCATGTCAATATAAATCACCACCGAGATCTATTATTATTATTACCATTTGGAAAGCATTATATATGTATGTATATACAAATAGATGAGCGTATATGCAGATAGGTATTTGTCTGTATTATGTGTTTTTCTTTATATGTAAACATATATATATATATATGTACATATAAACATACATACATATATATATATATATATATATATATATATATATATATATATATATATATATACATACATAAGTATATACAGTGAAACCTCTCTGAGCGGCCACACCTCTGTAGCGAGAATATTTAGCTGCTTAGAGGGGTTGGTCGCTCTGAAGGATTTTATTTACTATTATAAGATAATTAGTATAATGCTTAATATAAACAAGTCTGACATATATTCCTTATGTAAATAAAATTTAAAACTTATCTAAAGAAAAAATAGTACTTTATTTCATGCTTCTTTACATTCTTTTAAAGGCTACAATTTGTTTACTGTTTGTTCTGCAGTCTTTGTACTCCTTCAAATTAAAATTTTTTTTAATGACTTTGTTGATTTCCGTTCTTTTGCAGTTAAATAATTCAGCTAACTTTCTTGCCGATTTGCCATTCTCATATTCAAGAAGAACTTCAATGCTATGCTCGAGATTTAGAAAAAACAAACATCGTTGCAATTCTGATCACTGACCAACTAATGAAATGAAACTGGTATGAATAACATTTTTGCTGACAGAAGTGCAATTCTTCCTTAACTTTACCGAATCGAATTCCAAACAAAGGCCCTAGGACACCTTCAACAATTGATTGTCGAGTTCATCCCTCAGTTTCTATGGATGGTAAAATACTGATTCCCTATCTGAATGTTGTGGGGTGAATACAAAAGGGATAACAGGTTTAATCTTTCTTAGAAAGGGCGGGGGGGGCGGGAATGGACTTCTCAAGCTATTCATTTGTCTTGTATCTACCATAAACCTTCCCTTGAGTTTTTTCGTTCAAAATTAAATCATGGACTGAGTAGAATTTCCCGAAAAATGAAAGAACCATTCCCATTTGGTTTTCGTTTAGAGGGGGTCGGGTGGCCGCTGATAGAGGATATTTTACCATTAGGTCTATGAGTCGAAAAATTCGTGAAAAAATGGCCGTTTAGAAGGGTGGTCTTTATAGGGGGGTGGCCACTCGGAAAAGTTTCACTGTATCTGTATTATATATATGTATATGTGTTTTTAATTACATATATACATATACATATGTACACAAATACAAATATATAAAAATAAATATATAGACACACACATATATATACACACCTACATACATACATACATACATATACATGTTTCACCAGTTTCCTTAATACTAGATTGAGACGCCCCATTACGCCATATGAAAATTCTTTTTCATCAAAAATAGTACTGTAAATAACGATTCTGCAAAATGGAAAGTTTTCGCTTGTTTGTATCTAGTGTTTTATTCTTTGTGTTATCTCAACTGGCGTGATATAAGATATTGGTACAAGATAAAGATAGCAAGAGAGTTAAAGGAGACATCTGTTGTCAGTGTGCATCCACCACAGAAGGTAAGAAATTTTTTTACATTTTACTGAATATAGAGACTATGCACCACAAAAGAAACCATACTTATCTGCCAGCAATGGGAAAAAAACTTAGAGTATGCTAAAACTACATTACAAAGTCTTCTGGAAGTCTTATTAAGTTATCTTTACCGATAAAGTTATCCTTACCGATAAAGTTATTTTTACTCATGGAGAAAGCAAGGTATAGCACTTAAATTAGCAAATATAAAAGTAACAGTTAAACATAGCGGTGGTAACGTTATGGTATGAGGTGTAATGGCAGCTAGCGGTGTTGGAAATTTAATGTTTATTGGCGGTACCATGGACAAAATGGTATAATTAAATGTTCTGAAACAAAATTTACCAGGCACAGCAGTAAAATTGAATTTAAATAGAAACCTCTCTTTTGTCCAAGACACTGATCCCAAGCATAGCTCTCAGATTGTAAAGGAGTGATTATTATATAATGTACAAAAAGTACTTCTTCATCCTCCACAAAGTCCGGATTTGACATCCTATAGAACATTTATGCGATTAAAACTTATTTGTAACTACACAGTATTATAGTTCAAGTTAGTATTGTGCGGAAACTACGATGTCATATTTATTTAAGCTCCAGTATATACCAAACAAATTTTTAAACTAATTGTATGAATAACAAAAAAAATAAAAACAGGAGAATTGAAGTATATATTATCCTTATATTGTTCTTTTACAAAATTATATACAATGTATCACATCAAATTTCCAAAACTGAAGATCATAATGAGTCATAGATAAACTATCGTTTAATAGCAGTAAATTGATTCTTTTAGCTTTTAAGCACAGTTCTCAAACCTTCATCCACTTTTTAATCATTCCTACGTGCACTAAAAGTAATACTAAATTTCTCCATCTTTTGAGACCTTTAGACTTCAGACATTTAATGGTATTTTGACTCTCTCAACCTTCTTCTTTAGACTGATATTTTAGGAAGGAGAATGCTTCCAATTTTTCCTTTTGCAAAAAACTTGAATTTAATGTTTTATGTTTTATGGAAACTGGATTTAATTTTTTTACTCTAATTTCAGATGAAAAATTTCTTTTGGAAATCTTTAAAGCATGCAATGTTATACTTGATTTTTTCCCCAAAATAAATAAAAATAATACGAAAAAGTACTAAAGGAAATGGACGGCTAAGAATTTTTTTTTTTAATATGAAACTACGATATCGCATAAAATAAAAATAAACAAAAAATAACAAAAATCTAACCATGGAAAATAAACAAAGGATTTCTATAAACTAGGATTAGTATAAAAAATGTATGGTAAACAAAAAATAAACAAACTCGGAGCTTAACGAAAATAATGAAAAGAAAACTTTTCCTTGTAAGAAACTTGTCTCCGAACCCAAACTAAAAAATGCAGTTTAAAACTGCATATTCTTGATGGAATTATCTTAAAAAATAAAAAAGAGAGAAGGCTTAGAAAAATTGGCTAAGAGTAGAAAAGCATATTTCTTTTAACGAACTTCATACACCGTGTTGTGGCTCTTTTTCTTAAATTAGTGGAAATTGATTAAATTATTCAATTTGATTATGAGCCACCTTACACAAACTTCGAGAAGAAAGAAAGTAAAAAAGAAAAACAGCGTGCAAATTGTTATTTTTTCTCTCCCCAAGTATATATTTTTGAGAGGCTTTTACTTTATGAGATAAAAAAGATTGCATTTTTTTCTCTTTCATTTGTGAATGTAACATGTTGCAGATGTGCATATTAAAGATGATTGTTCAGATAGGAGGAAACTTTTTTCGTGTTACTTTTGAATTATAATCTTGTAAGAAGTTTTAATTAAACAAAGATTTTGTTATCTAGGAACTTAAGATGAAAATTATCGAAATATTTCTTACATGTCTGGTATGTTTCGAGCATAAATTAAGAAATTTAAGGTTATACTATACTTTTAGATTTTTTTTCCAAGTTTTTCGAGCTAATGTAGAACATCTTTGTGTCCCTGCCATAGCTTTATGTAACAAAGGGTGATCCGGTTGATAATTAACCGTAAAAATAATTTCATTTCCAAGTAGAGATCATAATAGGGGACAACTCAAAATTATGTAACTAGCTCAAGCATAGAGTAACTTTTCCAATGGGACTCAAATAAATCCAAGTCGCGTACTCCACTCACACAATACCTACTTATCTAAAATATCCGTTTGGTGAAACTTGCTAATAATAAAATTGGGACAATTTTTCACTCTCATCTCTATATAAAAAATAACTTACTAGATAGGGCTATGAGATAGATAGATAGATAGGGATAGATAGATGGATAGATAGATAGATGGAGATAGATAGAGATAGAGAGGGATACAGATAGATAGAGATAGAGATAGAGATAGAGTGGTAGATAGATAGAGAAATAGATAGAGAGAGAGATAGATAGTTAGAGAGATAGATTGTTAGAGAGATAGAGAGTTAGAGAGATAGAGAGTTAGAGAGATAGAGAGTTAGAGAGATTGATTGTTAGAGAGATAGAGAGTTAGAGAGATAGAGAGTTAGAGAGATTGATTGTTAGAGAGATAGATTGAGAGAGATAGATAGAGAGATAGATATTTAGAAAGATAGATAGTTAGAGAGAGATAAAGAGATAGATATTTAGAGAAATAGATAGTTAGAGAGATAGATTGAGAGATATAGAGAGGGAGAGATAGAGATATATATATAGAGAGAGATAGAGATAGATAGATTTGCGGCATTTAATTTGCAATGCATTGAAAGAGACTGCTCCTCCCATACAAAATTCCTTTCTACATTACTGATATGTGTGTGTTATAATATATGTATCTATATACACACCCAGGTATATGCACACTTTTAAATGTATGAAGAAAAAGCACATAGATGTTAGTACCCATATATATTTATTATATCGTGTCATTTAGTATTAATAGTTTTAATTCCTGCGTAAACACAACGCCTTTGAATCGAATGGTGCTTAATTATTTTTTATTGAGTGGACAAGCTACGGCAATCGATTTATGGGTAATGATCAGAGAAAGCGAAGTTAGCCCGAAGTGCTACGACAACGTTAGGCTGTTGCAAACTAATGATTACGACCCTTTTAATTTACTGTCATAACAATCGATGCATTATCCCCTCCAATCTATTGTTAGAGCGCTTCCTAATTATTCCTTTTAGAGTTGCATGTATTTATCAAATTAAAATGGCTCCACATGTATTCATGTCTTTTATACGTCCTCTGATATTTTAAAAGATTAGTATACGATATCAAACGCTGTCATGGATAAAACATATGTATGTATATACCTATAGGTCACCTATATGGGGAAAATTTGACGAAACTGGTTGAATTTAGGAAATTTTGTCATCCAACTTTCACCATTGCCTTTGTTTAAAAAAGTCATAGTCGATTAACAGTATTTTTTATGTAGTATATAGGATAAAAAGATCTAGGTATCCAAAGGAACATATCCCGAGTAATGTAGTGTTTAATATATTCATTAGTAACCTTAAAATAGATATTTAAAATTCTTTTTTCTCCTTATTTTTTATCTTTTAATTTATCAGCCTTAAAATGCCAGATAAAGTGGTGTCCTCCTGCTTAAATTTTTCATTTGTGAATAAACGTACCATATGAGTCCCATAAGAAATAAAGAGTTATCCTAACTACCCGTTTCATTCCTATATGTCAAGGTCAAGGTAATTGGGTTTAACGGAGTACCTAGCGAAGTGGAACGTCTTCACTTAAACCCCCGAATGTAAGTCAGATCAAAACATCAATCTAGGCCTCTAGGTAAAAAGTAATCCAAGCAACGATTTAATACACTCCAGCTCATAAAGAAGCGAGGAGGTGAGAACGTTCTCATAAAAAATTATGAGTAAGCAACGCCTTGTCTAATTAGGGAATAATTAAACGGGAACTTTTACAATGACCATTAGGTATAGTTAACAGCAATGCATAGTATTCAATACAACGTGAAGCTCAGAAAATAAAAAATTACAAAAAAAGTTACCATTCCTATAATTATTATATCATGGTAGTATGAGATAGCCTCAGAAAAGGTGCATAAGTCTTGGATTTTTATCAAAAATACCAAAAATATCAGATCTTACAGATTATGAAATAGAGCCATTTGTAGGAGCCCGCCTAGCTGGATTAGGTGTGACCAAAACACTTCGGCTTTTAGCTCCTTATACACGTGGGGTGTCTAAAGTCGTAACAGACAATCTGCTGCAAGACAAGTCTGGCAAAGCAAAGTAATGAATGGGAGGAGCAAGTAGGAGAATGTTTGACGGATATTGAAGCTGGTTATAATATATAATATATATATATATATATATATATATATATATATATATATATATATATATATATATATATATATATATATATATATATATATATATATATATATATATATATATATATATGAGTATTGTTTTAATCTCTTTTATTTAACAAAAAAGCATTAAAAATGTTCTAAAGAGTAAATTATTTTTAAAAAGCACATGAAAAAGAAATTATGCGAAAGGTGTAAATGGGCCTTATGTAAAAGATGTAAATTGTAATGGGCTGATACAGAATAACGACGAGAAGAGCTTTTATAGAATAAAATCCAGTTGTTTTGATTGGTTATATGATTAAAAATAAAAGTGTCAGTGTTCAGCATGTAACAATAAAATATCACATTAGTATTTTAATTTAGATATTCCCTTATACAATTATATCTCTATTAAAAATATATTACTTTTGCCACAGATTCCAATTTCTACCCAGGCTTTTATTTTTAGTCTTTCTTTCATACCTCATTTCCCAAGCGCATAACGTCTTAATTAAAGGAGTGACTAAAACTTCTTTTACCTCTCTCCCAAATAAAACTCTGGAATAAATGCTAATTTTCTGTCCACTGACCACATTTTCGAGCTGAAGATCATTTTTAACTGTCAATATCGCTGACTAAGTCGTCAGTCTCATGGGTTTGGTTTAAAGTGCTGCGGTAAACTTTTTGCAACACGAGGGCCAATGAGACCGGGACCTACAGCTTAAAGCCGATTCCGAACGGCTACGAACACCCATGCCACTATGGAATTTGAACCCCCGAACTCGGGTATCGTAGGGCAGCACCCTAACCGATCTGCCATCGTTCGGCGTTAGTCTCATGGGATAAAATACCGCGTGATTCTTCGCTTTTGGAAAAATTTGTAATAGAAGTGTGTTTCCATCATCCTTCGATGCTTTGCTCTTGTCGTGCTGAGAAGTGAATTTTTTAGTCTCAAATAGAGTTAGAGCTAAACCGCGGGCTTAGCAGCTTTAATGGAGTGACTCCAATTTACTTAGGTATTCTCATTGTTCAATAAGAACAGGCAATTCAAAATAATAGGGGCTAATTCTGGTGTAACGGCTAAGCTAAAATTCACAAGTTACATATATGTTGATGTGTGTGCATAACACATTACTTACCAACTTAATTATAATTATTTTCTGGAATAAATTTATCGAGATTCTATTCCTATAAAAAAACAATCTTTTACAAAATGTCTTTCTCTTTTTATTGTCATGACATGCTACGACTTTCTGAACCAAAATTAACTTCTACTTTGCTCAACTATTCTTATATAAATCCTTTACTTTTAATACTCCTATTGGCTGGCTCTCTTAAGCACTGTATAAACAAATAATTTGTATTGATTTGTCTGGAGATTGTCAATGACGGATTGTTTGAATATAGTCAACACTTTTTTTCATCTTTAAATTCTACTGATTTCATTCAGCGTCTGACGACTATCAAGAGTGAATAGCATTGCAAGTTTTTAGTGCGTAAAAACATCCGTTATATATATATATATATATATATATATATATATATATATATATATATATATATAATAGCAATACTTAAAACAAAAAAAATAAAACCCTGAGTCAAGTCAAGAAACAAATGCTATCGAAATGATAGAAAAGGACGTGAAGTAAGTACGTTTTGAAATAATGCCGGGATGAAATTATAGATAAACAACAGTTTTGAAGAAGGAGACGCATAACAAAACACAGCCGTCGGCTGTTTTTATCGTTATTTCTGCTTGGGATGGCGCCATATTCGTTCGCCGAGTTTTACTTGCAAAAACAGATCTAATCAAGAAATGTTTTATAGCTTTTATAGGAAACTATTTTATCTCTTGCAGGCAGTTCTTGTTCAATTTCGGGATACGTAAACGTTAATTTGGTAAGAATTCTTTACCTTCCCTTTATTTTCTCGGAAGAATTTTTTGCATAATTCCCAAGAGGGGGATGGGGAGAAGGCTATATTCCCGAGAATTTTTTACTTTATGCTTCTTTTTTTTTCTGGATTTTCAGTTATGAAATATTATTTTATATGATGTAGGTTTCCCGAAAACCATCACTTACAAATATAAAAAATTATAGCCTGAAGTAATATTTCGATGCAAATAATTTATACGAAATCGATTACAATTTTTTAAATAGTATACAGATAGTAAACGAGGATGAAATTGTTATCAGGACTTCCCGACAGGACGCTACTAGATTCATTTCACTTCTTGACTAACCTTTACCACTTTTTATTACTTGACACGATGCGTGGTGTAGCGACTTTCATTCCTTTAGTGGGCAGACAAATTAAGGACGAAACAGGCTTCGGTGCTAAACACTTTCTTCACTCTGAAGTTGAACACCTAAAGGGGACATATGCTTCGCACCCCAGGGTCCTTGGTCTTGAAAACAGATATTGACACAATAGGCTAGGGTGCCTCGAGAGCATTAATAGTTTTAGTTTAGTTATACAATAATTAATAATCAATGCAAACTACACTTAAAATAAATACAACTATTTGACCCGTAGCCGTTTAGACGCTAGTCAGAGTGCGCACTTAGTGTAATGAAAAACGTGTTTCAGTAAGTATGTACTACTCATGTTCTAAGCCTTCTGTTTGTTAACCCTTTGCCTTAAAACAACGTATGAGAGACGTGATCGTACCGCTATGCTTAAAATGAGAACCTCGTATCACACACGTGATGATTCTGTCTGGCCAAAAGTGAAAAGTTCATGTCAGACATTTTATTGTTTTTAGGCTTTTTATAAAGTTTTTGTTTTAACCTTATTGTTTGTTACAGTTACAATATAAGAGTTGGTCATTTATTCTTAGGCGTAATTGCAATAGAGTATTATATTATATGCATCTTTCTACATAGAAAATATTTACACGACTGACAAATTTTTAATTTTTGTTATATAAACAAAAACATAGAAATAATATGTGAAATAAAAACATTAATAAATGTTTTTAATAAAAATGAAATGAAATATTATTATCAAATTCTGTGGTTTTATTAAATAGTAAATGCAGTACAATTAATGTCCACTGGTTTGTTCACAATTTAGCCCGTGAGGAAACTGCTTCTGGTTATGATGCACTAGAAAAGCTTTCATCGAAAGTGGCACACACAATCGTCACTCAATTCATAAGGCAAGAGGTTAAGTGAGCATGTAACTTTTTCCTTTTGTGCTCAGTGGAATTTTAACCCACAGGTTTCGGTATAAAAGCATCGACCTACACAGTCGGCCAACACTTACATTGCAGTGTTTTTGCTCGAAGGCAGGTGATCCAGATATGTCTATCCTCCCTCTCCATAAATTTAATAAAAACTTTAAAGTATAGGTTGAATTTCGACTGTTATACATTTCACTCTTATACTACACTGGAATTAATGAGACCGAGACCTACTGTTTAAAGTCTATCCCAAACCCACGAACTCCGATACCAAAGACCAGTATCGTAGTCATTCGGACGTCGCTCGATAAAATTCACCAAGTTTACTTAATATATCAACTATTTAGAGAGTAGAAAAAGACCACAATTCCTTTTTTCGAACTGACTATCTTGGGAATTATTACTTTGTATCCTAGAAACAAATATCAGCAGAAAAAGATATCCCCTGTCGTGGCTGGTTCGTAAGAGTGAAAAATCTTAAAGCAAAACAATAACAAAACTTTATTTAACTAAATGAGCAGCCCTACGCGGCAAATGCGTCCTCACTAGATGCTCTCTACATAGACTCTCTGTCCCTCAACATACATCGCGCGCCGCTGTAAGCAGCGCCATCTATTTATAATATTTACATTTACATTACAATATTATCATTTTAAAACAAAATTAAAATCCAAACACTACATCCCCCCAAGAAAAAGTAAAACAATTTATATCAGTGTAAGCAAAGGTATGAGTAACATTATCAAGTTTTAACCCCTTAATGCATAGTGTTTTGAAAATAAAAAAAAAAACGGGGGGGGGGGGGGGGGGGGGGGGGGGGGGGGGGGATCCGGCCAAAAAAATCAAATGTTTTTAATATAAAAATACAATTTTGAGCATTGTATTGCAAAGAAAATCACAAAAGTGATCAAAATTTTTATTGCAATTTTAGATTTTAATAACATTGCAGAAAATAATGGAATATTATAACATTACACACATCGAATTTTTTTTATCTTTCTTTTCGAATTCCCCTTTCAGAATAAACATTATCAGTAAAAATACTTATCTATACTTTTAAAATATAAATAATAACAATACTAGTAGTTTCGAAATTAATCAAAATTTTCTTTTGTGTGATATATTTGAAACAAGGTGCAGCACATAGCCCAACATTGCAACTATTACACATGTAACGACTCTCCTTTCCTCTTTCCTTTGCTATCTCTTTTAGAAAAACACATAGGGCAATATGTACAAAAGTACAGCGCCGCTTGAATTATCTCGAGTGTGTAAAGTTTGGCTAGTTTAGCTCCTTCGAGTTAATCAGAGAGTGTACTGCAAGCAGCGCCATCTATTTATAATATTTACATTTACATTACAATATTATCATTTTAAAACAAAATTAAAATCCAAACACTACATAACCCAAGAAAAAGTAAAATAATTTATATCAGTGTAACCAAAGGTATGAGTACCATTTTAAGTTTTAACCCCTTAATGCATAGTTTTATTAAAACGGCCGGCCAAAAAAATCAAATGTTTTTAATATAAAAATACAATTTAGAACGTTGTCTTGCAAAGAAAATTACAAAAGTAATCAAAATTTTTATTGCAAATTTGGATTTTTATAACATTGCAGAAAATAGTGGAATATTATAACATTACACACATGGAATTTTTTTATCTTTCTTTTCGAATTCCCCTTTCAGAATAAACATTATCGGTAAAAATACTTATCTATACTTTTAAAATATAAATAATAACAATACTAGTATTTTTGAAATTAATCAAAATTTTCTTTTGTGTGATGTATTTGAAACAAGGTGCAGCACATAGCCCAACATTGCAACTATTACACATGAAAAGACTCTCTTTTCCTCTTTCCTTTGCTATCTCTTTTAGCATAACACGCAGAGTAATATCTACAAAAGTACAGCGCCGCTCGAATCATCTCGAGCGTGTAAAGTTTGGCTAGTTTAGCTCCTTCGAGTTAATCCGAGAGTGTACATTAAGGGGTTAAACATGATAATGGCAATAATTCGTCCCCGTCCGGCGGATAGATTTCTTTTAAGTGTAACCATGTTTATAATATTCTGCAGCAATTATAGACATACACACACACACACACACACACACACACACATATATATATATATATATATATATATATATATATATATTGATATCTATACATATAGAACACATGATATATATACATATACCTACACACATATACATACCCTGTATACATACACATATGTATATGTACATGTACACACACACACACACACACACACACATATATATATATATATATATATATATATAATACCGTAGTGCCCCTAACTAATTCATGTAATTATATACAAATACACACACAGATACATAAGCAGATACACACACACACATATATATATATATATATATATATATATATATATATATATATATATATATATATATATATATATATAGTATATACACATATGTGCATGTGTGTTATGATACAGGCGTCATTATCACGTAATGTTTAAAATAAAATTTAGAATTTTTAGTGTTTATAATTACTTTTTGCAAGTTTTAATCATTTTATATTCCCCCTTTACGTATTCATATGATTTGGTGTATTTTTTTGGTCACCATGTTCTTCTGTGTCCCGTTCATGTATATATATATATATGTATACACACATATATATACATATATATACACATATATATACATATATATACACATATATACACATATATACACATATATATACATATATATACATATATATACATATACATACATATACATATATATATACATATATACATATATATGTACATATATATATACATATATATATACATATATATACCTATATATATATATACACATACATATACACACACACAGATATACATATACATATATATATATATATAATTCGTAGAATCACATGAGCACATAATTTTAAAAGTAAATTCTTTTATAAGAAAAGTAGCAAACTTTTAAATTTCAACTTCATCCCCATTCGGAGGATGACTTTTTTTAAGTGTTACTATTCTATCTGCAAACTTCATATACAAGAAAGTGAAAAGTTTTCAGAAATAGACCCGCGTGAGCTATTAGGTCAACTTTCACGATGAGAACATAGAATTCTCTCTATTCAAAGTTATTTCCGAATGTCTTCGATGCTTTACTTCGGATAACGAAACATCAGTTGCTGTCTATATTTAAACATCATTTTCGAAGACATATGCTTTTCCATTTAAGGATACTTTTTTGAAATTTACTATAACATCTTCAATTTTTTATGTTCTATAAAATAAAACGAGAGGAAATATTTTCCTGAAAACAAACTTTGTATATATTCAGTGTGTTTAACTGAAAGAGAGAGAAAAATAAAAGAAGACGAAAAAACATTTCGAGAGTATTCTTTCAAGAAGCAATTTTTCAACTGTGTTTATTCTACTCCTTGTAGAATTCAGTTTATTCTGCAGGCCCTCTTTTTTCCTATGTCTTTTTTCCTCTATTTTTGATAAGATCTCAAAGAAAAATATTTCATCCAAGTTAGGAAATCCAATATTTATATTTCACTCGGTCTCGTTTTTGTAAGACTTTATTCTCAAATAATGAAGGGGATCGATTCGCTTATTTACTCTTAAATATCAATATTTAAGATAATCGATACGGATTTTTCTAAGAATACTTTTGTAACCATTGTTGTCAAAAGATACTTCAAAATTATTCCTCCCTACTTCAGGAAGGAGACTATTCTTCATGCTTTCCATTATATAAATACACACATATATGTATAGGAATATATATATACATATACATATATATATATATATATACGCACGTATGCAAATTTATAAAAATTCATAACTGTACATATACACACATATATAAAACCTATGTATAAATCTATCTAAATCTATCCAAATCTATATCTATCTATCCATATCTAACTCTATCTAAATCTATCTGAATCTATCTAAATCTATCCATATCTATCTATCTATCCACCCATATCTCTATCTACCTCTCTCTATCCATATATATATCTCTCTATATCTCTCTGTCTCTGTATGTATATATATATATATATATATATATATATATATATATATATAATTTATATTTATCTCCGTCTATATCTATCTATATATATATTCCGAGCGGTAGACGAATGGTAGGCATAACGCTGGTGGCATGGATATTTGTAGACTGTTTGAATTGGTTTAAACTCTAGGTCCAAATTTCATTATCCCTCATATAGCAAAACAGTATACCGTAATGCCCCAAACTAATTCATGTACTTATATACCCACGCAAATACATACACAGAAGACACACACATGTATATATATACACATATGCGCACGTGTGTTATGATACAGGCGTCATTATTTCGTAATTTCTTTAATAAAATTTAGAATTTTTAGTGTTTATTATTATTTTTACGAGTTTTAGTCATTTTATATTCCTCTTTTACGTATTCATATGATTTGGTGTATTTCTTTTGGTCACCATATTCTCCTGTGTCCTGTTCATATATTTGAGAATTGAGGTACCATGATATGAAATGCACGGAGTTTACAATAAAAAAATGTAACCCTGCGCATACAGACTTATAAATATAAACTCTCAGAAATGTATTAATATTGCTTAAAGAGTAATTTTGAATCCGTCTCAGATAATCAGCTCAATTTTGAGTGCATTCTTGACTTCTAACTGCAGTGTATAAAAATTTTATGATCGAACAAATAGTGTGTTTGCTTTTTACACGATAATTAGATTTTAGTAATGTTTTAGATATTGGAGTTTTTGTGGAAGCTGGTAAGATTGTAAAAATTAATATGATTTTATTTTAATTTAAGTAGAATGAATAAATACTCTCTGTTGTTAAATATTTCTCTGTCTGTTTTTAAACATTTCATTATGCACCGAGTTTCCAAATTCAACAACACCGCAGAGTATTATAATTCTGTCATACTGTTCATTTAATATCTATAAAATTATTAAATCCTGGAATCACTGTTCGAAAAACTAATTGCCTAAAGCTAAGAGACTGCATCAACCGACTGGTTTAGGACTTGCTCAAGAAGATGCAGCTAACCTAATTAAATGTGTAAGGCTATTACGCTCCTTTTTCCCAGATATTTATTAAAGGAATTTTGGTATTTAAGACTATAAGACGAACCATACGTTGGAGCATATTTTAAATTATTATAGACCCCAGAAAAGAGCCAAAACCTATAACTGAAACAAATAGAGGATTTATCTTGTGTTTGAAGTATTTTCTTGGTTTCCAAGAGCCAGAAGATCCCATTTGGCTGTTTTTTGGCGGGAGATAGTGGTTTAAATTTAGTTTCGTCGATCAAGTCAATTTACCTACTGATGGTGGATGTAGAATTCAAAGGTTTCTGTGAAGGTGATACATACACGGAAAATTTACCTTGATTCACCAAATACAAAATTACAACAATCTTTTAAGTTAAATATTTTTAATTAAGCTGGAAATGGATTATGACCTGCTAATAAACAGCTTTAATGAGGTAAAAAGGGAAAGGAAGAAAATTTAGGTAAGTATTGGTGAAAATAATGATCCCAGGCAACTGAGACCTAGCAGGCCAAATGAATAAATTTTGGATTTTAAACAGTTGTTTTTGTTGGTGAAAGAGGTAAGTTTATTTCTAATTGTCTATCAGAAGCTTCTTTAGCTAGTTTATTTGCAAGTTCATTTCCTTCCGGGCCTGTCTGTGCTTTGATTTGATTGTTATAATTGGGGGTCTTTTTTTACTGTACTTGCCGTTTGAATTCTAGGAGATTGTGTAAAATCTGTATTCGCAGTCAATATTGGTTTAGTCGGGAGCTATTTACTATTTTTTTACTACATGAGAGCTAATGAGACCGACATCGACTAATTTCAAGAACGTGAATCTGCATGCCATTTTCTGAAAACGATGTAGAACAACTAGATATTATATGTCTTCAATACAAGATTTCTACCTCCTACGGTTTATAGATTTTTTATTTACGACTACAGCCTTAAAATACTTTATATTAAAAATTTTCGTTATATTGAGCACAGATTGCAATCAAAAGAAGATGTGCATATTTAGATGTTATAGTAGTCCAAAAGACAGTAATTAAAAATCTTACGGATATTCTTTTGAGTTATGCCCCCACAGTATAAGTTATATTGAATATGCTTTATATAGAGAGTTCAGATTGCAAACGAAACAGTTTGAAAAGCACTTCATTAACAGGATTCACGTTTTCCCCAACGACAGAGCCACGTATCGGTAAGTGTTTCAACCTATTAACACATTGTGGGTACACTTAGCAGCGGAATTGTACCGGGAGCAGGCATTTTGTTCGTAAATTTAGTTATTCAGTTAAATCTGAATAGATCGAAAATTATTTAATTTTTTAACCAACTTTTTGTATTTTATATTGAAATACATAAATATATAAATAGAAATATATATATAGATAACAACCATAAGATTTTTATAAACAAATATATTTTTAGTGGATAAATTTTTAATAGCATCATAAATATGAAAATTCCAATAGAAATAGTAGTATATAGTTTTAATATTTTCGAATTATGTTTTATATAAACATTTTGACATAAAAAATGAAAAGAGTAATCCTAAAACTAATGTAAAGACTAGTTTTTATTGTTTAAATTTTTTCAGAATCTATGTAGTAGACAAGAACATTCAGCTTTGTTTTCCTGTATAAAACGTTATTTTTGTGCCCACAAACAAACCATGCTGTTACAGTAACCCTTGAGTAAAGCAAAATATGGAATTAAAACTACTTTGAATATGACAGTCCGTACTCATGAGTAAAGTGATGTAATTTTAAACATTACAAGACGTCATAAATAAAAAGGAATTTTGTGATAGATTTATTTGATATCCTACATAAACCTTGCACCGTAAAGAAAAATTTCATTTTATTTCATATTAATTTTGAATTCCAGTTGATAGATAAGGTAAAAACTTAAAGTGACTCTAAAATATAATTCGAAATGGCAAAACTTAAATACCAAATATTTGAAAATATGGAGAAAGTTTACGAGATTGTCTTATAATTTCAGTAAAAGGAAAAAATCGTCTTAAGAAAAATAATTTTTTTAACTTTACGTAGTCTTTAACTTTAACACATTTTTTAGGGGGGGGGAGTAATTCTACAGCTTCTCGTACACTTAAGTCATATGTTTAATAATTTTGATTAGTGTTTCTTTCTTTTTAGAGCTTTTTTAAATTACTCTCAATTATATTCACTCTGTATACAACTCCAACTTAATAAAGTATTCCTGAACCGTTCTTAAAAATTGTTTTTAACTGTAATTATGCAACATATTGCATTTAAGATGCCGTCCAAAAGAAAAAAAAGTTTATTACACTTTCAAAAACAATTTTAATTATTTCTTTCTTAATTAAGCAACGTTTTTTCGCGTTTTCTATTATTTTTACTGATGAGCTAATTTCTAGTTATATTAATTAAAGTTAAACAAAGTCCGTTGTCGTCATTCTAGAAATAAGAATCACGCCCCTATCTGAAAATTAAAGTCTGGCTTGCGCTAATTTCAATCCGCTAATGCAATAAGCAATAACTTTTATAAAACAAAAGGAAATTTATTGCGAAAATTCATTCTCCTTCCTCCCCCCCCTTCCACGTTCTTCATTACGGACACATAAGAAAAATTTCTTATTATAAATATTTCATCAAGCCAGATTGTATTAGGCATTATTTATTTAATTATACACAGCAAGATGAAGAATGATTCTTAATTTAGTTTTCGGAGAAGCCAGAAAAACACCGTAAACTTTTATTCTATAAAAAAAATATTAACTCGCAGTCTAAGGTCTTCGAAGCGCTATCAGGTTATTTTTTTTTATTTTTCAGGGTAATAGCACTTCATTCAGATGCATTCATTATTTACGTTAATGAGCTGCTTCTGAAGGGAAAAGCTGCAGTACTTTCAAAATTTTAATATTATTAAGATTATATATTTTCAGCGTAATAGAAATAAATACAAAATGCCTGTAGATTTTTTTGGATCGAAATACCTTGTTAAAGCTTCAACGCATGGATAAAGGTAATAGTTAATATCAAGGAATAAGCCAAAATACTTTTGATAAAAAAGAACTATTTTGGTTTATATGTGAGGATAAAATCACTAAGTATAAGATGATGCATTACTCTTTCAAAGTCAATCTAGTTTGTTCATGCATAAAAGGGAGTGATTACTTAAAGAATTGAAAACAAAATTCATTCCGTTCAGAATATAGTAGTGCTGGTTTCGTTTGGTTTGGAATGCTAAGATGTACTGTTTTGCTACAGAACTGATGAGACCAGACCTACGTCTTAAAGCCGATTTCGAACGGTACGAACATCCATGCTAGCAGCGGGATTTGAACCGATGAACAATATAGAAGAACAGCACTCTACTATTCGGCTCATAATACTTGAGCGGAGTGGTACGGTCTACTGTGAACGAGTATTTGAATGAGTTGATGTTCACAAGTATTTGAACAGTTTGTATTGGTTTCGAACACTAAGGTATACCGTTTGAGCCTACCAACCTCAAAATGTTAAACTAATGCAATAAGTTATATTTATAAATCATTGCAACTACCTTGAAGAGCATAGCAATAAAATATTCTGTAAAATAAGGTTTAATTATGTGATATTCAATTTCTATTCTGCTTAATTTTGTGCTATATACAAGAAATCAAGATGCTAAATAATGAAAAAATCAATCAAAAGTTATTAAAAAATGAACATTACATTACAAATTAAACTAAACATTAAAATGTCATTTCATGATGAAGGTTTCACTTTCTAAAAAAATTAGAATTAAACATTAGTTCAAAACATAGTCCAGGTTACCTTGATTTGCAAGTCGACAAGTTTTTAATTTTATTATTTGTTAATGATTAACGAAAATGTGTAACTATTTTTTGAGGCGTAGCTAAAAAACTGATCACATTCTACATAATTATCTGGAATCTTTAAAAACCAATAATTATGAGAGTTTCTTATATTTTAAATATCCTTCATTGTTTTTTACTAGCGTAATCCGCGAATGACTGGACCTACTTCAAGAATGGTGATTGGCATTTCTCTTTTATTCGACTGTAAAACTGTGATTGAAATAGAAGTTAAAAGACGAAAAACGGAAATTTTGAAGCCAGTGAGAACCTTATCGAACCCTTATAAGCAGGCTCCCATCCCTATATGATATAGAGAGGAGAGAAGAAAGCGACAGAGGATCAAATTTTCGGCCTTCTCACGAACATGAGGAAGGATTTTGCGAAACCCAAGTGTTCCCACAAAATTGGTTTTTTAAAATGTTTCTAAGAAATTTTAACTTTAATATACTCTTAGATAAAAGCACCGAGAAGATGTAGAGCAAATTGGACAATAAAATTTTGCATTTTCCGTTGAAACATGTGCGTAAATCAATTAAAGTTTAGTGGCCAATGAATGAACGTGTCGCTGCAGCGCATCTTATCTGAGCAACTGGCAAGATATTTAAGAGGAGAAATTTAGATTTCAGTTCATAAATTCTTGGCGAATTTTATTCCAAGTATTCAGATAGACAGTAACTATTGTCTCGCATACAGGTGTGGGAACGATATGCTTAGATGTCAGCATTTGAGAGAGGACGTGTGGATGGATTCAAAGAAGCCCATTGGTCTAATCAGCGAATCGCTCTATATTTGTGCAGGATCGATGCCACTATTAGATGATGTTAGTAGGAATGGGTGAACCATGGCCGAATTCAGCGTCAAGAAGGAATTGATCGGTCTAGAGAAACGACAGAACGGGGAGATCGAGAAAACGTCAGACGGGCACTCACATTCCCCGATGCATCATTATCATCGATTGTACGTGCAACTAGTGCTTCAGTGACCACAAGGATCATTCATATTCGGCTCACAGAAAGGAGGCTGAGGTCGCGTCTCTCCTTGCGCAGACTATCATTGACCTCTGTATTATTACAAGCTCGTTTGCAGTGGTGTCGCGCGCAATCGAACTCGAATGTCACTGACTAGAGTAGAATAGTTTTCAGTGATGAGTCCCAGTGACCTGCGAAGATATGTCTGGAGACTCCCCGGACAGCTCTGGAATAATAACCTGACTGTCTTCCGGCATAAAGGCTGACAGCCAGGAATAATGGTCTGAGGTGTCATTTCATAGTAGGACTTCTTTGGTTGTCATCCGTGGCACTCTTACAGCACCGCAATACGTCAACGAAGTTCTACGAGCCTTTGTGTTACCCTTGTGTCACATCATCATGGGATTTCCATTTCAGCAAGGTAACCTCGAATCAGGCGATTGGCTAGCAATGTCACCGAATCTTTCTTATTGAGCCCGTTTAGAGCATTATGGGCAGGTCACTCCAACCAGCTCGGGATTTTACGATATAATGCGTCAGTTGAACGGAATGTGTCGTGATATTTCTCAGAAGGATATCCACCACCTCTATCAATCAATGGCAAGCCAAATAACGGCTTGCATAATTGCCAGAAGTGGAGAAACGGGGTATCAAGTTTTTTCCTTTGTGAAGCTCTATCACTTGAATAAGTCCCCACTGTTTCTCAAATTGTAATCACTTGTTTTTCTGTACATGTACATCACATCTACTTATTTTTGTCTCATTCAAATAACTCTTTAGTGTGTAGTTTTTTTTCGGGAGGGGTCTAAGAGCGTATTTTAAGACTGGGACAACAAGAAGAGTAAATTTTTTCATAAGGTTCACATCCGCACGTGTCATGTAAAGAAGTATTGGATTGTTTTGTAGGATTCCATTTACAAAAAGATTTTGTGTAGAGGGTTTCATTTTCTCAGCTCTTAAGATCCCTAAATAAATATAGGCAATATAAAAAGTTTTGGATTCTTCCTATACTCAATTCTTCCTGAAGGGGTAACTTCTTTTTCAAATATCAATACTTCCCATCTATGATGGAGCAACATTTGTCAGGTCTGTACTCACCCCCCCCCCCGAAATTTTATAACACAAATTATCGGAAGATTTAATTTTAAAAGGGATTTGGTCGATTTCTTCTATTTTTAAATGATTTACACTTGTTAAAAACTTTTGAGATTTCTATTTAAAAAATCAGTCTGAATTTAAACCAGTCATGTAAAGTACTTGACAGGTTTTTATTCATTCTAGAACATTTAAATCATGATTTGTTGTAAGTTTCGAGTTGAAAGTTTATCTGAATTAGAGTTAGAAATCAGTACCGTCACGTCATCTCACACCTTCTTGAAGTTGAATTGTTTAAAGTTCTTGCGAAAAGTTGAAAATAAAACGAATCCCAAAATCCTGATTATCGGATTGCAGTTTGAAGTAAATACTGAGAATAATTTCCTCTTATTAAGTTTGTTGCAATATTTATATTTGTGAACCAGGGATAACACTAAACATACTATCCGTCATTTTGCATGTTCCTGCTTTCGACGTTTAAAACCCTTACCAAACGTCAGCCTAAAAAAAGGTAACGTCAGATTAAAAAAAAGCTACGATTAAATTTCAGATTTATTTTCTCGATTAAAACTGCTTGAATTTATTAAGGGATATCAAAAACACACGTCAAACAAAATAAATCAGTTAAATAATTATTCCTATTGCATGAAACATCCACCCATTTTTCAACCGGTAAAACGCAAACTAAATCCATTGCCTTTTCTCTGTGTTTAGGTTAACGTCTGATATGGCCTTCAGCCTCCTTCCAACTTTTCCCTTTCTTTTTTATAGTTTTCTTCGGTACTAGAGTTCGTGGGTTTAATTCCCAATGTCAGCATAAATGTTCGTGCTCGTCCAGAAGTGACTTCAAGCAATAGGTTTTAATCTCATTATTTCTAGTGTATCAAACAAATAAAAAGTAATGCTCCACTAATTTCTTTTGTTTGACTGTATGCATACAGAGGAAGAAGAAATAATTGGAAGCCATATATCTTTTAAGATTTATTATATCGACCCTCTAGAGAGGCACCAAAGATACCGATAATGTACGTTAGCAATATTTTTAAGGATAATCACCGACTGCTTTCATTTTTAGGCTGAGTAAAAACGGAAGTGCAAGAGTAACTTGCAGCCGCTTTGACGAAATCTAGACACTAGTGCTTCCCTGATCAATAAATACGACATTGATAATCCTTTTCATTAGTCACCCTTTAAAGACATTATGATAATTGCATGTTCGCCTGAAGACGCAATGAACAATTATGTGTCTTCCTTGCACTCGAATTATTGTCTCTAAGCAGCAGCATCGATTAATGAGATGATGAAATATCTTTCGTGAACATTCGGATCCATCACCATGACTTGAGATAATCTCGCAACCTACCTCAGTCTGAGAAATGTTCAAATGGCTTATTTGAGAGTTTATTTCTGCTTTCGCATGTTTAACTTCTTTATAGATGCAGAAATAAATATTTGTTTAATTACGTATGTATAGAAAGAATACTTTTCCCATTATATAATTAATTATATCCATGTTTGATAAAGTTCAGTCGTTAGACTTTGAAGAAAACAAAATTTTAAAAAAAAATGTTGAGTTTACTTAGACAATCAGTCTTCGGTGCCCAAACGCTCATAGAGTGTCCCGAGTAAAGGCCTTATCATACGAGAAGCACATACCGACCACTATCAGCGACAGTCAAGTACAATATTACTTGAATGTTTCATATTTAAGTAGTGTGAAAATGCTCGATCACATGTAGAACTTGTCAAACCAAATCAGCCAATCAGATAAGAGAGTAATGAATGTGAAGATCTCTAGACGGCCGTTGTGTCACGCATGAAGGAGTAGTGCACTCACTTGGAGATATTTTTTATTGCAGAAGTAGTGAAAAATTAGCATATGGAATGTCATGGTCACACATATTGGATTGATACCCAATATTCCCTTAGATAAGGTGGTCGCAAATGTCAGACCTTTTTCCGCTCTTTTTTTTAGGTAGTATTCGTTTAATCACCGAAGCCAATATGGGATTACATGCCACTTGAAGACGGGTGAATTTGGATGATTACCCTAACAGAGCAGTTACACTATACCCTGAAAAATTTTCTGAAGTTGGACCGTGATGTAGTTGTCTGTGCATAAAAACATACAGAACGCACAAAATATTTGAATATCAACTAAGATTCTGTTGACATTGTTATGGAGAATGTACAAAGACAGTTTGGATATTATGGAACCACATGAAGGTAGATTTCCACTTCTATTAAGCACAAAACAGTTGCGTGAAACAGTTTCTTGTAACTGCAACTCGTGTGATTGCAGGCATTAACACTAGATTTCTGGATGTTGATCCTATACCTATTTTTACTAAAGTGAATCAATTTGACTCATACAAGAAAATGGAAGTTTTTTGCAAAGAAAATAGTTCCAAATGAATTTAAATGAAACGTTTATTATCAAAAAATTCATGGAAAACATTTTTTACATATAAAATCTGTTTTTGAAATATATTTTCCACAAACATTTCTATTACATTTAGCACAATGGTTTCTACGTCTGCTTCTTTTGTATGATTGCCGAACTTGACAATTCTTCCGTAAGTCAGTAGCATGGATTTCTGTCATTAGAATGGAAGTGTTCTCGACTTTTTCGCTATATTTATTTTATTCTATATTTTATATACTTTATATTTGCTTTATAGTATATTTATTACTATATTTATTTTCATATTCATATACATTCTATGAGTCCAATTGGCTTACTATCGTAAAAATAGGTATACGACATTGGATAATGCAAACTGAAGGGGTCTGCGTGGAAGAGGAATGAAAGTTTACATATATTTTATTACGTAACTATAAACCAACGTATGTTTTTGAAAAGTGATATTAAAGTTTTGTATATATATAGGGATCCATTTTTAATGAGTCAAATTGGTTCGGTCCGTAAATCTAGTATTAATGCAAAGCAAGTTAAAGACATCATTGCTATAACTTACATGCCCTCATCTGAGGCTAAAATCACGTCGTATAACCATACATACATACAAAGATGAACTATGTCCTAACGTTACAGAGTTCAGGAGTTCCCATTTTATGCATGGATATTTGCAGTCTTTCGGAATCGGATCCAAACAGTAGGTCCCAGTCTCATTAGCCCTCAAGTAGCAAAACAATACATCATTATTCTCAAAAATAAACATTTTTGTTGACTTTATGTATAAAGATGAAGAACTAATTGCAAACTACACATCATTTAAACATATTTCCGTCAACCACTTGATTAATCTAGGTTTGCATCTTTTTTAAGCATTTCACCTATTGCTTTCGAGTTTTGAGCGAGTGAGAAGGGGGGAAGCAGAAATAAATCGCAGCTTTCATGACGAAAGGTAGACACGAGTGTTCCCTTGATGAATAAATACGGCATTGATAAACCTCTTCATTAATCTTCCTTTAAAGGTATTATGATAATTGCATGTTTGCCTGAAGACACAATGAACAATTACTTATCTCTTTTCCTTGCACTCGAATTATTGTGTCTAAGCGGCAGGATCGATTAATGAGGTGATGAAATATCGTTCGAGAACTTTCCCATCCATCATCATATCTCGGGATAACTTCGCAGCCTACCTTCTTCTGAGAAAATTTTTAAACGCCTTTTACGGGGCTATATTACTCATTTAGTACATTTAACTAAGTACGTTATTAATAAACAATAGCTTTTGCTAATATGGATAAATATTACTCTCTAACATTTTGTGTCATCCTGTTGGATATGTACATCAGACAAAAATTGATGATCTTTAATCTAAGAATTCGATGGATTGTCTGAATAAACTCAACATAACATTCGATTTTACTGTATTCTTGCATATCCTAACGACTGCTCTGCATCCAGAACGTTTGTAATGGGTGCAAACACCCGTAACAACAATATTCAGATAATCCATCTTTCGTGTCCTCGGACCAAAACATTTTAAATTCTCTTATATTGTGCTGTGAGAACACAAGGGAGCTGGCCAGTCAGGTATAACTGTTTTACTACACGAGACCTAATGAGACCGAGACCTAAGACTTAAAGTCTATTCCGATTGAGTGTCATTAGCCACTTCAGTAGTGGGATTCAAACCCATACACTCCAGTATCGAAGAGTAGCTCGGTCCCAATTCGACCTTTATCCATTCAAATTTTCTAGGAGTAACACTTTTTGCTAAATATGAAGAAAATTTAACATCAAAAAATACTAACAGTAAGACATGAACTGTAATGACAGAACATAACTTTGAAATGTTCCATGTAAATATATCATCGCCTTCCTTCCCTGCCAAATCATTCATTGACTTATATACAACGTTACAGCACAATAAAACTGTTTCTGCTAATAATTTTTTTAACTTTAAAATTATTTATTTATATCGATTATTAGCTATATCGAAATTATTTAACAATATCGATGGACTTCTTTTCATCGTAGTCAAAAGAATTCCTTAAATATTCCAGTTTAGGTTTTAGAGATGTGCGATCTACTATTTCGCTACACATTAGCTATTGAGATAAGACCTACCGCTTAAAGCCGAGTCCGAATGGCTACGAGCATTCACAGCGAAGAGATGCGAAATCTTGAACTTCGGTACTAAAGAGCAGCGTATACCCATTCGGCCTAGGTTAGCCTAATATCCCAGGAGTAATGGTAATTTTTCAAATTACAAAGACATTAACATTTTTTACAACTAAATTTGTTAGTTTTATCGAATCCTAGTTGTATTGAAATTAATGGTTGGTTGGTTGGTGCTTACTGGTGCAAGATCCAAGTGAGGATATGCTGCGCCAAACAAATGAGCACATAAAACAAGCCAGGGTAGGGGACAGTAGCATGTCTAGCCAGGTCATCAGCCTTTTCTTGCCCGGGATACCCACGTGACTGGGAACCCAGCAGAGTAAAATGTGAAAACCGGACAAAGTAAGTTTTTTATACAATTGAAATTAATGAGTTTATCGATAGATTTTTTTTTCAAAGCATTCCTCAAATATTTGAATATAACACTATGGTTTATTGTTTAGTTATAAGAGGGCTAATGAGACCGGGACCTACTGTTCAAAGCGAATTCCGAATGGCTACGAACACTAGAGAAGAAAAGGGATTAAAACCATCTGTGTACTGCAGTGCTGAAGAGTAGAGCCCTACCCATATTTCGGTCAAATATGCCAGGCATACCGATACTTTTTTTCCAAATACAAAGAAAATTTAACCTAAAAATAATCTAACGGGAAAATATTAATTGTAATGAAAGAACTTAAATGATACGAAAACTCACACGTTATTTAAAACTCTCGTCGCCTTTCTTTGCTGCCAAAAGCATTCATTTGACAAATACAGCTTAACAGCACAATAGAAGTGTTCCCGCTAACATTTTCGGCTCTTAAAACTTTCTCCCGAGTAGATGACTTTGTTTTGTTGCACTTCCCGGAGAAGTGGGAGTGCTGCAATATCGAAAATCTATAATATTACTTCGGCCCTAAAATAACACACTCCTAATGCCTTCTATTGATTTACCAGCAATAAAAAGTCATTAAACTATGACGTCACAGCAGTAAAAAATAATACTCACCCTCGTGATTGAGACATTAATGAACTTTTCCGGGTGTTGTTTTTTGAGTTCTTTTCTGTATTGAGTTCTTTGATCGAACAATGAGAGTTCCCCCAGAGATGCATGGGCTCCGATTTTGGAAATATTCATATCATAGCCTGAAAGAAGTTTTAATATGGTTCAGAACAATTGATTTTCCTTTTTGGATAATACGCGGGAGTGTAGCACAGTTTACCGATCCTTTATTTTAATGCTCTACTTAAGGTCGCTCGCTATCAGCAATATTGAATTTTTAGTAGCTCCATTCCAATCTATGGAAGACAAATGATATACCAATAGGTGACTTGCAGTTTAATAGGTTTCTTCAAATAATCGTTAACGCAGGAGGAAATTGGAAATGTTTACATTCCCGTAAAGGTTTCGTATTATTGTTACAAAACAAAGCCATAAAAATATTTTAGATTCAAATTATTGGAAAAAATTTGCTTTGAATATCTTTTAAAATGCAAATATCGCTACGTACAAGTAAAAAAATTTAAAGAATAGCAGAAGAAAAAAAACGGAAAATAACTTAGTACAATCCATAAATTAGTACAACTCAGTAATATTTCTGTACTAGTTAAATCCTTTGCCATATTGTAATGAAGGGTTTAGTTTTCTTAGGAACATTGCGGTCAGTTTTATACAATTACGAGGGCCAAAATAAGACATAACCTTTTTGTTTTAAGAACACATCACCTTTAAACCTTCAAAATTAAGATTTTTTTTTAATTTCTGCATTTTTAAAATCTAAAGACATTTCTAAATCTTTTAAAACAAATTCCATTGAACCCTATAAGACTATAAATATTTGAATTTTATACTACTGTTTTTAAGAAAACTATATAATTATTGAATTTATTTTAATTGAAATGGTATTTAATTTTCACACACCTTGAATAAACGCACATACTGATTTCAAAACTTTACAGTCAATGTATTATGTACCTACGACGAAACTAACTAAATTTTTCATTGTTTATTTCATTTAGTATTTATAGTATTTGCAAAGAAACTATTAAACATTAAAATATTTTTTTAATTTAATCCCCTGATGAAATTTTTCTCTTACTTTTTAAAAGTTTAAATAGAGGGGATATGAAACGTATTAATTATTGTGCACTAAACAAAAATAATTAACAAAACTCATTTAATGTTAATGTAAGTCTGCACACAGTGTATTAGAAAATTTTAAATTTTGAAATAAGCTCTCAATTTTCCCTTTATGAAAAAGTGCATATTTTTTAAACAAAGTTATTTAAGAACACTAATTAAATGAGAATAGAGAGCAAATACTAAAAACCAAAAATTCACCCTCATCATTTCAGATCGATAGAGAGCCGAGTTATGGGCCAGTGCCTTCCTCTGAAGATTTTTTCATAACGAAGTCCGGTTGATCTTTTATATACAGTTCTTTACATTAATAGTAAGAAAATCAGTTTCAAGTCCATCTCAGCTGCGGTCTAGGTTCCAATGGATCTGTACTAGTTAAATTATTTGCCATATTGTAATGAAGGGTTGGATTTTCTTAGGAACATTGCGTTAAAAATGGTTTGCTTATTAGCAAACTATTTTTACCGCATTGCCATCATATATTTCAATCATTTGGAACACCCAGTTCATTCTATTTATGCTTATTATCTAATCATATCAGGTTGTTTATCTGTTTTGCATACATCAAAATTGAATTTTTAATTTTTGAAAGAATGTTTCTGGAGGAGTGTAATTTGGTGGTACATAAAAAAAATTAGCAGAAAAAGAAAAAAAGAAAAATTTCAAAACAGATTATTTTCATATTAAGCATTACCCCTAGTGCAGAAAAAATAGACCGTAGAGCAAACCATACATAATGCATAGACATACAGTAGCCTGTAAAACATAGAAGCTGTTAAATCAGTCTTTAAACCTAATTCGAGATTCGATTCATTCTAGTTTCAAAACAGACTTGGCGGTTTCTTCGCAAGGTGACCGATGCAACCGCAAAAACAGTTTTACAGGCATATTTCCTCTGATTTGGAGGGAGGGGGAGATGTCTCTCCACTGCACACTGTATGCGGGCAGGGTTGTCTCATGAGCGTGACGTTACATACTTTACGTCGTTCAGGAGGCGTTGCATCTCAGTGGTACTTCTCAAATCGATTGAAATATATTTTGGTTGCAGATTGATCGAATTTCTCTTGTTAAATAAACTTATAGCGTTTTCACCGTAATTTTTAGTCTCCTACACTGAGTAAAACCTCAATACACACAAACAAGAGTGTGCTTGTGTATATATAAATTTTCAATTATATTTCTATTGTATAACATGTTCGATGATGCTTTTTATATAAAAAAAAGTTTCCGGTAGCATTTCACTTACTATCTCATATTTATATATATTTCAATTTGAATTAGTGTCTCATAATTTCTGTTCTATTAAAGTTTCGTTAACTATACTGAATACAATTTTTTAATTTTTATATATTTGAGCTTTCTTGTTTTTAATATCTTTAATTATTTGTAGCAAAACTTTTGTCAGGGAACGAAATGGTTTAATATGTTCCTTCAGTATTTTAGTTGATTTTTTATATAATACAATTCATTTAAAGGTCAACATCATAAACACATTGCCACAAGCAGCATTGATCTTGTTGAAGGTGGTACATTTAGATCTACAATGCCATTTTGAGTTCTATGGGATTATGAATACCAATAACATTAACCTCAATTATTTTATTTACAAAACAACATTAAAAACTAATAGGAGGCCTTTCACGAATGGAAAATCAAAGTAAAAGAAACTATGCAACATCATTATTTGTTATCAAAAATGAGTAATATTAAACAAATGATATTTGATAAAAAATTTTCAATTTTACAACTCCTCTTCAACCTCTACTCAAAATACAGTTTCTATTAAGTCAAGTAAGTTATGTCTTTTAAATTAATTTTACAATTTACACTAAATCACAAATTTGTGATGAAAATCACACTCAGTTTATTTAATTTGTGATTAAGTGAATGTTTCAGTCTATTTAATATGAATGTTATGTGTTTCCTTTGTGTTTTCTTTGTTAATTCAATTAGATTTTAAATATTCAATTTTTGTAAAATTTTTCCTCAAAATGTTGTTTTGTTTATGTATCAATTTGTTGAGTTACGATCCCCTCGCCAGATTTCAAACGCCACGCTGCAAGCACGCCAATTTCGCCAAATGTGGTTGAAGCACCAACAAGATCCATGATTAGAAACAGGATATTAAACAAAATATAACTTCACTAACAAATATGAAATCACTGCGATCTGAATTTGTTATAACGCATGTTGACAAAGGCATTCCAAATTATGCCATGATTTTTAAACTTTTTTTTTTCATGAAATAGTTTCAAATTTTTATGAAATTACGAATAGGTATCAATAAGTATCAATGTAACTTTATAATAAATAACAAGTTTCTAAATTAAAAATTTAAATAAAAATTAAGCTGATATCTATTCATAAATACGTAGGTATATATATAAATTTAAATTTCCTGCTGTCTATGTAACTGCTATCCCTTAGTTCAATAAGAATCCTAAAAAAGTTTCGTCCCATAACCGTTGGAAGTGGCACTTACTAAAGCAAACCGAATTTATTAATTTATATCTTAAGATCATACTACAAAAAGTAGAAAAATGTGATTAAAAAATCGTAATTAATAGTTATGATTTTATAAAAAATATATATATAATAGTGACATTCGGCATTTTAAACTTTGGATATTACCGATTTATTTTATAATATTGATCCTTTTGATTTATTTAATATTATGTTAAACGTCTATTATAGATAAGATATTATGAAATTCGCATCCGGGTCTATTTATAAACTTATTAAAATATGTACTATTTTTAAATTATCTATGGAATGGAAGTAGTTTTTATCGTCAAAAAATTGATATTTTAATGGGAGAGGATTCTTCATTAATGATGGCAAGTCTTTATTTCTTATGAGTCAAATGCGGAAACGTTGGTGAATTATACTTATTTTTGAAATATAGATGATATTATTTGTTTTAGGGACTCTGAATGCAAGCAGATAGATTTACTCTTCTTTCATGATACTTTAAATTCTACAAAAACTAAACGTAACATTGTAGACTACATTAATTTTCTTGGTGTTTCTATAAGAAGTTTTATTGCTTCAATTGGACATAGAATATTTCATAAGCGTAACAATTTTGAATTTTCTACAAATAAAGTCTGTAATTGGTCTGCATGTATTCATGTTAATATAAAAGGAAATTTAATTCACGATTATCTTTTCGGAAGTAAAAGACTCCATAGTAGTGTTTCAGAATTTCATAATGATGTCAGAGTTTATACAACTCACTTTTGTATCTAAATTTCCACAAGTTTTTTTTTAATCGATCAGTTAAAATGTTTTTTTTTATTTATCTAGAAGAAAAAGGCTATTTAAGATCTATCCCTGTTTGGTTTGATTCAATGCAAAAATCAAATTATTTAAATACTGATCTTAGCTAACTTGCATTGGCTTGACTAATTACTTTTGTCTCTTGTATTCAACGGTGAGTTACATGTTGTGTATTCTTTCATTTATTCCGTAGAGGTTTGCTGCCATTTGCTTTTGTTGCTTATTGTTTTTAGTTCCTTACTTTGAGCCTTATGGTTTTTCTACTTTTCTTGTGAAAGGGGATGTTCTTGAAAGTTAAAACGTACATTTAATGGTAATCCCTTCACATCATTAAGTAAACCAAATCCTTATCCATTTCTAACCCCATGCAAATTAAAAATTTTTATATCTTTCTACCTACCTACCTACCTACCTACCTACCTACCTATCTATCTATCTATCTATCTATCTATATATATATATATATATATATATATATATATATATATATATATATATATATATATATATATATATATCAAAATTATTATACATAAAATATCTTTAAAAATCTTTCTACCATTCTTTCAAATCTATTTTCTCTGACACAAAATATCTAAAGGAGCGTCCGTGACTTCAAATTCTTTTAGGAGTCTCTGAAAGTTAATTCTGAAATAAAAGCAAACTTTCTGACCATTCGTCATATCTTCCAGTTATCCCAGAAGAATGAATAACTTTTTAAAATGATCCTGTCGGATTGTTAATATAGCTGACTAAGCTACTTTCTTTGGGAAGGAATTAGTCTTCCCGTCTCGCTGAGGGACCAACTCTGAAATCCATAGGTATTTCAGTGTATCATTCCCTTTTCTTCCTTTGACTGAGAAACAGTCTTTTGCTTAGCTCTCAAATAAAAGTTTAAGCTCCCCGTTGGACTGCCGCTTGCTGCTTTTTGTGGAACTGCCAGACTACAAAATTCTTACTGCTTATCCTTTCCCAGCACTCAGGCAAATAAAAACAGTAAGGCTAAACTTTTTAATAACTTAATGTCACCGGCAGAATTAATTTTCAACGTGTCTATTTGTCTCACTCCTTCATTCATATATATAAATATATTTCATCTTGTGTATATGTATGTGCGTCATGTTATCCTTGAAGTGATCCGTGTATCAAAAGAGATTTAGCGAGAACACAAAAATGAACTTTAAAGGTCGATGTTACTTTGTTCACCACTTTAAGGCTCATCCATTATTCCAGAAAATAATTCGTTAAACACTTTAACAAACATTCCAGCTGTTTTCTTGGAAGTATCGATGTTTATGAATAAACGCCTCCGAAGTGCCCATGAAACAGCTCATTTTAAAACGGTGGAGTGAGTTTGGGTTAATATTTATCGCCTCCGAAACTTTTCAGCTTCCTTTTTACGACATTTTTACATATTTAATAAATACTTGTATTCCGAAGTGCTTAATTGGCGACACTTCAGCTTTTCCCTTTTTAAACAGCTGTGTCAGCGTTGGAATCCTGGCGTTTTCTTTCGTTAATTGTTCTTCGCACTTCGTAGGGTGATTAATATTGTTTGACATTTAAATTTAATGTGTCGACAGTTTAAAAATCGACATCTCTTGCTGCTTATGCTGGTCCCCTTTGGTTTTTCGTGGTAAACAATTGACAGCTCACTTTTAATTTCGGAACCTGTTTTAAATGCGATGTTGCACGGATAGAATTTCCAATTTTGCAACTTGTGATCAGATAAAGATAAATACTGAAGATATTGATTAATTGTCTACTGAAAAAAACTTTTCCTTTTTAAGGTGGCAAAATTTCGCTTAACATTCCTATCATTTTTAGAGTGAAATGCAAAAAATACCAACGAATGAACCTAAATCCAAACATCTAATACACAGTCACACAACTTTGTCAAGCAATGACAGGTACACTTGCCCCCAAGAAAGGGTTGAGTCTATGGGAAGGAAATTATTCCTTATAAAATATCATGTAAGGGTGACCCTTTACTAAACCTCGTATGTAGGTAATCCTTGGATTTAGCGATCCACGTGGTACCTTTTCTTCATTGACTAAGGCAGTAAATGTGTTAATAGAGATAAGGGGGGAAATAGAGCTATCGATGAGTGGTTTGTTTTGGAGCACTGTGGTCTACTGTTTACTTACTACGAGAGCTAATGAGACGTCGACCTACTGCTGAAAGCCGATTCCGAATGGCTACGAACACCCATGCCAATAACAGCATTCCAACCCGTGAAATCCGGTACCGAAGAGCAGCATTCTACCATTCGGACGTCGTTGAACTAACTATCTATGTGTGGGCGCTAAAAAGTGTCAATTGGAAATCCCATATCACAATGGTTGATCTTGCATTCCGGTTCAGATTTGTTTAAACGTTATTTTTTAGGTGTGTCAGAATGTACCATTAATACAAACCTTGTGAAGCTTCAGTCTTGCACTATATTCTAAATCCATATGGAGGTGATGGCTTGAAATAAGGTATTGCTTTGTTGATTTCAGTTTATTTCTGTGGCAATGTTTTGATTTTATTCCTGCATACGTAAACATTCTGTAACCACGATGAAAATTTAAATTGGAGAATCATAAAATTGTCAGATTCTCAAAGACGAGTTGAGTGGAGTGAAGTGGAGTGGATATATATATATATATATATATATATATATATATAATATATATATATATATATATATATATATAGAGAGAGAGAGAGAGAGAGAGAGAGAGAGCGGTTCTAAGTCATTAGTTACATGCGTGCAAGACAGTATTTGAAAATAATATTTTGTAGCCCCTATCAAAGCGTCTACTTAGTAGACATACCATCGTCCATCCTAGAAACTTTAAAGCTTGAGTTCATGTCCGCCTAGCACATACAAGCTTCTCCCTCCCTCCTCCCCCATATATATATATATATATATATAATATATATATATATATATCTCTCTCTATATATATATATATGTATATATGTGTGTATATATATATATATATATATATATATATATATATATATATATATATATATATACATGCACATAAGAATACATTTATACCCATGTACACATTACTAGACTATGGATTGGTGGTATGAAATTAATCTATGAATGTATGTAATGTTCTGTACCTAAAACCTATTGCTAATATTTTTAAATGCTTGTTTTTTTTAAGTAAAATAAAGCACATACTTGCATTTTTAGACATATCTCCAGATATTCGTGCATTTCTAAAATACATTTTCCGGATATTTTTGAAGGCACAACAAGTCAATACGACTCGTCAACCTTATATAAGAAAATATTTTGAGTTCAGATATTTTGCTCACGGGGTTGTGTGAAATTTCTTTCCTGTACGCTGTCACCTTAAGGCTGTGTGCCCCATTTTTCGAAACACTGTCAACGCTTTCATACATGGAAACTCTTTTATATTTTGATAAAATTTTTCTTTTTTCTTAGAATAGTGAATGCTAGCCGATTACTTCAGTTAACACGGGAAAAAGAGAGTTTTACACATTTATTACATCTCATGTATATGATAAAATATTAGATTTGTTTTACTGATACTTTTAATGTGTAAATCTTGAATGAATTAAGTTTTTTTAGATAATACTTCTAGAGAGAGCTAATGAGATTTATAAATTTTTAGATGTAATGATTTAAACTAGCCATTCAGTTTTGGCATAAATAATACTATATAATATTTTTTAAAGTTTATCTGCTCTGGTATAGAATTATACTACATACAAATGAGTTTGTAGCTAGAAAATTAATTTTTCATTTAATTTTCATAATTAATAGCATGTTTTAATCAAAACCCATTTTTCCCGACCTCTGGGATAAAATGGGTATAAAAAATGATGCAAAAATTAAAAACTTACAATTTAAGAAACTGTATAAAATTATTTTAACAATAATGGTAATGAACCCATTGCATGAATACATGAAAAACATTGCTTTTTTATAGTTTTATTTTAAGCGAAAAAGAGTGCTGAATGAGAAATCACGCTTTTTCTGCCCATTTTACCCCACCAGACCCCCATTGAAAATTTAAAAGTAAAATTTGAAATAGGTTCTATAAACGTAATACTTTGTTTTTGAGCTGTAAGTATGTGAAATATTGCGTTAAATGCGAAAAGGGCGTGAGAGAAAAAATCGAAGTGTGTCGTTTTGGGACAAAGGGTGGGAAGGAATCTTTTATTGAAAATAAAATAACAATTATGGATATTAGCTCTTTAATTTACAAAAATAACATACTTTAAATGTGCCCCATACATGTACACAAATTTTTAAATTGATAATACTAATCACCTTACAAGGTAGTTACAGCTTACACTACAAAAAAATTAAAGCTTTTTAACCCTGAAGAAAATACTGAATTATCAATTCGAAAATTAAACTTACATTTTCAGCCATAAAAAATTAAGGCATAGAATATATAGGTTGGGAAATAAATGGGTGAATTAAGGATATTATTATGACATATAAACTTATTTGTGATTAAAACCACCTGACTAGGTTTAGTTTAGTTTGGGAGAGACACGGTCTACTTTTTTGCTACCCGAAAAGAAATGCAACAGTGACCGTCTACTCAATGTCAATTCATAGCGGCTATGAACATTCATTTCAAAAGTGCTACTTGAAATCTCAAACTCTGTGCAGAACAGAATTGTCCTACCCTTCATCCATGATTTGGACCACTCGACTCAAACTAACCACCATGACTTTTGTGAAGTTACGGTATTTTTAATATGTAAATAGAATATGGAAGTTACAATATAATTCCAAATTTATTTTTCCAAGTCAGCTAGCAATAGATATAGAAATATTTATAACAAAACGAGTTTACAAAGATTTTACTCATTTATCACTCGGGAAGCACATGTAGCTTAACGAAAGCTTTGAATACGAGTAACATTGCACTATCTGGGTCCTTGTACTTCCGATGTAGTTACGGATCAGAAGACTTTCAAACTTAGCTTGCCATCTCCAGATGTGGTATCATTTGGGGATTTTGAGGACACTGAAACCACGAACCTATTTTACATGCCGCCATTATTGAATTCGAGAGATGGGTAGCTCTAGCCTCGAACTCAGAACCCTCCGGTTATAAAATCGACACCTTTACCGAATGACTTTCCGCGGTTTCATTCTAAATTTATGAATAGCACACGAGTTTAGTTTAATGCAATAACCATTATTTTGTTCTGATGTTTTTGAAGAATTTCATAAAATAATTCATTTATTCGATAAATATTTTAGAAACTAATTAATATATTATAAATACTAAATTTATTTGAAAGTTTTTGATTTCATAAAATGATTGGAACTTGCACAAGTTTTAGGTTAATTTAAGGTATTTTTCACTTTATATTTTAGTTTAATATTTTTATAAATGCAACGTTTACTTTGAGGTTTAAAAGATATATTAAACATTTACTCAAAATATTTTATATCAACTTTAAAAGATAAAGCTATAAGAATAGCTACTTCTATTACACATTATAAGGATGGGTTTGGTTTGGAGCACTACGGCCTATTGTTTTACACTCGAGGGCTAATGAGACGGAAACCTACTGCTTAAAGCCGATTTCGAACGGCTACGAACATCCATGCCATAGTGAGATTCGAACCCACGATCAGCGCCCTAACCAATCGGCCAGCGTTCGGCTTACAAGGATGGGAAGAGTATCATTAGATAATTTCTTGGAGTGGACAGCTACGCAAGGAACTTACTTAAGCAAGTAGAATTTTCAAACACATTTTGACTACATATTTTTAAGCAATAAACATCAACTGTAAAACAAATTAATATTTTCCTGTCACCTTTTTTATCCAATTTTCAATAATATTTTGCTAATGACAGTCATTTTCCAAAGTCATTAAATAAAACTTAGTTTTAAAATTCTATTGTCAACTTAATTGGTAGTAGCATTTGGAATTTGAATTTACTAAAAAATTTTGTTAATTAAGGTCCGTTTTTAATAGTGCTGTTATGTACATTGCATATTTGAAATTCTAACTAATGTTTAGAAATAAACCCCCTTTAAATGAGATTTACAGTCACTAGGTGGCGCTGTTGATCTCTTTCATAGCGGCCATTTCTCAGGCCGAAAGTCATTAAAAGAAATTTATGGCCTGACATGAAAATAGTTAAAAAGTTTCAACACTTTTAGTTGGGATACTAGGTATTGTTTTCTTTTAGACTGCCATTTTTTCTTCAACTACGTGAGTGTGTAAACAACTCCTGGTGTCCGACAAACTCAGGTAGTAAACGAGGTGAATAATTTCACGCTCGGAACATTTTCTGGCTATCATTATCAGTTTAACAAAGTCCTTATTTTTATTAATGGCAGTAACTTGCGACATTCTAGAACAGTTTTATTTTATGAGTTAGGTATTATTAAATGCTACACTTAATTTACAGCTGCAAACCATCTTTCATTATTTAAGTTAGCTGAATCATAGGTGATTGGGTAAGGTGCTGTTGTTCTGTACCGGAGTTCGTGGGTTCGAGTCCTAATGCTGATGTGGAAGATCGTTGCCATTCGGAATCTATTCTAAGCAGCAAGTCCCAGTTTCATTAACCAATTCCCTGTTTTGCCCGTACGGTGTACTTCACAGCTTTCGGGCTTTTACTGATTTACCCGTACGGCGTACGGACAATCTGATTTCTATTTCAATTGTACTGCTTCGGCCGTATTTTTTCCAATTTTAGTAATAAATTATTCGTATAGATGGTCCAGTAAATGGTAGTTTGCAGTTTATTGTATTTTCTACTCTGATGGGTTCAAAAGCTCGGGTTTTTTCGCATGTTTTTTATCAGAAGACGAATTGTTATCTTTCACTGTATAGCTTTCTAGTTATATTTTACTAAGCACCTGATAATTTTATAGATGTAAGAGTTGAATAATATATATTTACTTTTAAATAATAGATACTTCAGAGAATATGGAGCTCATTTCTTGCGATTCGAACTGTGACTCGGAATCAGAAACTGAATTATCTGTAAATGATAGTAGCGAAAGTTTACTAGATGACCTGGATAGTGACTCTGATAGCAGTATAGATGGAATCAGTCAAGCAAGACAATTTTTTTAAATTGTGATAATACTTCGGATCCGCCTCCTAGACTGGCTTTCACTGGAATTCCAAAAATTAACTTGGATATGGATGAAACTAAGGGCAGACTTCAGTTCTATGATGCTTTCATAGAAAGAAAGAAGTTTTAATAAATGCTTAAAAATATTAGAAATGTTAATTTTAATAGCATATCTTTACTTAAAAATGTAAAATGAACAAAAAAAATGCAATAAAAAAATGTCACATTTTTTGACCGAATTCTGGAAAAAAATGAAACTGTCAAAGGGTTAACTCTTGTGTAAGAAAATAGAACAACGTAGCGCTCCAAATAATACAAGAATACTAAACAATTGTTCAGATTTAAATATAAAATTCTTAAGATTGTTCGGAACTCTACGGTCGAATTTTTGTAATACGTGAGATAACTGGACTAGGATCAAACAGTTTAAAGCAAATTCGAAACGGTTGTAAACAGATATTAGAACCCGCTGGCTCCGATACCGAAACACAGGCAGAAACTTACGTATTTGGACACCATTATGTTTCTTTACTAGAAATACTGTCATCTCTTGCTGAGCAAATATGCTTAAACAGTCTGAAATTACCTATTCAGCAACCATTTTATTTTGTTAGAAATATTTTTATTTCTTGTAGAGCAGATATGCTTAAAAATCTGAAATTTTTCGACATGTGTTTGATGTGAGGAAAGACCTTTAAAAGGATGGCAGAATTCTACCATTAAGTAACTACTTGGTTTAGACAGGAGTTCTCAAACGTATCATCCAACGAACACTTTCCTTTCCAGATATGTAGCAACTGAACTACTAAAGAAATATCACTTAAGGTATTCGTCTGCTTTCGGAGAACTTTTTTCTTTAAATTTAGAAACTAGTTCATGTTTTTACATTTTTAAATTTATTTTTTATATTATCATAGAGAATTGCACTAAACATTTTTCCTGGAGAAGTGTTAATAAAATTTCTAATAAATGAAGAAAATTTAGTACTGTGTTTTTCAAAAGGTCTAATTTTTTAATAAATTAAATTATTTCAATGTTTTTTGATGCAAAACATTTCTTATACACTGGACTCGTGAATCACCTAAAATCTTTGCTTCATTTACATTTGGTGAAAAAATTTGGCCCTTTAAAATCATACACATTGAATTTTTAACGAATTTTCATTGAATTTATATCGAACTATGAGTGTAACATGATTAACAATTATTCAAATTTAAAGCTCTTAGGTCATTCACTAGTAAATACTATCAAAAGCATTCATAATAATTTTCATCACAATACTTTAAGAACTTTTTGAGAAATCACATTTCAAGTTTCAACATTTTATTAAAAATACCTTTCTGAGAAAAACGCATTTGAAGTTTATGAAAGCAGCTTTAACTATTAAAAAATTAAAATACATGTTTAAAATTCCCCACACTTTCTTGCTTCAAAACTTTCTAATTGCCAAGTTGCTAATTATTTAAAATACTAGAAAAATGTTTAAACTAATCTTGATGAAAATTAAAAAAATTTGTCCAAAAAATGCTCTTTAAAAGGCTTTAAATTTATAACTTCATGTTCCTAAGTCGCTACCTCCGTTTTGTTTTGACAGCTGTCACTGATGTTTAAACAGCTGTAACTTTTCTTTAAAATGCCGTAGAGACGAAACAAACACAGATTTAGAAGCCTAAAAGTTGAAATTTTTCAATAGAGAAATATAAAAAATTAGGATTTTTGGCAAAAAAAAAAAAAAAAAAATGACGTTTTTAACGTAGACAGATACTTTAAAGGGAAATAAGGATTCTATTTATAATCATTGATTAGGCATAAACATAAGAACTAAAGAATAAAAGGCAGTATAAAAATGTAGACAATGCTTACAAAATGTGACGTGGAGCAAGAATTTTTTTAATGAAATGATATATTGAGAAAAAGTATCATAGCGTTAAAATGGCTTAATTTTTGAATGTCATAAATTTCTTTAAAGACTGGTTGTATTGAAGAGAAAGCTCATATCAAGCTATGCATCCCACATAATCCGGTGTTCAGGTTTCGTTAATGTATGGATTACTGAATTAAGGGATAATTCAATGGTATAATGTATGAATTACTGAATTAAGGGATAATTCGACGGATAATGCTTAGTGGGAACAATCTAGTTTTGCATTCTGTTAAGAGTAATTGCAAGAGCACAACAACAATACATAGAAAGAATAGAAAAAGAAGATAACAAGAAGACCAAAGAAGATAACAAGATTAACAAAGTTAAACATCAATATTTGTCCTATATGCCATGACATCAATCCGAGCGAGATTTTTTCAATTTCACATAACCCTGGAAATTTTAGAGTGATTTGTCTCTTAACGCAGGACTTAGAAATAAGTTTGACACATGTACTTTGACTTAGTACGGGAAAACAATCAAACATATAGGTCTCAGCAAATCAGACAAAGTGCAAATATTTTGACATAAAAAAATAAATCGGGAAAAGGGTCATGTCAAGTTAATATGAAGTGAGTCAAATAAGCGATTAGAAGAAACAGTGACTGAAAGTTCAATCAGTGTATTCAGTTTCCCAATATATTTGTTAGCTAATGCTTATAATTTTAAATACAAAATATAGACTTTCTATTCGGTAAGTTATGCGAGATTCATACATACGTGCGTAAGAGAATACTTGTATAAGTAGTCCAAGAATGTTCAAAATGGACATTTCAAGTTTTTTAGAATTAAAACTCTTTTGTACTTACATTCAGACAAAATACCAAAATTAGTTAAAATTTAGTCAGTTATGCTCAAAAAATACGAATTATCATCGAAATTTCAGCACTGAAATTTATTTTTATTACAATAATTCCTTTACTTTATACAAGGAAGTAAAAATTAGATTTTAGTTTGGAAATTTAAAATTTCTTTTCGGGTATAAGTGAATTTCTTTTTACACTTCTGGAATGATACATTTCTTTTAAAATATGTATTGCTTCATATAATTGAAATGCCAAACAATTTTAATGAAGTTTTAACCTTATTATATAGTAAGAAAAATATTCTAAACAGAGCAGAACTTCTAGTTCTGTATTGAATTGAAAATAGGCTATTATATAATGAGAGCTTTCAGCTTGAAAGGGACTATACGTATTTAAAATAATATTCATTCATTAAAATATTTCTTTATTTCAGATAGTAAGCTAATAATTTTATGTATTTATTCATAAAATAAAAAAGAAGTAATTTTGCTGATATTTCGCATCTTTTCCATTCAAATCGGTAAATTCTGTTCAGAATCTAGTGTTTTGTGTTTTAGAGCAAATGGGGCTCTTAAAGGAAATACTCTACATTACGCAATAGGCACCTCCATCGAATATACGGCAATATCTAAATGGCACTGCACTCTCTTTGAACAATGATATTCGTATTGCACGTTGTTGTACATATCTAGTAATGGATGTAAGTGAAAATATAGTAATTCCTTTTCTAGTAGTCACGCGAATGCGCTATAAAGAATGTAATTTAGATATGTAACGATATACAGAAAATAACGTTTTAAAATAATTTTCACTTGCATAAATTTAATGGGACACATCTTTAAATATTATCTTCAATTTAAAAAAAAATTGTTTTTAAAATCACCTGAATATTGCTGAATCGTTTAAAACAAATGTTCGAATTAGAAAATGTAAAATTATACAGACTTAGAATTTAATATCATACCTTTTAGAAAACTATAAAAACGTACTGAAACTTTACTGAAAATGGTGTTTAATTTGCGTTAAATGTAGATGAAAAACAATTGCAAATATTGATTTTAAAATTTTACATTATATGCGTTATAGACCTACAAGAAAATTCTACCAACCTTATTCGTTTTTGCTTATTTCATTTAGTATTATGTTATTTGAAATACAATTTTTAAACATTTATGAAGCATTTTTAAAAATTCGATTGCCGGATGTAATATTTCTGATACTTTTTAAAAATTTAAATAAGTGGAAAATTATACTTAATGATTATTTTTTACAAAACAGCAAAAAATATTGTTAAAATTCACTTTGTGTCTTTGTAAATCTGCCCCCAGTGTGTCAGGTTGTTTTAATTTTTGAAACAAGCTCTTTACTTTTCACTTTACATAAAAGTTCACTTTACATAAAAATAAATTCAGCAAAACCTATCAAATTTAGTTGTAAGGCGTAGGTATAAATCTAAACAGTTTTGGCTATTTAGAGCTCTTTTCATAGAAAACGATTTGAAGATTTGGGTAAAATACGCAGTATGAGATTTTAAAGTTTAATATTAAAGACGTCTTATTTGCAAAAGAAATTTAGGTAGCTAATGAATATTGTTTTTACAGAGTGTTAGCCGTTTAAGCTAAATTCCGTTAAAAATCACTCGAAATCTATCAATATATATATAAAAAAGTATGGTAATTCTAGATAATTTTTTTCATGATTTTATATTTTAATACTCCATAAATTTTATTTACTACTTCATAATTTTTATTTACTGCTTCAAAAGAAATACAGAAATTTGAAGAATCGTTAATTAAAACTTTTTAGTTCTATATAATATGGATTCTATTTATTACACCTCGTACAGACAAAAAAAGGAAATTGAATAAAAAGAATGAAATTTGGCTTGAAGTACTACTTTCATGATGTCTAATGCAACCCGGAGCTGCTGTCTATAGTTGTTTTCAAACAACTACAAACATATCTTAATTAAACACAGACTTTAATTCTTAAAATTAAATAAAAAAAACTCATTTAACTATCAAATGGGTTAACATGTACAGACCACGAGGGAAAAGAACTTGTAAATAAACTAGCTAAAGTTATTTTTCTTAAGTGTCTTAAACCAGTAACCTTAAATCAGTAATTCATTTTATTCAGTTAAACTCGCAGATCCAGCAAATATAGACCCTCATTTTAAAACTCAAATTAGAAATTCATTTGATTTTCAAATTAATCGAAGTACATACAGCCCTCCGTGACAAAGAATATACCATTACCTCTCTCAGCAACAAGAGTGAAAAACTATTTTAAATCAACACTTTTATCATCTTGGAAATATTTCTACGACTCTGTTTCCCCGAGTCAGGATCTTCACCTCTACCTCCGTATGGTTTTCTCACTACCCTTTTCCATTCACCCCATTTAAATTGTCTGTTTGCAAGACTCTGATGCGTATCCAGCTTACTTAGATACTGTACTATATACTTAGACCTATCTATTATTAAGCTGGTAAGTAAATACTTTACTTACCAGCTTAATAATAGATAGGTCTAATGTTGGACTTGAGATGACTTCCCCTTACACATTTCAATGTTCTTTAACAATAACCTTTAACAATAACCTTTAACAATAACCTGTTCTTTAACAATAACCCGTGGAAGTGAATTCCACGCCCCACTAACAGAAGGTTAACTGATTTAGTAATATAAATTCAATTCAAACCACTATCTCCGCCTAAAAGGAGCCAAATTAATCTGATGAACCTATCATATTTAGAAATTACTCACAAATACTTTTCCCCTTTCAGTTCTAGGCTTCGGTTCTGTTTCGAGGGTCAAAATCGTGCTGAGAACCTCCCCTCCACCAACCAGATATGACCGATATTGTATCCTATACATTCCAAAATTTCTTAAATAAATCGATTGCTGAAGCATGATTTTATTAAAGATTTTAATAAACCTGGCACCATCCAGTTGAGTAAATCAAAAAACAGACTTCTCGTAGACTCGGGTACCGACAGAAAGTAAATTTGTCTTGAAACACAAAGATAATTTTTTTTTTTTTGCAACACAAGGGTTAATTAGACCGGAACCTACTGATTAACACTTCGCATGCGGGCAACGTATTTTTACGTTTTTTTTTTTTTTTTGCAACTTGTCACTGGAGCACAGGTCACGTAAAAATACCTATTTAGTAGATTTGTGGTGGATACCCGCTAACCATCACAAATCTACTAAATACGTATAATTATATGTATGTGTGACATTATATGCGTGTTGTTTTCTTTGCTATGCAATGTTTTGCATTGTTTCTATCCACAATTTATGATTGTTCAGTGACTCGGTCTTTTATTGCATTATTTCATCTTCAATCGAATTCCTAACTCCTGAACGTACAAGTCGTGTTTTGTCAAGTTGAAGCTTGGTTTTTTATTGATGAACAAGTAATTGATAAAATGAGCCGTTGGGACAAAGATAGTGATGAAAAAATATACTCTGACAGATTATCGGACTTCAATTTTAAAAATCGTTTATTTTTGTGATTTCGTAAAAATGTTTTTGTTAAATAATCATACATTATATATTAAAGAGTAAAATAAAAAAAAGCTTCGTTCATAAAAACAAAGCAGTTTTCGATTGACTGCGATTTTTCTGAATAACTAAACTTTCACGTAAACGATTCAGGAAAAAACGCCCTCTGCATGCGTAAGTTTGCGGTGAAGTATACCCGCATGCCAAGTGTTAAAACATACTCCAATAAAAAATCGTTCATGACAGCATTGGTTGGGTTTGAAGAGCTACGATCTTCTATTTTGCAATACGAGGACCGGGCCATACTGCTTAAAACCGATTCCGAGTGGCGACGATCATCCATGCCTAAGGGGGATGCGATCCCGTGAACTCCAGTACCGAAGACCAGCACTCTAACCATTCGGCCATCTTTTCTTTCTATAAATTGATTTGAAGCCTGTGTTCTGGTATTGAAAAACATCATCGTACGTACTTTGCATAACACGGTGAAATTTGACTGTAAGGTTTCACACATAAGTGATAGAATCACGCCCTCTTTACCTCTTTTGTTTTGAATCTCCTTTAATTTTGTAGGTCAGGTCACATGAGTTCCTCGAAATTTACAGATCTGTGGACAACCTAAATTCCTAACCATTTTTTGAATCAGAGGTTACAGACAGACCGCAAGCAGACTTTAATATACTTAAGATTTCTAAATGATAGAACGTTCCGATAGTTTAAAAGTACATCATTGAATAAACGCTACCAAAATTTGTCCGTTATAAGCAGTATCATTAAACTACAGTTTTCGAAAATATCATGGAGTGAAATACTGCAGATTTTTAAAAGAAATATTCTTAGAATCTGCCGCACATTCAGTCTACAGATTTCTATTTCACCTCCAAAGTTAATGTGTTACTCAATGTTTTATTGGGGAAAACAAAATGAACCAATAAAAGGATAAACAAATTATTTACAAAAAAGAAATTCATCCGTACAATTTCTAAAATTGGTACCTCCGTAACGAAGAGCTGTGGCATACGGTGTAATTTATTGCTACGATTATTCTATGTCTTAAGTTTGTATAGATTACAAAATCAATATTCAATACATAACACGCAAAAGCTTTGAAACTTCCGCTTACACTGCAAGATAAACTCTACGATTCCTTAATAAATGTCGTTTTAGAAAGCGGCCATAAATCATTTTCTTGGTAGATGCGCCTTCCTACGACGACATTCTACCTTAACAAGTGTGAGAAATGTTTGTCTACTACTCGGGTTAAAAGATTTTTGATATTGAAGGGAAAAAGTTCCGCGTATCGACGAAAAAGAAAAAGTGATGTTTGCAACTGACACTTGTTACACATGTTGTTGAAAAAGTGTTTCGGGGGTTTAAAATTATGTGAGGAATAAAAAACGCTTTAGATGGTTAGACAGAAGTTTGACAGTTATCTTCGATAAAGAATGCTAGTTGATATCGATATGTGTAATATATAAAGAATATTTGAGAAGGATTGACTTTTTTAATCGTAGTGTTTTATAAAAATAATGTTAAAAATATCCCATGTGGACACTGCATGACTTCAGTGTACAACAAATTTTTAATTTGTTTTAAGGAGTTCTGTAATATCTTTGGTTTCTTAAAAGCCATGTGTTGCCTTTCATGTTTTTTTTCTTAATGATCTTTCAGAAACGCCATTTTTTGTCACCGTCTTAATTTAAGTATTTATCCATTTTTGTAGAATTATTGTAATATATTTGATTTCTTAAAAGCCATGTGATGCCGTCCATGTTTTTTCTTGGTGATTTTTCAGAAAACGCCATTTTCTGCCTTCCTTTTTGTTTGGCGACTTTCAAATTTTTTTTCCAAGATCGTCAAGAAAAAACATGGTGGCCGAAAGAGCGCAGATATCGCATCTGTTACATTTATCTAACATGCGATTAAAATAATCAGGTACAGATAAACCTAGCACACCGAATGTTTTCTTGCCAATTTTAACGACTTTTTTTTAATTATCCAAATAGAGATGGTTGGACCAAAATAAGGTTATCATTCCTGTGTAAATTGGTATTTAATTTTGCAAATAATTTAATCTGCTGATATTGCTAAACATGTGTTTCTTTGTGTTTAAAATGTTATATTTCCTAACATTTTCATTTCAAAGTTTTTCTAAAACTATTATTTTAATGAGTTTTAAAAATAGTTTTAGTTGTGATAATTCATTACATTGTCATCTGCAAAAAAATTGCTGGAAATGTTAAATTTTATTAACTTTATAAATATTAGGGGATTGTCTTGCTAGATCCATCTCCTTCTCCGAATTAGATTTAAAAAATTAGAGTTTGAAATGCAATATGGGTTGTCCCTCTTTTTTTGGCGATATTGTTTGGCGCCAATAGCGCCAACATATTAACTAAGATGGCGATGATAAACATCCATAAGAGCAGCAAAAGTGCTATAATAAGCATAGACATTAAGTATTAAAATAGTAAGGGGTTGACTTAAGAATTGGGTTCCCCCGCCAACTTGGCGATAATGGTTTAAGTATGGTCGCCTAACATTTTCTCCTGATCTCAAAGTGTCCAAACAATCTGCATCTATATTATAATGATATTTGCATCCAACTCGCCTTGTGTAACTCTTTTCTTATATAATAAAAGTGCGCAATGCTTAAAAAAATTAGGTATAACAAATCATTAATGATTTACTATGGCTGATTTCTAATAATCTGGAGCTGTTCCGTTTGTAAACTGTTAAGGGATTAATTGGCCATAAATATAAACATCCGGTTTTCAAGTCGTTTTCTTTAATTAAGATAAAGTATAAAATTCAATTACGATGTCGCGCTGTGCATTAATTAAAGAAATACAATGTTTGGATAGATTACCTTTGTGTTTTAGTAAATATGGACAATATTTACGCCAAATTTGCCAAAGGGAAACCCAATTCTTAAGTAGACTCACAGTAAAAAATACAGTATACATAAAATTTAGGTGAAAAGGAAATTTGTGGTGTTCCCTTTTTTTTTCGGTGATATCTGATAACGCCAATAGTGCCAACACGCCATTTAAGATGGCGGCTATAAAAACACACAAAAGTAATAAAATAGAATAAAAATGTAAACTGTAAGTTTTAATATAGTAAAAATTTCATAATTGATAGAATCTGTTCACAGGTTGGGAACAGATGCATTATAGACGCCGGTCCCGTCGGCCATGTTTTTGTTGGCGTCCAACAGAAAAACGAGTATTTTGAAAAATCGCCAAGTAAAAAAACATGGCGGTGGTCACATGGAAGAACCGAAATAACTACACCTGCCATAGTTAAATTACTAAATCCCAGAAAATAAGAACAAAACAAAAATGTTCCAACCCAAAGCATCTTGTTTGACTTAGAATATCCTGATACTTTTTAACAATTCCAAACTGAAATAGCTTCACCCGTCATAACTAAATCCCAGAAAATGATAAGAGCAAAAACAAAATATTCCAAACGTAAGCATCTTGCTTGATGTAGAATATCCTGATACTTTTTAACAATTTCAAAAATAGTAAGAACCGAAATAACTACGCCAACCAAAACTAAATTACTAAATCCTAGAAAATGATAAGAATAAAAAAAAAATACAACCTGTAAACCAAAAGAACAGCTAAGATGCAAATTTCTGGAATAGTGCAGGGTTCTGACGTCAGAAATCACGTACACCGATGGGGTGCAAGAATATATTAAAGCTGCCATACCCCATCATCAGTCAGGGCAAACACACCAACCCACTCATCGCCCTAAAAAATAGCCAAATTTGGCGACAAAAAAAAAAAAAAAAAAAACACGGCGTCTATAATGCATCTGTACCACAGGTTGTACAAAATTTTTAAATTTCAAACATATAGCGAACAATATTTAAAATGCTAATACTTAGCAGAAAACATTGGTACTTATTATATAAAACAATGAAAATGCAATAAAAAGTATAAACTATGAGTATTAAAATGTTTAAAAGAGTAAACAAAACTGCCGTCGGCCACCCGAACTACTAAACGGAGATTCTTCTATTAATTCTAATATCAAAATAAAAATGAATATCAATAAAGTTAAAATCAAAATAAATAACACTAAAAGTTTAGAAAACTGTTAACCTATTTACTTTTTTTTTCGAAACTTAGTAGAGGTTTATATGAAGCAACATCCTTGGAAAATCCAATTTTTTTTTCGTTCAAGCAATCATAATTCAGAATTCACGAGTACAACAAATTTATTCTCTGAAAGCTAATAAAAATAACATTGTTGCCACTCAAAATCAACTATAAATGTATTTTAATAATCGTTAATTTTTTTTCAGGTTAAACTATTAAATTATATTTTTTTTTCGTGATTTTCTGATACCGATTCCAATAATATATCTTTCTCCATACATTAAGATCTGCCTGCATTTGTCTTTCCACTGCTTCAACACCTCAAAAACTGAGAGTAAATCTCAAAGTTATGTGTCGATATATGTCTCCACGTATTTAAAAAATTCACAGAAACCCATTTCGGCAAGTCTGATCTTCTCAGGTCTAAAATTGACAAAGATATTAATTAAAAACCTCCCCAAATGCTAATTCTTTTAGTCTAAATTTGTGTTTGGATGATTAAGGGCCATATTTCCATACGATTTTAATACTCGGATCTAACCGCGAATCAGCATTTTCGTATTCTTCAATGAGAATCTGCGGCTTTCAGCTCATTTTAATCCCCTGTTTCTGATCCTGAGGAATTATTGCCTAATCCACGGATACTACATTTTACGCATGCGCTCTGCGTTGAAAACAAACATGGCGGATATAATTTCACATTTAGAAGATCTCAAAGTTTTACAAATGTTGGAAATAAGAGAAAGTCGCAGAAAAAGATTTGTGCATTCGGATGGTACAAATGATTTGGATTGTTTGGATGATGTGGACTTTCGGTAGCGTTATTGTTTTAATAAATATACAGCTGAATCCTTAATTCAAATGCTAGATGACACGATTTCAGCTCCTTCGGAAAAGAATAATGCTCTATCTTCTGCTGAAAATTTTTTGTTAGCATCAAGGTATTTTGCTACTGGATCTTTCCAGATTTTTCAGAAAAGATTCTGCCTCGGTTTCATCAAAATTCTTCCTTTTATATTCTTCCATTCTTATTTCTTGAGCAAATATCGGTAACACTACAGATCCTTGACTCAATTTACAATTTCCTCAAACGATATTTATGTCTGGTTGAGTATATGTGTAAATCAACTTAGCATGAGAACTATCCCCGAAAAATCTGGTTTATTGACCAATCAAAACATCGCTTACATATTTGCAATAATTAATCTCTAGATCAGGGAATCCACTCGGTGCATATGACACCAGTTTAAGTCACAGTTAATGGCGTATGATCGCTGATCTACAGATTCCCCTATCCTCTCTTTGATCCTTTATACCCTGATTGTGGTGAATATGGCCCTAAGTGATCACAAGAATTAGCTGCTTATGACGTCATAAATAAATTAATGCATAGGTAAATTTTACTAGATCTCTTTTAGAGTTAGGTGTCGAGATAGATATCCAGGATTCGGATTTCAAGTCTCATCTTCGCAGAACCTTAATTGACGAAGCTGCTAATTAAAAAAAAATGGAATTTCATTTAGTATAAGGCGATTTCACGCAGTATGGCAAATTCTCAAATTATGACAATTTTGGCTTTAGTTTCAAACGTAAGGGCAGTTTATTGTTTGTCTATTGGCTGTTGTAAACATGAAAATGAATGGGAAGGGCATTATAGCAGTTCGTGACGTTGCGACAAATTGCCTTATAAATTTGTGATTTTATTTGCAATCGATCGCAATAATTAACCATTTATGACGTCATAAATAAATGATTTGAAAGATGAATTTTACAAGAAATCTTTTATCTGGCTTGGAGCCGAGGCTTGTTTCCAAGGATTTAAAATATAACTCCGAATAATTTATTTCACCAAGTTCCATTTTGACCAAAATTAAATGAGATATTTGCAATAGGTGGAAATTAAGAAAAATATAAACATTACTTAGGTATTTTCAGGCGAACATAACCAAAATACTGCTGCTATTTATTTAAATTTTAAAAAATACCAAATAACTATAAATAAAGGAAGTTAATTTACATTTCAAGATTATTAGCTCAAAATCGGAAAAAAGAACGTGGTAAATGTTTTAAAGATATTATTAGCTTATAACTTTAAAAGACGTAGGAGATGAATAAGAAGAAGCGCAACGTGTTTAAAATTAATATTTTATTCGACAAAAATACTGAAAAATGTGTTGTGTTTAAAGAAGTAAAGGAACGCATGCATTATAAACGCCGATACCGTCCGCCATTTTTTTTTCGACCAACAGATAAACGCGTGTTTTGAAAAATCGCCAAGTAGAAAAACATGTCAACGTTACGCGTTTTCTGAAAGATCACAAAAAAAAAACATGGCGGCGGTCACATGGCATATTTAAAACACAACATTAAAAAAACTAAACTTTAAAAGAAAACCAGATTAACAATTTAAAGCATTATTGAAATAAAATTAGCATTATAATTATCACTTTTTACGTTATTTAAAAAATAAATAACAGATTAGTAATATTTATGATATAACACAATAAGAAACAGAACAGATAACAGAATAAACACAATATACAGTGTGTCCCAAAAGGTCGTTTACAAACTTAACATCTGTCCTATCACGATGAACAAGATTTACATAGGAACTTGTGTCTGAAAATGCAAACTGTGACCGCTAGAGTGTCGTGATCACGAGTGTGGAGCGGGAGAAAAAAAAATGATATCGACAGCCGTGTTAATATGATTTTTACTACAGATGAGGATTCCATCACAGCAAATGCTCAAAATTGTTTTCCTTCGCCACAATGCACGTTTCACAACGTCGGCGCATGGATTCACGAACCCGTTCAATTTGGCCAGGAGTGTCACGGACACGTGCTGCCGCTTCCGCGATCCCGGCGATAAGATCCATGTCCGATGTTAGGGTGTCTCGAAGACCATGGACTTCAAGTGTCCCCACAGGTAGAAATCCAGGGGAGTGATATCGGGGGATCGCGGCGGTCCGCCTACACCGATCCAGCTTTTTTCCTGCAATTATTGCCCTCTAGTGGTCGCAGTTTGCATTTTCGGACACAAGTTTCTATGTAAATCTTGTTCATCATGATATGATATACCAGCATAATGAGTTTGTAAACGACCTTTTGGGACAACCCTCTGAATGTTACAAAAAATATAGATTGAAGTTTTTTCAGTTACATTTCGCAAAACGCAAATGTTCTGCAACAGAGCTTATTGTTCTGAAACATGCGTCGTACATTTTGACACATTCTGCTTTGGGAACCTGAAGTATATATACATATAACCGAAAAGTGATTGGCTCCAAATCTAACTTAAGTTTACCGGTCAAACATGAAATCTAATTTTAAAAAGAATGAATATTGTCATTACAATGTAACAGTATAGATTTATGCATACAATCAAAATTAAATCATTCGTAATTTTAAAAAATATCATCCTTTTATTGAACAAGGGATAAAATTAAACTTCAAATTTTAATAGAGTTACAAGATATTACTAAAAATACGCTAGCTATTCCATCTTACAAAAAAATATTCTTAAAGATAGTTCATTCCATGCTAACTATCTCCTTCAGAAAAGAGGGGAAAAAATCCCGTTTACTTGCGACAGAGTGACTTCGTGTTTTCAGGATTTTTTCCGAAGAATTTTTATTCATTCGAGAGCTCTAAAGTAGGTTTTCTCATGTCGTTATGCGTTTTGAAAAAGAATATAAGATAAGCAGATGGGCATGTGCTTCCATTTTTTTTTTATCTTTTAAAGCCTAGAATACTTTATGCACCTTACATACGTGAAAAGGAAATATATTTTATTCAAGGAAGACTCTTATATATTTTAATATCCTCTCTCTTTATTTCAGTTGCGACGGAAAACAAGTTTCCAGGCACAAAAATGCTCTTATCTTGAATATTCTCGCATAAGCATTTGATAAAAAATTCTCATGTCGTTTGATTATACTTAAAATCGTTCAGGAAGCTAGATACTGACTATACATATGGAAATCACGGCTATATTGAAATTTCCCCTTGAAAAAATTATTTCTTTTATAAGTAGAACGCTTAGTTAAACACTTAAACACCCAGAAACTTGCTACTTGCTGTCCGAAGAATGTCGACTAGTATATATATACACGTACACCTATATGCACATATATATATAATATATATTATATAATATATAGATATAAATATACATATATAATATAAAATATATATATATATATATATACATATATATACATATACATATATACCTGGTGGCCATAATTAAACTGACAGTGCTCACAGTGTTCTATAGCGCAATTTATTTTCGAGAATGACGCCACATTTTGTAGGAAGATTAAACAAGACGGGGAACGAAGAATTCAGCGAAAAAAAATTAGTTAAAAAAATAACCGCTAGGGGAATATTTGGCACTGTGTTGTATAGAAAATAGAGTGTTAACAAATGCAAATTAATACGAAATAAAATTACCTTTTATTATGCACATTTTCTGATTTAGTTCAAGTGCAATATGGCAACACTTTTAAAAAAGCGTAAAATATACATAAACATTGATAAAGTCTCGTGATCTGCAATATCACCTACGCTCAGCAGAAGAAGAAGTTCTTTATTCAAATTTCAAGTTACATCCATTGGTAAAATTAACAAATTATTTTCCGTATTGATTTACATTTGTTAATACTCTATTTTCTAATACACAGCGCCAATTTTCCCCTAGCGGTGACTTTTGAAACTAATTTGTTTTTTACGGAATCCTTCGTCCCCCGTCTTGTTTAATCTTCCTACAAAATGTGGCATCATTCTCGCAAATAGATCGTACTACAGAACACTGTGAGCACTGTTAGTTTAATTATGGCCACCCGGTATATATATATATATATATATATATATATCTACATATATATATTTTATATAATATCTTATATAATTATATAATATATTATTCAGCATATGTAAGTAAAATAAATGTATTGTATATATTATGCGTACAAGGAAGAAATGGGCACATTGGTTTCTTTCCAATAACGTTTAAAAATCCCGGATGGACTTATGAATATTCCCTTTATATTAGGTTTCCATATTCTTTCCTTTTAATTTTTGACCCGCATTAATGCACGTAATTATACTTCCCGCCAAGTATAGAGCGAGTCCTTAATGATTACACATTATAAATCTCCAAGTCTGGAGGAATGAGAGCATTCTTACGGTTTCTTTTCGACTGTCATTTATTTTTAAAGCAGTCCAGCTACCAATTTCGATAATTGTTAGCAATTATTTGCCAAGCCTTGTTTCATTTTAATTTTTTTGTTTCAGATTTTTCCAACAGAACACGATGACCCGTAATGACCAGACTGATGGAATCGGGAACAGTTTTTTTTTTTATCCTTTTAAAAAAATCTGTTTGCCTTTAATTAACGTAGTATTTTTTCTTTTCTCATAGGAACATGTTCTGTAATTTCGATTACACATAATTGAGCAGTTAGCACCGCCCCACAAAACACCGATCAGGGAAAAATAAAAAAAAAATTTTAAAAAATTTTTATTAAACTATTAAAAATAATGATGGTACTTAAAAAAGTGAAAAAAACGGCAAATTTGTGTATAATTAAAAAAAAAACAAAGCATATAAATATAAAAAGATAAATAAAAAACAATAACCGGAAAAATAACCAAAATAAAAAACGATTTACAGGCTTAGAATCGCAATTGCATGGGATTTTTTTTAAACAGAAAAAACAGTAACTCAAAAACAGCCGACAGATGGCACTGGCACGAGCGTCTTCTGGGGAATTATGCAAATGAGACTGTTATAAGAACTTGCGCTAATATAAATACACAACCTGTTCACCGCTTTAAACCATGAATGCGAACAAGGATGCTGAGTGCGAAGGATCAAGCTTTGTTGGTGAAGTTGTTTTACGTCAGCCATTAATCAGCGACCGTTGCTTTGCGTAAGTTCCGAATTCAGAAGAATGTCAGGAGTGGAAAAGGGCCTTTAACATTGACAGGCCTCTTAAAGCTTGTTCAGTGGTTTCAGGATACTGGAAGTTTGGAGGATCGTGTAAGAACCGGACGACCATGTTTAAATGAGGCACGTTCGCCTCGTGTTGCAACTGAAATTGAAGCATTATCGTCCGATTCAACTACAGGAACGAGCAGTGCTCGTGACGCTGCCAGACGGTTGGGCTTACCACCATCCTCTGTACTCAATATTCTTCATCTGTAATCCTTGATCTGTATCCATACAGACTGCAGTCAGGCCATCAACTTTTACCAGCGGATAACGTACAGAGGGAAGCATTTGCGAGGTGGGCTTTCTCCAAAATCGAACAGAATACCACCTGGGTCTTTAACATCTTGTAGACAGATGAAGCTCATTTTTCGCTTCATGTTGACGTTAATACCAATAACTGTCGCATCTGGGCAACATCTAATCTATATGAATACATGTAGAAACCATTGCATTCCCCAAAAGTGACAGTGTGGTGTGGATTCACAGGTTCGTTCATTATAAGATAGTTCTTCTTTGAAATGGAGTTCTCAGTAAATGAGTAGAAAACGGATACGGTGAATGCTCGTTGTTTAACACTTATGCACGATAATGTCGTGCAGTTTTGCATGAAAGAGATGCGCTATCTACCTTCACGTTCATGCAAGATGGAGCAAATAATCACGCTGCTAATTCAGTGAAGGATTTCCTGATCCAGACTTTCGGGGAAGACAAAATCTTTAGCGGGCATTTCAGGTTCCCATGGCCTCCTCGGTCTCCAGATTTGACCTCGGCAGACATTTGGTTTTGGGGATATTTGAAATCTCGGGTGTATCGATCCAATCCATCCAATCTCTCTGAACTGAAAGATGCGAACCGCCGAGGGGTGTCCTGCATACAACCGGACCTGCTGCACTCTGCCGTTGCTGGATTTGTGACTCGCCTGCAGTGTGTTATCCTCTGTGCTGGTGGTCATGTGGAACACATACTATTGTAATAAACGATTCAGAGGCATTCTGTTTGTTATTTGCTTTTCTTTTTCTTCGACTAGTGTACATGAGCGCCTTCTATCGACTCTTATTGAATTATTTTTTTCTGTTTAAAAAAAATCCAATGCCCTAGCGATACTAACCCTGCAAACTGTTTTTTAGTTTGGTTATTTTTCCGGTTAATATGAATTTTTAAAGTTTATACGGACTTTTTGATCACCCAGTATATATATGCAATATATAAAAAGTACTAGATGCTTCGCTCCCAGCCTTCGATCTGGGTATTAAATATTTTCTAACAAAGATTTAGATCCACTACTGTAGATAAACACATTCATAAAAATTGTCGAATAAACCTCGGGTGCTGCAGAATGTTGATGAATAGGATAGTTTATTAACAACAAACAAACAATATTATAAATATTTAAGTTCACTGTTTTGCCCGGGAAGCACAGCGTAGATGCTAAATTCCAAGACTATCTACCACATGAGTCAAATGTCTTTATGTTATGGATATTCATGTTTTTAATATCTTACTGTGAAAATTGATTTGAAATAGATTTTTATTCCTTAAATTGCATCTTTTATAAATGTTTCCATGAAGTGCTTAAAATACAAAGGAATTTTTTTTTATTACATACACGATATTGCGCTTCCTTTCTTTGATGTATATAATTAGGTTCCTGTTATGATGTAGTGAAGAAACAAGCAATGTTGAAAATGGAGTTTTTTCAAATTCCTTAATAAAGAATTCAGTTTTTATTTATCTCTATCATATAGGCTACATAAGACATACGAAAACTTTAGTTACTTTATGTTATTGAACCATTCAATTACTTAAAGAAATTCTGACGTTATTAAAGGCTTAAGTCAATTTTGTTTCTTGATAAATCGCAAAGAATAGGTTGTTACACTCGAATTTTACTTGCACACATTGTCATTCCATGAAATAAGATTGAGAGGAAGAAGTTTCATTTCAGAAGGGAAAATCTGGGAAGTACAATAAACTGTATGAATTTATAGACAGAAAACATACACATTCAGAAGCTGTTTTATGTATAGAGATAATATCAAGATGCAGTATAGGTTCTCATTAGAGGGTTTTGCAATTTTCTCACCTTTTTCTTATTTTGTTCAGAATTATTTCAAATGTAAGACGCGTTATAAATTTGCTTTCTCCCTTCAAATTTCTTCTAAATTTAAAGTTTTTGAAAATTTTATATTTTCGCTCTTAAATATTTTTATTACTAATTTTGGAATTATTGACCTTCCTATGTATTTGTCCCATTTTTATGACGTTCTGGTGGCCAACGTCAGAAAATTCGAATGAATACAAATTATTACATCTCTTTCTATTTAACTTAAACTTCAATCATATAAAATCATAGTAATATTGGAAAGATTAGTAATTCAATGAAAAGATTAATTCAATATGGATTAATCTAATGCAGTATAGTAAACTAAGTTCATGTATTTCTTTAATAGATAGAAAAATTATACTGGAAACGAAATATCTAGCGATAATGGCACCAAAAATAAGAATCCCGTCATAGTTTTTCAAGCCAACTCAATAGTGTAACTAAAAATAATTAAAATTATTAAAACTGATTAATAATTTAAACTGTGTTTTGGTCAATTTTTCATTAATTTCTTTAAACTAAGAGGAATATCGGAATGCAAATGACCAAAATGACTTATCTAAGCAATGCGTCTAAGCCCAATTAAGAGTAGGGGGAATAAAGATTTGAGTCTACAAATTGGATAAATAAAAATGGCGTAATTAATACTGATAAAAAGAAATATGTAAATAAGGTCAAAAGCGAAGAACAATTATATTACATGAAAACAAATTTCAAACGTTATCAGATGAATTAAGTTAATTAAAATATTTCTATATTTATAACACCTAATTAAAAGAACTATATGCCAAATGTCGCCAATGCCAATTAAGAATAGGTAATGGAGGGGGGTGAAAGTTTTGGGGATGGTGGGGTAGGGGGTGAGGATGCGACTAACCCCATACGATTTCTGGCTATGGGGTTACCTTAAGTCCAAGGTCTATGAAGGTGTGGTCCAGCACCTGGCTACGTTGAAGGATAACATATCACGGACTGTATGGGAGATTCCTGCAGACATGTTACTTTCTGCTGTTGTGCACATAATGCAATATGTGGTCCACAACAACGGCAACCACATTGAACCTCATTTGAAAGCAAAATAAAAAGGCAATTGATTTGCATTTGTTAACACTATTTTCTATTACACAGCGAGAAATATTCCCCTAGTGGTGACTTTTGAAACTAATATGTTTTTTCAAGAAATTCTTTGTCCCCCATTTTGTTTAATCTTCCTACAAAATGTGGCTTTATTCTCGCAAATAGATCGTGCTACAGAACACTGTGAGCACTGTCAGCACCCACCCACACACACACACATGTGTGTGTGTGTGTGTGTGAGAGAGAGAGAGAGAGTGAGAGAGAGGGAGAGAGAGAGAGGGAAAGTAATCAATTTTTTATAAAACTCCTTGACAGGGAGGAAGTTCAACAGTTAGCAGTAATAACAGTGCAGTCTGGCCGTCATCGAAGAGAACGGCTCAAGTCTAATTGAAAATTTATTCCAGAGCTGCTACAACGGATATCTACTCTACTGAACGACAGACAAAGGAAAGTCACAGAGATCACTCTGATTGTACGCAGGTGCACCCAAGAGCGAACACAGAAAAAATTTTCCCACGGTAAAAAAAAAATTAAATGCAAGATCAGTAAAAACTCGGAGACATTTGCCGGCGACAGAGGGGAAACGTGCGGAATAGACAAAAAGTTTACATTTTTAGAATAGAAAGATTTGGGAAGAATGTTAAATGGAAAACACCCCTTTGATTAAACTATTTAGAGGCTGGGAAAAAGATTTAAATTAATTAGAATGGGAGAGAGGAGGTTTTTTACAGAAATTTTAGAGTTAAATAATTCTTATATATATATATATATATATATATAATATGCATGTATGTAGGTGTATACATGCCGACTGATATTCTTGACTCAGCAAATAATGTGCCTTTTTCATTCAAACAAGATTAAAGTGAAACACTTGGCCAACAGAGTTTTATAGTGTTATACTCGGCGCATAATTCCGAGAAATTAAATTTAATCACATGAATGTCAACATTTGTGCAGGATAAATTTAAAAAAAATTCATGACGATGTCAATAAGAGTGTGTTTGTTTAGTCTCGACTTCCAATGACGTCAGCTCATGTTTATCTCGACTTAAAAAGAAAGAAGTTCTTGTTTATAGCTTCTTTTCTAATGGTTGAGACCTCGCGCTGTTTTTCTTGAAAATGGCTTTATTTTGTGGCTTGAGATAGAATAGTTTCTTTTAAATATTATGATTGATTTTACTCATTCTAATGCTAAAAAATACATTAGCTGAGAAACACAATTTTAAATAGTTGAAAATAAGTGGGATAAATATAACCTGGACAATGAAAAGTTACATCCCTCTATATGATACTGCATATATCTACATAAATATATATATCTGTGTTTTAATAAATACATACATATATGTATATATGTGTAATCCAATAATTATAAAATTACTGAACATTATTTTTATAATTATTGGATTATTATTTTTACTTGCCTGGGCTACTGGTCAAGGAGAAGCCTAAATCGCTAACAGTAATAATCATGAGGTCGGGCCGCATTGAAGAGAATGGCACAAGTTTAATTAAAACTTAATTTCAGAGCTGCTAAAACGGACATCTTTACGAGTGAACGACAGACGAGAAAAAGACACAAAAGTCACTCTGCTCGAACAGAGGTGCACCCAAGAGCAAAGACTGAAAGAATTTGCCCAAGGGACAAGAAACTTACTCAGCGAATTTAAGTGTTAAGAACGTGCTGAATAAACAGAAAATTGACATCTATAGGACAGAAAGCTTTGAGAAATGTATCGAATGAATTTTAAGTCGAGAACGCTGTATTTATTAAGACATTTAGAGGCTAAGAAACAAATTTTAAAGAATTAGAATGGGAGAGAGTAGGTATTTAAGAAAATATTAAAGTTAATTCATTTTGATTCTCTCTTTCTCTCTCACCACACACACACATACACACACCACAGAAAGAGAGAGGGAGAGAGAAAGGAGATGTACAGGTATATATATATATATATATATATATATATATATATATAGAGAGAGAGAGAGAGAGAGAGACAGAGAGAGGGATAGAGAATTATAGAGAGTGATATATATATATATATATATATATATATATATAAAATGAGAGAGATAGAGAGTGAGTGAATGAATTAAATCACCTTTCGAAAGGAGGATGTACTATGGAAATCATTCCTCTTCAACCTTGGAAATCGGGTTGGTCAAGGCTCCCGGTGATCACCTTGGGACTCCCTTATTGGTTTGTCTTGAAAGGAATTGTTTGATTTCTCCAAAATTCTCAAACGGAAATTTAATTTTGGCTTTTCAATACCCCTCCGTAAGGGTTTCTGTGTACATATATTAATGTAAGGTTTTTGTATTAGTGGCGAGATAGGAGTTGCAAGGGGAGAACTCACCATAGAAAATGAATCGCTATACCACTGACCCTTTCTGTATAAAAGGTCTGTCCCAATGCAAAGACAAAAAAATTATGTAATTTAAATAATCATACTTACAAAGAAAAACATTCAATAATCTTCAAAATATTCGTATTGAGAAACAATACAACTATCTCTGGTGACAGTGGTTGTACTATGAATTGAACTCATTTTGTGAGATGCCTCCTTGAGCTTTTGGACATCTTTGGGTGTGTCGAAATGGCAATCTTTCGTGTCCTCCCTCTACAGCCATGAATGGTCGTTGTCATGGTAGACGGTAAAGGTTCCGAGCTGTTCCTGGGAAGACGTGGTTTAGTTTGAGCTACTTGGTTTGGTTTTATTTGGAGAGTCATAGTCTACTGTTTTGTTCACGAGGGCTAATAAGACCGAGATCTACAGGTTAAAGCCGTGTACTACCTGTAACCAGCCACCCATCCGAAGTCGGGTGTAGGGTGTTGAATGGCTGGTTCGTTCTGACCGTTCGGCAACAATGCGTTACGCAGGGGCCAACTCAGTATTCAGCCCATAAAATTTAAAATAACAAAAAAAAGTAGACAATATAGACAAATGAGTACAACCAATGCAGTTTCCGGAAGTGCGGAAAATACTCCTGCCCGGGATAAAAGTCCGGTTGACCCGGTATACTACATGGAACTTTCTGACATGAGAGCAGATGTTGGTGAGGAAAGCAATATTTGCACAGAGCTATTGTGATGGCCATTAGTAAAGAGGTACTTCGACACTTGTGATGTGGGTTTAGGTTAAAACCTTCATGGCCGCACGATGGTGCCTTGATTAGAGGTAAGCCAATCAACCAGGCTCCTGGCCTTCCTCATCAGTACCGGATTTTTGATTAGGCTCTCTGCTTCCGAAAGGCTACGAATAACCATGTAAACAACGAGATTCGAACTTTTGAACTTCGGTACCGGAAAGCAGCCCTCTACCATTCAGCCATCTTTTTTCAGTGATCACTGTTAGATCAGTGGACATGCTTTGTGAATTAGGAGCATCTTCTGGACTGTTAGGTATCAATGACATTCCAACATAAATTTCTGAGACACCTGTTGTTGTCTTTGGAGATTTCCAAAACATGCGAAGAAAAAATTTTCTTATTACTTCTGGGACATACCTTATATAATAAATAGCCGGAACTATTTTTAAACACTACCATGTATCTAATCATGGAAAACAGAAATTTCGGCAAAAAATAAGTTAAGTGAAATAGAATGAAGTTTGTCTTTTTTTAAACAACTTGACGGGAAGGGCAATATATAATAAAATAATGAAAATTAAAAAGATTTTTGTTATAAATACTGAAATTGTTTATCATATTTCGTTACTGTATTCCAGTTAACTGCATTGAATATAAAAAATAAGGAAATTAATTTATTTACATTTCAACCTCGAAGGCAAGGACAAAAAATGTTTTCTCTCCTACCATTTCGAAACTGGTATTTCATGAAGAAACTCAAAAAGGTTGGAGATTCATTTTGAAAGAAATAAAAAGAACGAATACCGGCAATAAATGAAATTCATAAAACCTCTTTCCATATACACAAAGCATGCCTCATGGGAAAAAATTTTATAAAAGTAAATCTGATTTAAAGCTTGTTATATCCGACTATTATGAACACGAAAAAAGATGGTAAAGTAAAGTAGCCGCAAATAAAACATTCCTGAAAAAAAAAGTGAAATGCCTTTTGAGCGAAGGAATGAATAAACTCAATATAAGAATAAAAATAAATAAGAATAAATCTTTTACTAAAACTTAATTGCTTTTTGTTTACTTCTAGATTAATTATGAAAGACCGAGTCTCGTGTTTATAAAAGCCACCACTCCGATTAAAAAAATAATAGTAATAAATAAATAATTTCCGTTATGACAAAATTACGGAGGGCATGAATTGTTTTAATATAAGATTATATTTATCAGCTTTACATAATTAATAACTTCTTAAGAATATTTTATAATTAAGGAATAATATATAATTAAATAAGCAAATATTACAAAAGATATTGAATTAATTTTGATATAAGATATTGTCTTTAAAACCTGTATGTAAATGTAATAAAACGTGTTAGGCACCTGGATAGTAATCTCAAAACTTCAAAATAAATAGTTATTTAGTAGATAGTAATAGGTAAGTAATTATTATAAAGTTATTTCAATTTTTTATTAGGTTTACTAAATAACAATCAACCTTATAATTAAATTTTATTTTCTCCCGTTTTGCTCTGAAATCGTTTATACTTTAAATGCTTGACTTATCACTGATTGACATGTAAATGTTCCAAAAGCAGCAGATTCAGTTTCGGATTTCTTTTCCAGTTCAAGATTAATCAAATTACTCGTGAAAAAGTCAACTGATTAGCTAAAGGCATTACCACACGTCAACCGGAGCTAAAAAATAGGTGAAAAAATTTCGTTGGAACACAATATATCTGCACATTATTCAACTGTATTAAGAATCCAACTAACATGCACATGTTGGCATGTGATTAGGAATAAAAGAACATATTGCACATCAACTTGTAAGCTCTGAAAAAGCTAACGGATTCATTTTATGATATTTTTACTAATGTAGAACACCCGTATTTATAGGGTAGTAATGAAAAACTCTTCAACCAATGACAAGCCTTATAACACGTCAACCTAAACGACACTAAAATGACTTAGAATTTCTCGCTATAACATGAAAAATCTGTCCATTTTCTCTCGAAATCTGATAATTTTTAATATGTACAAGTTAAGAAGCCTGTACAATGCATAATTGCAAGAAGGACATGAACTAGAGAAAAATATTTCATCAATTTATTTAGATCGAAAATCATTAATGTCTCGCAGTAAATCTTCAAAACTAGCTGTCATTGGTTGAAAATTTCCAGAGAAGTATGTTTCTTCGTAAAAAAACAATCGTAAAGTGAATCGTCTTTTTCTCAACATTTACAAGATGCGATATAATGTTGTTACAAGAAATGATTGCGTGTGACTATAAATGGTGAAAAAGATTTCATCAGTATATTTGTATCGAAAAGGGGACCAATATTCCTAAGTGCCTTAGAGTAGAACCTTGGCTCTATTCCATATAACAGGCAACTGGATAAAGGCAAGTACTCAAGCAGTCAGATATAAAAATATAGCTGCTGATACCAAATCTTACAAAGAAACAGAAAACAGGGTCAAGTCATCTAAAAGCTCTATTTAGTACCGAAAATAATATTTGAAATTGTTAATTGTGAATATCATTTTAAAGCAAATAATAGTTGACTTTCAATAAGCATTTTCTTAATGCTACAAAGTTATCATTTTTGTTGTAAAATTATCTTCCATATTTCGTTATCTTTAAATACAAATTGTTGTACAAGTTTCTTGTAATGCTCTTCGGACCTAAAAGCACAAATCCAAGTATCTAAAGTATTTAAAAGTATCTGCGTTACTGATTCATACAACTACCGAGGTCGGGAAAATATAATTTTGGAATCCAATTAATATCACCATATATAGGGATTCTTTTTAGTTTTGGTTAGATTTTTAAGATATTTTAGCTAGCCTTAACATTTTTTGGTACTGTTATGCTAAAAACGACTAGCACAATACTTTCCTTATTCCAGGAATTCGATTTAATTTATTTTTAACAATCAACACCATTCAGAAATGGTTCATAAATATTTTCTTACTAGCATATAGCCCGTCATATGACGGGATCAGTAAAATTTTGCTAACAATAACTCATCAAAAATCTAATATGGGTGTTTCTATCTATTCCCGGTCTTTTGACCACCACGGAATGTAATTGGTTCAAAGATGTGGGTTTGAGTATAATCTTCCGAAGTTTGCCGAAGTTCAACAGCGATACTCGGAAAGCGATGCAAATAGTGAGGGGTACAGTTAAATCCCAAACAGCGAGCGAGCTAGGTCAGTGATACAGCGATCAGCGATGGGGCTTTTTTAATTCCCCCCCCGATAGTTCCGTGTACTTATACATAACAAACAAACACAGAAATGAACAAACTTTTTAATTCTCAAAGACATATAACTTAAAAGCTAGATATTTATTAGTCCACAAATTAGACTCCTAAACTTACATGAAAATAACTTGTTGATAATACCGGTGATAAAATTTCTTTCCAATAAAAAATAATCGATGATTACCTTTAAAATTATCTCATATGTACCTAATCTATTATTTAAGCCAAACATAAAAGAAAATTATTTACGTAATATCTCAGTTCAGTGATAAAACGTATGAAAATAATGCAGACGATATTTAAATAATTTAAAATAAGAAATGATTCAATGAGATGATTAAAAGAATGACGTTATAATGCTAGAAAGAAATGTTATTTTTATCTACTTATTATGTGATAAATTGATAAATTTAATCTCTTGTTCTAAACTAGAGAAAATAGGGCTTGGAATAATGGCATTAAATGCTAGAAAAGGGTTGAAGGAGTGGATTTCGAACGTTACTAACAATAACTCATCAAAAATCCATTCTAGATGCCATTATCCATTCCAGGTACCACCGCTTCATAAATTCTAGGACATAAGGACAGATAACTTAGGCTATTATTATATAGGGGATTACGTATTTATATATAAATACATATTTATATTCAAGCATATATATATATATATATATATATATACATAAACATATATGTATTTTGTGAAAGCAATTGTATTTCAGTGATCTTATTTTTAGTAGTGTGAAACATTTTATCAACATGAAATAGTTAAAAGATGAAATGGAAGTTATCAGAATAAACAATACATTCGAAAATTCTTTGGCGTATGCTTTTGTACCAAAATGAATTTGCTCTTGAGATAGTACTTATCTGAGTCAGTATTCATTTTTCTTCTTAAAAAATGAGTTAGGATAAAAGTAGAATTTTCACGTAAAAGTTCCGAAAGAAAAGAATTCAGATCTATTAGAATTTTTCAGAGTATTTTTACCATTCAGTTTCATTGCTTACTTTATGGATGAAAGATTTTTTTCCGTTTTTCCGTTATACACCGGACCGCGTAAAATTTCCTTCTATTCTGTAGTTTTTAACCTTCTTTTATCATGTGACGCGAATGTTGATAAATTATTCCGAGACTATTTATCTCCACAAGCCTCATTCTTATTCCCATAAACTGTCAATCTGTTTTAGTTATGATAATGAGACGTTTACTTTTAGTGTAATGTAGATTCGCTTTGTAATAATAAGCGTTTCTTGTTGGAACTTTATTTTTGCCTATTTATGTGATAAAGTGATAAATTTAATCGCTTGTTCTCAACCGGGGAAAATAGGGCTTGAAATAAGGGCATTAAACGCTCGAAAAGGAGAAAAGGGGGGATTTTATAGTATTTTACGCTGTGATGTTTATAACAATTTTTTTTTTACAATTGGATAGATAGTTTAGGAGAAGATAAACTTTACTCGCTTTGAATTTTGCTAACCCTAACTCATCAAGAATCCAATATGGATGCCTCTATCCATTTCAGGTCCAACCGCTTCATAAATTCGAGGACAGACGGACAGATAACTTAGGCTATTATCATATAGCTGATTTTTGTTTCCTGTTGCAAAAAGAACTGCTTCGTGGTAAATATCTCAATCCTTATTTTTAGGGAAGGTTCTTTGTCTCAGAGAGTAAAAAAAACAGAACATCTCGGAACATAAAACAGACCATGTAGACAATGATTAATCTATCACCTTTTGTTGATAAATAAAGTTTTGAGACTTATTTTGTTTCACTTTTATTCCTTTAAATGTTATACATCTTGAACCAGTCTTATTGATAAGTTTCGTTCCTTCCCCTCTTCAAAATTCAACAAGGAAATTTATAAAGACAGCAAGAAATTGTATTTTTATTCACCCCTAACAGGTTCATACAAATTTCAGTCTATGTAGTCGTATCTTCTTTAATCGAATAACTCTACTTCAAAGTCTTGACTTTACAAATTGTTTTCAAAACATTCTTTTCGTACAAAACATAGGCGAAGAGCTAAAGGCAGTGCAGGAAAGAAGTCGTATATTTTATTAATCAAAGGTTTTATTCTCGCCTGCTTCTTTTCGTCCCATAAGGGAGTTTTTCCACCACAAACGGCCGAACGAAGGCCGAATGGTTAGGGCACCGATCTTTACTACTGGAGGTCATGAGTTCGAATCCCCCTGTGCTTAGACAATCGCAATCGGCTTTAAGCAGTAGGTACAAGTCTCATTAGACTCGCGTTACAAAAATGAACATCGTAGAGCTCTATACCAAATACAAACCCACCAAAAACGGGAATCGACTTTAAGTAATAAGACCTGGTCTTATTAGCCCTCGTATAGCAAAACAATAGATTATAGAGCTTCAAAATAAAACCACCTTAAATGGGTTAATAATAAACGGGAGTACTTAATAAATTACATTTCGTACAAATGCAGATCCACCATTTATCGGTCAACCAAAATCAATTCTGAGCGAATCTAAATGGTT
>CM063501.1:7969662-7987162 GCA_032207245.1 Pardosa pseudoannulata
GGTTCGGAAACTGATAACATTAACCGATATAACAATAACATAAAGCGATCCTTTTAACACAGAAATGTATAAAGAAAATCGGGACCAAGTGATTTCGATGACAACAAGCAATTGATAACATTAACCGCGATCATATTTAGAAAAGTCCACTGTGTATGGAAGAAGTGACGTGAGGTATGAAGCAAGTATATTATATTATATTATATTATATATATATATATATATATATATATATATATATATATATATATATATATACGTATATATACACATATATAAATCCCAGCTATGTCTTTCTTTTCTTTAATGAATATAATTACTTGGTTTACGTTGATTTTCAATTGGTCCATTTAATTTTATTTCCCCAAAAATTTTTGGAAAAAATTATATCTTGCTGGTTAGGCTTCTCCTTGCTCAGTAGTTTGTATGTTACTTTTATTTGTATAGTATGCAATTAAGGTAATTGTATCTGTAAGTAATAATTGGATTTTAAATACAATTAATAGCACATCTAAGAAAATAATTAAAGCATACTCTTTTAATTACTTTAATTCTTAATTTTAATTACTTTTAATTCTTAAATTAACTCTTTAATACGCGTCCAAGTACCTGTCTTTCTACGATTTAATTGTTTCCAGACTTTGATAGTTTGCCATAAAACCGACAGGTGGCGCTGATTTTGAGTTTTGTTAGAGGCCGCTAGAGGGCTTTTGACACCAAAAAATCTATAAAAGTAACTACACCTAGAAGGGATGGTAGGTTCTCAGTAGTTAAATAGTTATTACATATATAAGTATGCATGTTTGTATGCATATATATATATATGTGTGTGTGTGTGTGTGTGTGTGTGTACATATGATATATACTAGCCGCTTTGCACATAGCATAAGCTGTGGATACATAAAATTTGCAAATAAAGTTTGCTAGAAAATGAAAATATATTACAGTAATAAAAAAAAGTACAGATCTCATTATGATAACAAAAATGATTAGAGTTCTTTGAAATGAAAACGGTTCTCCAGGACAGAAGCAGTCTGGGAATTATTTATCATTATTCATATTACAAGATTAAAAAACAACAGATTCCAAGAAATTTTAAGCGGTAGGTTGTATAACAGATACAGAAAAAGCTGTGAAAATAATAGAGAAAATTCTTTCAATCATTAAACTAAGCAATAAAGATAAATATTAAAAATGCTCTCAACAATTCTAATAGAACTGTATTCTTTGTTTGCAGAACTTTTACAATAAAATTCAACTTTTTTTTTCTGAGCTGATTTTTAAAGATGGAAAAGGAATATATACTCTTATATATACCCTCTCAAGAAAAAATTCATTTCGGTACAAAAATATACGAAGAATTTTCGAATGTATTAATTTGTGATAAACTTGATTTCGTTTTTGATTTTTCTTCTAATTTTGATAAGAATTATCTACATAATACTAAAAATAAAACTTCAAAACAAGAATTTATTTTCCAGAAATGTTTATACATTTATATATGTACTAGTGAATGTGTACTTGAGTAAATCACTGATTTCTTGTATTTAATCATGATTTATTTATATAAAAATAAAATTTCAAATAATAAAATTCATAGCAATGCGTTAAATTTTGTTTAAAAATTGGCAATTCTGACATATAAAAATATTGATAGATTATGACGACTTTTAAATTTTTTAAAACAAAAATATTATCAAGATGAAGTTACAAATTATACTTACGAAATAATATAAATTTAGTTTAAAATATCAAAACCTATAACAATGAATAAGTTTTTGTTTAAGAAAGGGCAATTGCAAAAATACAAATTTGACAGAACACGGCGAATATATACTTACTGAAAACAAAAATCTCGCCAAGATAATAAAATAGAAAAATAATTCTTTTCTAAAAAAGATGATCTCAGCGTTTAGTAGATGCAAAAATATTGTTACATACATAAAGGTTTTCATAAATATATTTCTTTTCACTTCAATTTTAATAGAATAGATACAATTTTATGTTATTTGGAATACCAAATATCATGGTATATTAATGACAAGATGGAATAACACTGCCAATTTTTGACGCTAACTCAACAATGGAAATGCTCGTGTCACAAAATTAAAGTGCCATTTTGGTCGGTTTTTCTTTCATATTTTTCGAACTAATTGGAATATTGAAACGCGAATGGGTGAAATGACGTCCTTCTGCTTCCAGCGGTTCGCGAAGAGATAGACGCACATACATACAAACATATAGTTGCAATCAGATTTTAATATATAAGGAGACGTATGTATGTATATACATACATAAATATAAACACGCACACACACACACACACATATATATATATATATATATATATATATATATGTGTGTGTGTGTGTGTGTGTGTGTGTGTGTGTGTTCTTATCATCTTATTCTTTATATATTAGATATGTATAAAATACTAAAATCCTATTCTCTTCACATACTAAAAAAGGTAAGAAATTGATGTCGATGTGTGAAAATATTTACTTCATCTGTCTGTACTTATAGATGTTTTGTGTATCTAAAACGATAAAATTACAGCATTGCAGATAAGATAGTTTGCAGATGCTTTTAAATTTCATTTTTTTAATTAACGTTTGTATATTGATTTCTTTTAAAAGCCATGTCTTAAATGTATTCCAATTAATAAAATTTATAAGAGAAATAGATATAAAAATATTGTTTTAAATTAAAATATATCTAGATTTCACCTACTTCTGAAATATTTTTGGATTACTTGTTTTTGGTTCTAATATTATGACTTTATATAATAAAATATTTTAAATAAATTTTCTTTTATTTAGCTAGCTATTTGCTTTAAAAAAAAAGCAACAAAAATGGCATAATCTTAGGTCTCAAGAAGCGTTTCAATAAGAATTCTTTTTCATCCCATTCTTGTTACGAAATTATTTCTGTTAAATTTTTAATTATGTTCTAAATCATTTAAACTGGAAAGAGAAAAATAAATACAAAAATATTTCCAATTGCTTAAAAAATAATATTTTCTTTTCTTAATCCCCTTTTTAAATTTAATCCATTTTAGTATCGTGTTGGTTGTTATTTCCTTATAAGTTATTTTCAATTTTTCTTTTTTTTTTCGTAACTAAATACCTTATAATCTCTTTAAACATTCTTTCTGAAAATGAATGCTCGCTCTCCCAGATCTACCATTAAATGCATTGCCCCTATGAAAGAAAAATAAATTGACTTCTTTATGAAAGAAGTGACGCGAGGAATGAAGCAAATCCATGCCATGCCATCTCCCATTTCCATCTTCGGGGAAATCAGATCTAAAATATGTTCTCTTTTTCTTTAATGAATATAATTGCTTGGTTTATGTTAATTTTCTTCTGAATCATTTAACTTTATTTCCCAGAAGGATATTTATAAAAAAATCACCTGCCAAGATTTGCATTTGGTATGCATATTTTCTGTTTCTCTTTTTCATCTCAGCCAATTTGAACGTATTATTCAAAACTAAACGATTTCTTTAAATGTTTCAGCCATTTGGAGGAACTTTATTACTCTTTTTTTGGAATTTCTTAAGAATGGACTTCTGTAAGTGCAGAGTGATATTTTAAATATATTCAACGCTTAAAATTGTATGATTTTTATTCAGATTTATTATTGTTCTTATATAATACAGTGATAATAAATTTAAAAATAGATGTAAGCAAAAAGTATTTTAATGGATGCATTGAGTTCACTCTGAATAAAGAAAAAAATAGAATATATATAATATAAAAATTTAAATAATTTAATATTAGAATTAAAATTACTCACTCCTATATTAAAAAACCCCACCAAATATGTGATTTCTGTTCTTCTTGTAGCCTCTTGGCATTCAACTCTTTATAATAAACAAAATCTCCTTTCTCTTTACGAAATGAACTGGCGAGCCTTCTTTCGCTGAACTAAGACTTCTAAAAGTCTCAAAAAAACATTCTTAAGGCCGACCTAGAATTATTTCCCCACGCTGGTGGCGCCCCTAATATTATAAGAGGCCACATAGCTCATTTCCTTCAGCGTTGGCTGTTCGAAATGAACAAATAATGATGTTGCTAATTATCGTTTGAAAAAAACTTGTCATTCTCTCGACTACCACAACATCAATTCGTTCTCGACTACTGATGTCCACGGTTGAGGCACAGCATGTCTTCCGCTATGTTTCATATTTTATATTTATATATATATATGTGTATATATATATACACATACATATATATATATATATATATATATATATATATATATATATATATATATATATATATACATGTCAGGATTTAAAATATAGAGTAATTTAAGAGATTTTAATTAGGGATTATTTTAATGGGAGTAACGCGCCTCGCGTTACTAGTCACATAAATACGGCTCACGCGCAGTGATATTGAGCAGAGAGCGATAAGCAATTACTATAGTCGGACCTTTTGGCTCTCGAAATAGTAAATACGGCCTTTGTTTGCAGTTGCGCGCCAAAATGAGACGCCATGTTGATTAGAGTATGAAGTGGATTAATAAAGTGATGAAAATAACTACTTGAGAGTGGACTGATTTATATCTTGACCAGAGTGGATACTCGGACCACGACATACATATATATATGTATATATATATATATATATATATATATATATATATATATATATATATATATATATATATATATATATATATATATATATATTTATATATATATGTATGTATATATATGTATGTATGTATATGTATGTATGTATATATATATATGTATGTATATATATATATATGTGTATATATATATATATATGTATATATGTATATATTATATGTATATATATATATATATATATTATATATATATATATATATATATATATTTATATATATATATGTATTTATGTATATATATATATGTATATATATATATGTATGTATATATATATATATGTATGTATATATATATATATATATGTATGTGTGTATATATATATGTATGTTTATATATATATATATTTATATATATATATATATATATATGTATGTTTATATATATATATATGTATGTTTATATATATATATATATATATGTTTATATATATATTATATATATATGTTTATATATATATATATATATATATATATATATAATATATATATATATATATATATATATATATATATATATATATATATATATATATATATATATATATATATATATATATATGTATATATATATATATATATATATATATATATATATATATATATATAGTCTCCTTGCACTCCCAGATTTCTATAATATTTTATAAATTCTTTAATACTCTGTACCTAGTGTTTTATGTATTGGGTATCTCATTTTTTATGCTCTTTGTAGAAGAGAGTGTTTAAACCAGTTATTTTTTTCATTTTAAATGAAGTGAAGTTATGAACTAGGTTTACGTATATCAATATGTACTTTTTTTGCTTTTCCTTTACATGAAATTTAATTCAAGAAATATTTGGAGGCATATGAACCTTTTTAGTGACTTTACTTGCATAACACCCAGATCTCATGCATTGATTGCCATTAAATTATTTTTTCATCCTTTTCCTAGCTTAGATGTAACATTTACGTACTTATAGGCAGTGCTGCGTTAGGTCTAGCCAAAAGCAATGCTATTAGAAGCAAATGATGATGAATTTAAAACAACGTATATTATTACAGAAAATGCATCTCTTTATGTAAAACAAATGTCTGCTTTAATACGAACTTTTGTCACACGATCGACGTTTGTCGTAAAGAAGCCTCTAGAGCTAAGAATTGTTGACGTTATTCTTCAATTCTGGATGCGTTTTAAAACGCATGTCCTATATCAAAAATACAAGACACGTGTTAATTTTTACATAGATATGCGATCAGATGGGTAAAGGTTTTGGGAGCTATTGGGTAAATGTAAACGACACAAATCGAAATAACAATGTCTGATACTAGGTACGTAGAGTCACCCGACTGTTTTTATCTAAAAATTGTTTGATATTCATTGTATTGTAAAGGGCAACCTGAAGTTGTACATGTTGAAAAATCAACAGGTTTAGTATTCTCGGTGGCGAATGGGCAGATTTATAGTGTGATACCGAGAAATTCTCAATCGATATTGGTGGATTTATGTTGAGGTGTTATAAGCTTTTTAAATGGTTAAATTATTTAATTATCACACGATAAATAAGGGCACGCTCTATTGGTAAAAATAATCACACTAAATCTCTTTCCTTTTTCAATGAGTACAAGTTAATGTGTAATAGCTCCTTAATGCCTTGTTATGCGCTAACATTTATGTGTCAATTTATGGTTATCAATACAGGTGAATAAATAATGTGTCGATTTCTTGTGTGGCAAAGAAAATTTTAAACCTTTTTTTAGTTCCGGTTGACGTTTGATAAGGCCTTTAATCGGTTGATTATTACAGGAAAAATCAACGTAATCTTCATCAGGAAAAGTAATCCGAAACGGAATCGGTTGCTATCTCAACACACACATGTAGACAAATGAGAAGGTCTTATCTCAGTTATATTTTTTATTAAAGTAAAAACGCTTTCAGAACAAACGGGAGAAAAAAATTATCAGATTGGTTGTTAAATAAAATAAAACATGCAAATAACATTAGAATAATTACGTACCTATTACTCTCTGATAAAAAAACTATTTATTACTTTTGAATTTTTGACTCATTTTCAAGTGCCTGACACTTTTTCTTATATTTGCATAATCTTATAAAGACAATAACTTCAAAATGAATTCTACATCTCTAGTAATATTTTCTTTTTCAACGAGTACAAGTTGACTTGTAATAGACTCTTTAGTGCCTTGTCAAGCGCTAACATTTATATGTTAGTTTATGGTTCGCAATACAGGTGAATAATGTGCCGATTTCTTGTGAGGCAATGAAACTTTTGAACCATTTTTTAGTTCAGGTTGACGTCTGATAAGGCCTTTAATTGGTTGGCTATCACGCGAGAAATCCACGTAATCTTCATCGGGAAAAGTAATCCGAAACTGAATCGGATGCTTTTGCAACACACATGCAGACGACTGAAAAGGTTTAAACTCAGTTATATTTTTTTATTAAAGTAAAAACGCTTTCAGAACGAATGGGAGAAAAAATGTATCAGATTGGTTGTTTATTACTAAATATAATAAAATACGGAAATAACATTGTTAAGATGAGTCCGACAGATCGTCTAGGCCAGCTGCACGTATAAGTGGAGTACTCATAAGAAAATACAAAACTAATTCCTCCTGCTGAATTTTGCTTATTTTGAATATAAATATAAAAGGTGTAAATAGGAAATAAAAATGCTATTTAGGCCATCATGCCAATGAGACCACACTCGGTCGAAGATATGCCAAACAGGGCGTCTTGGTGTAAAAAAGAAATGGTGTAAAAAACTGATGCAGAAGAAATTAAGCTCCACACTCCTTTTTCTTTACTCTCTCTCAGAGGGGGCCTGCAGATCTCTCGAAAAGGTTCGTTGGGGAGCTTTAACTTGGCCGAAAAGAGCTGCTCCACGCTTAGCAACCCCACTTGACCAATGGGCTCGAAGGAGGGTCACTCACTTTACTTTCGCCTCTTGGTCAGTTTCACGCTGGTGTTGTTGAACTAACTCTTTGTTACAAACATAATAATTACATACTTATTACTCTGTACTAAATAACTATTTATTACATTTGAATTTTTGACTCATTTTCAGGTGCCTGACACATTTTTGTTACATTTGCATACATGTTATGAAGACTAACTTCTAAATTAATTCTACATTTCTAGTAATATTTGCTAATTTAATTATGATATCTTATTACTTAATTATAAATTATTCTGAAGAAGTTATTAATTATGTAAAACTGATAAATATAAGCTTACATATCAAAATTACTTAATTATTATCAAAATTATGTCCGCCGCAATTCTTTCATTACTGAAATTATTTATTTATTATTTTTTCTATCGGCGTGGTGGCTTTTATAAACACAGAACCCAGTCTTTTATAATTAATTTAGAAATAAACAAAAAGTAATTAAGTTTTAGTAAAAGATTAATTCTTATTTATTTTGATTCTTATATTGAGTTTATTCATTCGCTCGTTTCAAAAGGCATTTCACTTTTTTTTCTGGTAAGTTTTATTTGCGGCTACTTTACTTTGCCGTTTTTTTTTAATGTTCATAATGGTCGGATATAACAAGCTTTAAATCAGATTTACTTTTTTTAATTTTTTTCCCATGAGAAATGTTTTGTGTATACGCAAAGAAGTTTTATTAATTTCGTTTATTGCCGGCATCCGTTCTTTTTATTTCTTTCATAATGAATCTTCAACCTTTTAGTGTTCCTGCATGAAATGCCAGTTTCGTAATGTTAGGGAAAAACAATTTTTTTCATTGCCGTCGTCGTCTAAAGGTAAATAAATCATGTCCTTATTTCCTTGTTTTTAATATTCAACTGCTGTTAAAAAGAATACAATAGAAAAATAATAAACAATCTCAGTATTTAATAAGAATATTTTTTTCAATTCATTTTATGTAATATTTTTTTTCTTTAATTTTCGTTTTTCCATAAATAGATGCATGATATCGTTGAAATCCTATTTTATTTACTTCTAATCCCTTACGATCAGGTATTGTATAAGTGTTATCACTGGTCAATTTGCACATGTTGAAATAGAAACAGAATCAGTTTACGATTCCTTTACCCGATGTAGAATACGTGAGCCTTTTTAGGCTTTATCTCATACACTGTCTACCAATAAGTATTTAGACACCTATGCAAATGATGATATCTGCGGTCCTGAGGTACGTCACGGCCTCCGCAGGTATACATTCGTGTAGAAACAGCATCGGCATTAATTGCCTCGCAGTTCGGAGCTCTCTGATTTCGAGAAAGGTATAATTATCGGATATCACAGTTTATCGTTCGGATGGTAGGGTTTGGGTCTATCGTCTGCCTGGAGAACATCTCCTGCCATATTTTTGGTTTTGGTTTTGGTTTCGGAGTGCTACGGTCTACTTTTTGCAACACGAGAGCTAAGTCTCCTGCCAGAATGCATTGTGCCAACAGTCAAGTTCGGCGGAGGTGGAATTACGGTCTGGGGGTGTTTCTCCTGGTATGGACTGGGACCATTGGTTCCCATTCATAGTAAGCTCCTCGCCGATGCCTACTGAACTATTTTGGATGACAATGTGCTTCCTACGTATTGGCAGTTTTACGGGTTGGACCAATGTTACTTTCAGGACGACAATGCCAGTTGTCATGTTTCGAGGTTAACCAAGGCTTGGTATGGTGCTAATGGAGTTCATCGAATGGATTGGCCTGCCCAGAGCCCACACTTGAACCCTATCGAGAACCTCTGGGACGAGTTGGATAGCCAAATTAAGGAGTGCATTACCCGTCCAAAATCGGCAAAGGAACCTGTATGTCTACCCCAAAACGAGTCTAAGACAATGCCACTGGCTGTAATACAAAGACTTGTGGAAAGTATGCCCCCGAGGGTTCAAGCTGTAATTGTCTCTCGTGGAGGATCTACCAATTATTAATTTTGGACAAAGTTTTTCTTTCTATCAAAGTTGTCCAAATACTTATTGGTAGACAGTGTATAGCATGTACATGTTATTTCATGATTCAATTAAGACTGGAGTTCTGAACGGGGACGATACTGCCTCCAGGGGACTGGGAGACTATGGTGAACACTGAACTTGTTTTGGGTGGCAGGGTGGGGATGGGAACAGATTTTGGCTTTCAAACTTAATTTTAAAAACACTAAATATATTTATTACATACATTATATAATTAACAAAATTTTTACCAGTAATAAAACAAACTTACATGGTAGTACCAGTGTCGTGTAGCTCTCGTTTAAATTTAGGTATTTATCTATGATCAAATTTATAGTGGTTATTTCTTTTAGTCACAAAGACTAAATATTATTTCGGTTGCGATGTGTAGATATTTTAAGTTTAAATTCAACCACAGGTTCTGAGAGACTACAAACTAAAAATAATAATAACAAAATAATAAGCTAAATTAAGAGTGACTGAAATCAGCTTTAAAGTAAAAATAAGTAAATTTATTACAATTATATATACATTACTAATATACAAGATTTTGATTAAGTTTCATAAGATTTACTTTTAACATGATCAATTAGGAGCCACACTAATTAATATTTGACAAATATATTTCCTATCACTTAGCTAAGTATATATATATATAAGAGAGAGGACCTAATCTCAATTTCAAATGCTTAAAATAAGTAACTTTGTGGGTCTATATGGTGTGCCAAGGTGGTACTCTGGTCGGATGCTCTTGTGAAATGACGTAGATACTTTGAGTGTTATCTCAAATTGATTTGACGACAGCGTTGTCTCCAATTTCACTTCTGGTCTGGGGCCTTCTAAATAGCTCTGGTTGATACTGAAAAGCGGATGAGCTGGAATCTTCTGGTCGTTGCGAGATGTCGAGGTCTTTTTTGGGTCCAACTCTTTTGATCCCCGTACTCTGTCCTCGAGTCATGAACAATTACCATCGAACTCTCGACCTCCGAACTCTGACAGTCGGACACTCTCCCCTCAACTCCCGGAACACTGACAGTCGGACTTCTCTTTATGTATTATTCATCTGTGTCCATTCTTATCTCTCTTCGTCCAATCAGGAGTGCTGTAACAATCCAATTGGTTTCCCCTTTACCCCGCCTTGAAACCGCCAACGTGGAAAAACCTTATCCCTTGAAATCGGGCACTGTCCCTTAGGCACTCATAACTCCACAAAGTACATTCTTATTTAGTGTCAAGTATGGAGACGCGATTCTAATCTGGGATGGGATCAGAGCCCCGCCCGAGAATCCCGCACAAGACGTTGAAATAATTTTTATTGTCCTCTTCTCCTTTACAAAAGATGTGATGAAGTCAGATTTAAATCCCAAGCATTTTACTTCTCATATTAACTAATCAATTATATCACTGATCTAAATCGCCTCATCATAACCAGAACGAGCTACGGTTTACTCTTACTCTTTTGTAATGCGAGAGCCATTGAGACCAGGATTTACTATTTAAGGCCGATTTCAAACTACTACTACCATCTACGCTCCAGTGGGATTTGGTGGGAATCTGAGCATATTTAACATATGAAATATGTGTCTAGCTATCACATACGAAATCTGTGTACATTTAACATATGTAATTTGCTTCTAGCTATCACTTATGAAATCTGTGTATTATTCAACGAGTAAAGAAATTCTAAACTAAATCTGTTGCTTTTACAGTACGTACATGTTAATGTCTAACATGACCTTTAAGGTTTTATATTGGGTAAAACTTTCTGTGTTAGTTTATGATTCATTTTACTGATCAGAATGTGCAGATTTCTTGTGTTACAGCGAGAATCTTCAACAGGTTTACTTTAGTTCTGGTTAACGTGTGATAAGATCGTTAAATGTTTGGAAATATTTCTCTATTACATGACAAACTTGAGCATTGTAAACTGAATCTGCTGCTTTTCCAATACTCTCATTTTGCAGTACCTTTATACATTCAAATACCAGTGAAATGAATTCTTCTACGATGCTGTAAAACTGAATAATTCAGTCTCTAATCACGAAAACACAATCGATGAAATATTTAAATACATATTTCCTTCCCGTACGAAATTATTAAATTATTATTTTAATAAACACAAACTATTTCGTGTCCACCGGGAAAATCCCATTACACGGAAAAGAGGACAAACACATTATGCGTTATTTATTTACGTAAGCCATTGCTTCCGACAATCCCGTACCTGATCAGAAGCAGAATTTAATCATCATCTAATAATTATTTACTTTTCCAGGTTCTAAACTTCTCGTTCCGAGAATTAAAACCAATCTAAATTCTAACGCAATCATTTTTACTCCGTCATGAAACTGATTAAAACCGGAGGATTTACAGCGTTATTAATTACACGGTATGTCGAACAATTTTATTCACTCTTGCACCCGATATTGACACTGCTGTTTTACACGTGTAAAACAAACGGTTCAACAATCTGTAATTTCGAACATCTGGTTCTTTCGCTCCCTTAATCGCTGCACCGATACTTCGATTACGACCCGAAAGAAAGAGTTCGATAGAAAGATCTGGAAGGGTTCCTTATTATTGATTCGATATTTCTACATGTGTGTTGCTAAATGATCGGAAACAATCAATTCGGGAATCGAGCGGTAATTTACCTCTCTCCACTCTTTCCGGGCATTAGACTTCAGAATCAGCTGGTCATTATAGAATTTTCCATCACTGGTAGACACGGTAACGTCTCACATAATTCGTATATCAAAAATTAGTAGTATTCTGTCCTTACAGCATGTATTAAACAAAACGTAAATGACTGAACTGTGATTTAAAAAAATACATTCCCACACCATGGGAGCCATTTGGGTGGTAGTGGTTAGTCCTAAATTACCTAGGTTTTAAAAATACCAAATGGGTAGGGTGCTGTTCTTCTGTACAGCATTAGTGAGCTGAATCCTATAGGTGGCATAGCTATTCGTTGTTGTTTAGAATCAGCTTTAAGCAATATTATCCAGTCTCATTAGGCCGCGTTTCACAAAATAAGTCTATCTCTCTAAACTAAGCAACTAGAATTGGTTGGGTTAGAGCACTACGGTTTACTATTTTGTTACATACGGGCTAACAATATTGGAACCTACAGATTAAAGGCGATTCCGAATGTTTACGAATATCTATGCCAGTAATGAGATTCGAACCAACAAACACCAAAGAACATAGCTCTATCTATTCGGCCACCATTCGGCATACGGTAGTGGAGTTTGTTACTAAGAAATAATATAGGACGATACACAATGACAAATGGCGAGATTACTGACAATGCCATCAAACATTTTGGAAATTATCTTTAAATATTTTTTTTTATAAAAAAGGCTATCATTTTATGACCTCTATCTTGATCTACAGAAGTGGCAATGTACCTTACTGTACGAAAATGAGAAATATCAAAAATAATTGACAAAAAGTCTTCCCAACGAAAAAGTTGCACCGACTTCTTACTGAAATCAGTCGAGAGGACTACATGTGCTTTGCTTGCTGGTCCTGAGATTTCTTCCAATGAACATGTAATGACAACGACCTAATGAACTAACAACTACAAATAAATGTGAAATTATGAACAAAAATAGGTTCGTAAGCTCATGAAACAGTCATATATATTAAGTGAATATGTCATAACTGGATCCGTTTCAAATGATATGGAAGTAAAAGCTCATTCAGCGATGTTTTAGGGAGTAAAAACCACAAGACAAAAATATCTACCACTAATATGTTACTGCGACAAATTACTGTTTACAAATCCTATTTTGAATATCTACAACTGCGAAGGCAGCACCAGAACTATATCCCCTCCTCTTTTCACCTTTAGGAGAGATATCGATATATGTGTGTTGACCGTTAATCTTGAGATTTTGATCAGTACACATAAAATGAGAAGCAACAAGAGAACTGAGAGCTAAAAAGAGTGGAAGAATACGTAAAAATGAACTCGTGAGTTCATAACAGAAAATAATGAGAGAGAAAGAAGTTTAAGGATGGAAAACACAATTTTTACTTGGTCAGAGATGTCCGTACAAGACGATGACTCGACCAGAAATGAGTTGTTTTATTAGAAAGGGAGAATTGAACATGAAAAAGCAATCAAAGCATTTTCAATGCGAGGGCACTAATTTTTAAAGGATTCGCCACTACCAATCACAGATACATGTCGATAATTTTACTATAAAAGAACTATATAGGTAATGTAACTTCAAACAAAGTAGGTTTCCAACAATTAGAATCAATGACCAAGCAGTAGACCCCCCCATACCCCGCTTGGTTAGTCACCCTCAGACGTATAATATAGAAACTAAAATGACTTGAAGATTACACAACTTTAAGATCCCCAGCAGCTATTGAGGATCACTCTGAATCTCTGGCTAGCTCGAGCCTTGAACTCGCTATTCGTGGATACAAGTAAGATGTCTTTGCCGACTGAGCTACCAAGGCTTTAAGTTTTTCTAAGTAACCAATCAGAGTTTAGAAAACTTGTCAAATGGAATGGGATTCAACTGAAAGATCAAATGGCTGTTTCCTGACAAATTTTGAAGTTTTTTCTTACATTTTAGCAAGTTTTGTAATTGCTTTTTTATTTCTTCTTACATTTTCTTACTCAAAAGCTGAAATGTTTTGGCAAGAAGCATTTTGTGCCTTCTTTTGTTATCGGTCTCCGTTTACAAGGTTCTTAATTAGTAATAACTCCATAGGCATGAAACAAATGCCTTGGTATCAAAGAGCATGATATCCATTTGCACGGTAGTATTTTATTAAAGCACTTTAACACTAGATTTACATACCGAGCCAATTTGACGCATTATAAATTTGATCACTATATATATATATATATATATATATATATATATATATATATATATATATATATATATATATATATATATATATATATATATATATATATATATATATATATATATATATAAAACTTTAATATCACTTTTCAAAAACCTATTTTATTTATAGACCTATCACTCTATAAGCATATAGAATTGGTTGAATTGGAGCTCTACAGCATACTATTTTTCTACATTCGGCCTGATGATATCGGAATCTACTGATTGAAGGCGATTCTGAATGGCTCCGAATATCCATACCAGTAGTGGTATACGAACCAACGAACACGGAAGAACACAGCTATATCTATTCGATCACCATTCGGCATACTGTAGTTGAGTTTGTGACTAAGAAATAATACAGGACGATGCACAACGACAAATGGCTACAAATGGTTTTTAGTTAAGTAATAAAATATATGTAAACTTTCATTCCTCTTCCCCGCAGACCCCTTCATTTCACATTATCAAATGGGGTATATCTATTTTCACGGTCGTGAGCCAATTTGACTCATAGAATGTATATGAAAATAAATAAATATAGTATAAAGTAAATATAAAGTATATAAAGTATAGTAGAAAGTAAATATAGAGAAGAAGTCGAGAACACTTCTATTCCAATGACAGAAATTCATGTTACTGAAGCAGGAAAAATTGTCAAGTTCATCAACTATTCAAAAGAAACAGATGTAGAATCCATTCTGCTAAATGTAATAGAAATGTTTTCTGAAGATGTGTTTCAAAAACATATTTTATATGTAAAAAATGTTTTCCATGAATTTTTTGAAAATAAACATTTCATTTAAATTAATTTGGAACTATTTTCTTTGCAAAAAACTTCTATTTTCTTGTATGAATCAAATTGGCTCACTTCAGTAAAAATAGGTATAGCATCAACATCAGTAAATCTAGTGTTAAGATACTGCGTTTTCGTGACTCTCGACATAAAAAAACTATACAATATAGTAGAATATTATTATTTGTTTAAATAAATTTTAAAAGTGTAAAATTGTGGTTATTTCCAGCATTGACTTTAGACATGGTTCTTCCATTTAAAAAAAAACCTGTAACTTTTAGAAACTGCTGTTGGAATAATATAAGAGGTATAAAATCTTAAATTCGTGGGTGATAAATAAAACCATATAGAGAGCTATAAAAAGGAAATGCATTTCGTGCACATATCTTATTTCATCTTTACCTAGGAAAGAAAATATGCTCGTATGCATAATAAAAACCATTTTGATCCATTAAACCCTAAATTACATCATTAATCCAAACAAATGTGAAATTTCCCCATTACTTCCCATCATCCTATAAAACTTTGTAGAACCAAATTTTTTATAGGGTTATTTTACTCAAACTGTGTTTAAAATGTACAAAAAATAAACCTCAATATAAAGATTGTTGCCATATTCTGTTTTAAAATTAGGATACTAATGACTCCTTTATTTTAAATTCTCTGCAGTAGAAAACAAATGGCGTTATAAAAATACTGGCTGCTTCGTAAAGTATTAAAAAATTAAAAATGGTAGTTTATGCATTATAGCTTTCCTTTGTTTAAAAAAAACTGCAAAATCGATTGTTACGCACGCATCATAAAGTTTTGATCTACATCCGATAAAAGTAAGACTTCTACATGTTGCGGTTTAGGAACTAATTTTTTTTTCTGCATATGATGTATCCGTGAATCAATATTTGAAATTTTGCTTTGAATGGTTGAAAAACATTTACCTCTAGAGTTTATTGGATTTGTATTTATAAAGCCTTTAAACAACTCAAACATCCATAGTTCAAATTTAACTGCATTTTTTTTTAGGATTCGATCTTTTTTACTTCTATTTAGGCTGGAATTCCTCACAAATTCAATCCCAAAAGTTAGCATAAGGGATTTTTTTGTCCTTTATTTCAAACAAATTTTAAATAAAAATTAAAGTAATAAAATTTCTAAAATAAAATAAAAATTAAATTTTAAATTAAAATACGGAAGGTCACATTTAGTGAAATATAATTTTTTAAAGATTAAAATAACATAAAATGTTTATAACAGGGTGAGAAAAAGTCACAGTTTAAAAAAAAATTTTTTAATCAGATTTTTTTATTATTTATAACAGATTTTTTTAATTTAAAACAGATTTATTTGATTTTTCTGAATTCTAATATTAATTATTGTTGTGTTTTTATATTTTTTGCAATATACATAGAATAGTTTATTATAAGTAACATCTTAAATAACTAGTATATTCTACACACTGATTACCTAAAATTAAATATATAAATTTTAATCTAAATACATTCTATTATTTTGTAATTGGATAGTGCAAACTAAATAAAATGTAAATTGAAAGAACAAATTAAATATTCATTTAATGCAAACTATTTAATCAAAAAATCACAATTATTTCAATATTTTTTAAGTAACGAATTGTGGACTTAACACTTTCAATAAAAGCACTAGTTTCTATGCTTTATCCACTCCTAATTTGTTACGAAGACTAGAATGAACAGTACCAAAAGAAGAAAAATTGTCTTTCTATTCTAGCAGATGACGCCACGGCTGTTGTTATTTGAAGGATAAACCGGATTTCAAGTTCTGTAATACTCACTTTACCTCCCATTACATAAAATGAATTCCACTAGTCATAACTAGTCATACTACCTACCCCTAATACATACTTTCTGATTTCAACTCCTAAATTCTTGGAAAGCACATGCTATCTATTTACACTTATTTACTTATTGGTATTTCTGTGCTGACTGATTCCCAAATCTTCTGTTTTTGGATAATAGGTTTTAAAAGAAAAGAAAAAGAATGACTTTCAAATCAAGATTTAAATCCTAATTTAAATCATGATTTAAATCAACTGATTTAAATCATGCCAACACTGTTTTTTACAAATCTATTTTATGCCTCATCGAAACTTTATTAATTTTGTTACAGTGGTAAAGCACATTTTCTGTTATTTGGCATACTACGATGCCTATTAAAAATTACGTTTGAAGTCAGAAAGGATTCTTTAAACTACTGGGAGATTTCTTTTAAAAT
>CM063501.1:7992162-7994662 GCA_032207245.1 Pardosa pseudoannulata
ATAGTATCCTAATACGGCATTCATTATTAAAACATAGAGCGATTTTCTGTGACAGATTAGTATAGCAGTTTCGAAAGTTTATCGATTTAAGTTGGTCGCGGAACCGTGCAAAATCGGAATAGAATGTTGTGGCACCGAACATTTTCTGTTTCGATTTCAATAGCGTGGTGACAGTAGTAACAGAAATGAGTGACAATTGCAGCATTTAAATGTAATAATTATGAATTCATTATGAGGCGTAAATGAGTAATTTCTCTGAAAGTTTGAATTATAAACTGTTTCTTCTGAAGAGTGTGTATGGAGTTAAATCATTCAAGTCAGGTATGGGGACAAATAAATGCTTTAGTTTGGTTTTGAAAGATATTGTAAATTCATTTTTGGAAACGTGAAGGGTAATTAAACCAAAACCTAATGCTCAAATGTCTATAAGTTTCCAACTTGCGGTGTTCGGTACCTATTATTACATAAAGAGAAAATACATAAAAATATATTAATGATCTATTAAAATATATAAATCATATATAAACCTGGATATATATTCGCTTAATGATACATTTATATTAAATATGTCTTCTTACATAACACAAACGTTTTAAATCAGGAATTAATTTGGTGCACTATGATCTACATTTTTGCTACACAAATATTAAAGAAAATGGGACCTACTGCTTAAAGGCGACTCTGAACAACTACGACCCTCCATGCCAACAACGGAATTCGAATCAGAGAACTTCGGTACCATTGAAAAACCACTATATTATTCAACCATCTTTCAACTTTTTAAAATCATGAATTTCTTATGGGATTCGAGATCTTGTAATGTATACACATTCAGTAAAAATCTACACATACAAAAGATAGATACATTTATATACATATATACATATACACACAATTATTATAGCTTTCTCCTATTTCGACATATATCATTCATAATATCTTTTAATAATAAAGTATGATTTAAAAACGCAACAAAAATATTTTTATTTCAGCATTCACTATCAATGCATGGTGACCGTCGACATAAACCGGTGCTAACCCGGATATATAAGAATATAATCAAATATTCGGTCTTTCATCGAGCTATTTGGTGTATGTCGACATTCTCAAATTTCGGGAATTCGCAGTAATATATATATATATATATATATATATATATATATATATATATATATATATATATATATATATATATATATATACATACATACATACATACATATGCATATACATAGATTTACACACATGAACACACTGGTACTACATGCATACATATTATATATATATATATATATATATATATATATATATATATATATATATATATATACACCCACGCATGCTAGCATACAAACATACATACATACATACAGACATACAGAAATGTATTACTGGGATTTAAAGAAGGCTATACATGGCTTTTATTCGTTAAGATTCTCACGAGCATCTTGATATTAAACTTTTTTTTAGCAAATAATGATTAAATTCCAAAGATCAGTTTTCTGCTTTACCGCTATGGATTAAATATAAAAATGGAATGGAATATACATGAATGGAAAATAATATAAGAATTCTTGAACTATAATAATGACATGCACTTCGTTATTAGAGTAAAAATTTTCTTAATTATGAATTCAAAAGAAATTTTTAAAAATATTTCACTCAAAATAACTTTTTAAATTAAAATGAAAATACTTTTTTCAAATTACAGATTTATTGTACCAATCATTTTAACTCGTTTTGAAAATATTAAAATGGCTTCAGCCAATTGTTAACTCCCTTCCTAGATTTCATTTTTAATATTAAATTATTTTTATTATCAAATGCGTAACTTTATTAGTACTATAATCTTTTTGTATTTCTTCTCCGAAACCTAATACAAGGTCATAAACATTCCATTCAAATCTCACCATTTTGTTTATTTACATGTTACTCGTGCCTTGAAGTTGACAAGGCCTGAATTCTTTTATACCAAATAAAAGTCTATAAATCTCTCTTTTGATAATTTCAGAACTAATTTTTAAATATAATCCGAACTTTTCTTCTCAAAAAAGATCTCCACTCGTTTCAGGTCTCGAAGTTCCAGGATAAAAGAAAGAAAGGCTTAAAAAATGGCTAGAAGAGTGTGGTGCAGGTGAAGGCAAATGCAAATTTCTCCATGATAAATGGAGCACCTCTTTTTTCCCGTGGCCATCAATAAGAGAACGGAATATTTATTCACTTGATTTTCTAAACATCTTTTCGCAACTTCTTCAAAAAGAACTTTCTAGGAGATTTAAGTGCTTTACCCCACATAATTAATTCTCAGCTACGGCATCTCATCAAGATATGTGTCGAATCACTACTAAATTTACATCTTAATCTTCAATGCATGCCTGTATGTCATATAAAATTATCACACTTTAGTATCTCTTAAAAATTCTCCTCTTTCCCATTCTTATTCCTTCAAATCTATTTTAATATCACAATCCATTTCCTTCTTATTGCTTCATCTATACTT
>CM063501.1:7999662-8027162 GCA_032207245.1 Pardosa pseudoannulata
ATTTCACAGAAATAGTAGCTTAATCAGAGCTCTCAACAATAAAAAGCAATCATTAAAACTTAGATAATAAAAAATAGTGAACCATATTACTAAGCCGGTTGGAAAATGTGGCGAATGGACAGGAAATTAGAAAGTAATGCAGAGCCAACTTCGGGAAACTGCTAAAAGAATTTTAGGTCACGGGCACGCCTTTAGGTAAGATTTTTTTATGGTTGGGAGAATAAATTAAAAGGAATAAGAATGGAAAAGAAGAGAATTTTTAAAATTTAGTTTAAATGCATTACTTTTCACATTTTTCATAAATATACACACATTTTTATATGGGATATATATATGTATATATATTTATATATATATATGTATGTATACATATTTATATATATATGTATGTATACATATTTATATATATATATGTAAACATATTTATATATATATGTATGTATACATATATATATATATGTATGTAAACATATTTATATATATATATGTATGTATACATATTTATATATATATATATGTATGTATACATATTTATATGTATATATATAAGTATGTATACATATACATTTATATAAATATATATATATATGTATACATATACATTTATATAAATATATATACTTATTAGAAATTAGTGTTTTTGTAAGATAATTTTAGATATTCATATATGTATGTGAAATGTTTAGTAGCTTTATTGGCGAAAATAAATGCCTTTTTCCTATAATGCAAAAAAATCTACAAAATAATAATTCTACAACAACACAATACAACACACGAAAACGCAATAAAAAAATAAAATAACTTTATTTCGGAAGATATTCGATTTTATAAATTTTTAGGAGGTGTTTCAAAATTCAGCTGAGAATTTACAGTATTCCAAAAACACTATTTTATCAATTACTTCTTTTGGAGAAGAATGTCGTTATTTTGTTTTATGTTTATTATATTTGTATTAGATCTGAATTCATCATTACACACACATATATATGTATATATATGTATATATACACACACATATATATACACACATATGCATATATATATGTGTGTCATCATTGTGTTTCTCCGATATTCGCAGAAGCTTCGTAGATGACTTATAAAATCCTCGAGGTCGACCAGTCGATCCCGATAGAACATATTGCTCTCGTCCTCCTTCTATCTTGCTATTTAAGGAGACCGCAAACCTATTTTCTCAAATAGTTAGTTGCAAGGGAAGAGCGTTTTCTCCCTGTGCGTGCTTTTGTCTGACATATATATACATTTTGTGTGTGTTCGTGTGTGTATATATATATATATATATATATATATATATATATATATATATATATATATATATATCTGTAATAAGACGGACTTCTCGATGGGTGGTTGCAGTCATGGCCATAAAAATGACACCGTTTTAGCTAAAGACCTTTATTAAGATAACGTTGGTGGACGGGTTCCCACTTCATCATAGGGACAGGGCAAACTGAAGGGTCAGTTAGAATGAAGTTCTATATACAAGACACGTAACACCTGAGTCAACATCTGTGGGAAAAACTCTAGAAATATCTGTCTCCTACAGCGTATATCTCCTTTTAATTTGGAAATTTCCTAAATTGTCCGCTAGGGCCATGGAGGTTTATAATTGGTCAGGCCCATTCTCCGAGGGCGTAAACTGTAGCCCCAGTAGTCCATTTAGATTAGGGGTTAAAAAGGGGAATGCAAAATGACGCGGGAAATTTTAGCCCTTGATTTAAGTTTTGAAAACCCCTGAAAATTTTCCTTATATATATATATATATATATATATATATATATATATATATATATATATACACACACACATGTATATATATATATATATATATATATATATAATTTCAGCAATTTTTATCACTTTGTTTGCGTACATTTTCTAAATGAAACAAAAGACAATTTTAACAGGTGTAATCCAAACAAATTTTGTGGAATCTTGAAAGCAGTCCATTATCTGTGTAAAATCTGTTGCGTCTATTTTATTTAGAAAGTTCAGAATCTACTTAATTATAAGCACGTCTTTTCTCCCTTCAGGTCCAATCAAACAAACAACCTTTTCCTAGAAATTTTTTTCATTAGGCAAATTTTATCTTGCTGCCACTTGTTCTAAATTATTCCTTTAATTGCTGGTTAAACCTCGATTATGGTAAGCAACTCTCGAAAAGAAGCGAAATCAATAACTTTTTATCACGCGATGTATTTAAATAACATCGATATATCACAGGGAACGATATTTTGAGTTGTACAAAAGAGCAACTCCCCTCACATTCGAAACTTTATAAAAGAAAGAAAAATGGAAGCAAAACTGCTCTAAATTACCAAAGCGTAGGAACTCGTGTTTAAAAGATAGTGTCTAAATGAAAGCCTTAAAAGATTGACGCAAAATGCAAATCGATCCCTGATAAATTAAACGTTCTGGCTCGCTTAAGATTCTCATCAATAAAAGCAGCTGGGAAGATTTATTCCATTCGAACTTTTAAGGGAAGGAGTTTCTTTAAGTATTCAAGTAATTCGGAATACTCTTCTTTCAAATGACTGAACCCGAATTATTCATTTATAAATTAAGGCCTGCGGTGAGGTTTTAATTTCATACCATTTCCAGTTATTAAAGCGTTCGATTTACGATACTCCGGAGTGTTTCGTATTTATTCACCCCCCCCCTCCGTTCTGAACTCCTTCATAAAAGGAGATAAGCAGTTAAACATTTAATGATATCAAACATTAAGAGACGAAAAATTTAATATTATTATAGGGGTTTCATATTAGATCGATTTCGAGAAAGATTTCGGAGAGAACGTTCGAGCGTCATTAGCGGTACATTCTTCATTCGAAATTCACTTTAATACTGGTGGAGGTTTTTTATTTCCTTCCTCTTGCTATTAACAAAACAGTCGGGATAAAATCAAAATGCACCAATTTTACGTGCATTTTGATTAATATATAGGGTTATTTAAAGGATACTCGTAAAGCTTAATTAAGTTACGCATTTACTAAAGTAAATTTCTCCTGCTGTAATTTGTGACGATAAAATTGTTATGAGGCCTAATTTCTTGCAATCAACGATAATAGTTTCAAATATGTTGCCCATGTATTATAAACATTTAAACGTGGCTATAAATTTGTATATATAAATATGTCTGCAATATATTGCAATTTTAACCAAAACGCATCAGAATTAATTTCTCCAAATTTTACTATTTTTCGGTATGAAGGAAATAACCTCAATTCAAGAGCGAAATTTCTTCAGTTTTCCCATTTGTAAAATCTCAACTTAAAGTTTTTATTGTTTGTTGATTTCTGATCTCGAAGGATTCGGTAGCGCTAGTTGGACCCTGTTCACTCATTTTGCAATTTTAAGGTACCACTGGCCCGCAGACAAACCAGAATATTGCTGAATTTATTATTCTGTGGGAAATATGTACACTCGTCTCGCTCTCGCGAATCGAGGCTTCTATAAGTGTTTTTGCCACTCGACTAAGTTGGCTGACATATGTAACAGATGTGCTCTATTCGACCTTAGTAAATTGAATATTTAAAAGTAATTGATTCATAGACTGCCTTAGCCCCATCAAATCTAATTTTGGTAAGTTTTCTTAAATGTTTTGGTAAATTAGTTTGCCATTAAAAGTTTTGGAAACTATCGACAATTTAAGTCATTCGGTGTTCACGGTGATTCTGTGGTATAGCACACAGATGTGTGTGTGTGTATGTGTGTGTGTGCTATTCCAAGCGTGCACGGGGGACAACCTTCTTTGCACTTCAAGATATTTTTCACTATATTCTGTTTAGGTTTTGGTTTGCAGCGCTACGGTCTACTTTTTGCAACAGCTACTGAGACAAGGTCCTACTTCTTAAAGCCGATTCTGAACGGCTACAAACATCTATGCAACAGTGGGATTCGAACCCACAAAATCAGATTCCGAACGCCAGAACCCTTACCAATCAGTCATCGTTCGACAATATATACTCTGTTTAGAAAAGAAAGTGTTAATCAGCTATCTGATTGAACAAATGCTATCGAAAAAATGTTATAGTACAAATTTTACTACACGATTTCGTACCTCCAATATTCCTCATTCTGGTGAACCTAAAAGCGATACAGTTATTAGCTAAGTCTGTATTGTTTTTACAAAATGAAAGGGTTGGTAGCACATATACAGACAAGCACTAATCGCCATGCTACACGCCATTCTCAGAGGAAAGAAGGTGTAAAACCGAAACAGTTCGCTTATTAACAAGTCCTACACATATGACACCAAGAACCTATAACGGTTTGTTGTACTTTCCAACGTAGAATATTTTCTCAGTTCTGCTAGTTAAGTTTGTACAGACTTCAGAGGTAAACTGTCATAATCATTTCAGGAAATGTATAAATTCATGCATTTAGACAAAGCTTCTTTTACGGTAGGTCACGACTCGAATTGGGTTGCAGGAGTCGCAGCATATTTTGAAACATATATTTTAGCAATTTTGATACTTTTCAACTTCAATAAAATCAAAATATCAATTAGATTTAAACAATATTAATGAAGTATTCATGTCGTCAGGGCATACATACTGCCATGTTGACATTTGAGCTAAGATTTGATTATCAGCATATACGCTTTTAGAATTAAAGCTATATTTACGGATGATGTTGATCATATACCTATTTTTACTGAAGAGGGCGAATTTGCATTCTGTTTCCCGAAAGAGAGATTATAATACTTCTACGAAATTTGAAAACTTTACTTTCACTAGATTCAAAACACTAAAGAACGAGGAAAAGGTGATAAAGCAAATTACTGTGATTAACCCTTAATTTGACAAGATGTTTTTTCATATATTTTTTAATTTCTGTTATTTTCCCGTGTCTTTGTAGACATTAGGATCTCTGTAAAATAAACAAAAAAATATTTTCCATTTTTGAGATAATTAATGTCCGCTGCGGCGAACACTGACAATTATGTTATATACTAGTTATAAATATACATGTCCGGTGTAGCGGCCAGACTTAGCCATATTAAGAGCTAATCCATATTGGTCTGAAATGACACGAAATTATAATGATATTGCCTCTAGTGTCCTTAATCATGTTTATGATTCTATGGATTTTTTAAACACCTATATACATGGGGGTATTATTGAAGAATCCTTACCCGATTCTTTCGATGTAAGTGTTGGTACACGGTGACTAGTTGAACTGCTTAACCCTCCGAGTGGACCACACCAGGATAAAAAAGTCTCTAAAAATACGCTAAAGCTTTACTGTGTCAGTGACCAAAGTGTTCTATGATTTTTTACTTCACCCTTTGCCCACCCTCGTTATTGTCCCTTTACTTCCGGTTATAAATATATATATATATATATATATATATATATAGACATTATTGATTGTTAATTTTTAATACACATAAAGCTCGTCAATTCTCGAAGATCATCATATAAGGAATAATGTATTCTAAAAGTACGAATAAAAAAACATTTTTTGAGAATTATTTATATTTTTTATTAAAGTCATCCAAGATATTTCAGTGGTGCAATTAGAGATATATATGTTACCACAAACGAAATACTTCGAAATTGAGATTGACTAAGCCATGAGAAGCTATCAGCGTCTTTGTTCCTCAGAGAGTAGGGGTGCATCCCTCAATAAATGTCACTCAAAGAGGGGTGAAGTTCCTAAACAATCGACCTGACCCTCCTACCTCATAATTTCATGGGGGAAAACACAATCAGAAATGTACAATACATCTATTTTTGGAACTTTTTTGGAGGTCGAAAATTGTCTGTGACAGCTGGCGGAATTGTACGTGCAAACCGCTTAGAGGGTTAAAGATTCATTGAATGATTGTTTAAAAGAACATGGATCTTTAAATGAACCCCAGTATTAGCTGAAGAACTGTGGGCCAACAGAGTGGAGACTTTGGATTATTTTTACACGAAATCTCTTTTTACATTCCATGTTTACCCGAATGAATTTAAGTTTAAACGAAAGGCTTGTTTAAACCAGTAATAATAATACACAAGCTTTCAGAGGTATGATAGAAGCACTCCTTAATCCGGGTTATGATAATAAAACCTCAATTTTCATCTGAATTGTTTTTTAAAGTTACTGCTATTCGTATGAATGTTTATGATACGACAGACGTTCAGACAAATGAGGGATTTAATAAACGAGCCGAAATGCTCAAACATAGTACCTCGTATGATATGATTAGTCTTTTACACTTGGATATGTTTCATCAAGAAAGATTTCTTTTAACACTAGATTTACGGATGTTGATCATATACCTATTTTTACTGAAGTCAGCTAATTTGACTCGTACAAGAAAATTGAAGTTTTTTGCAAAGAAAATATTTCCAAATTAATTTAAATTCTTCTGTGCGTCAGTCAGTCGTATGAATTTCTGTCATTGAAATGGAAGTGTTCTCCACTTCTTCTCTATATTTACTTTATACTATACTTTATAATTTATATTTACTATACACTACATTTATTACTATATTTATTTTCATATACATTCGATGAGTCTAATTGACTCACAATCGTGAAAATAGGTATACCACATTTGATAATGCAAAATGAAGGGGTCTGCGGGGAAGAGGAATGAAAGATTACATATATTTTATTACTTAACTAAAAACCAACGTATGTTTTTGAAAAGTGATATTAAAGTTTTATATATATATATATATATATATATATATATATATATGTGTGTGTGTGTGTGTGTGTGTGTGTGTATGTGTGTGTGTATGTATATATATGTGTGTATATATATATTTATATATATATATATGTATATATATATGTGTGTGTATATATGTATATATATATATATATGTGTGTATATATATGTATATATATGTGTATATATATGTGTGTATATGTGTATATATATGTGTATATATATGTGTATATATATGTGTATATATATGTGTATATATACGTGTGCATATATATATATGTGTGTATGTATAGTGATCAAATTTTTTAATGTGTCAAATTGGCTCGGTCCGTAAATATAGAGTTAAGTCGGTTTTCTCATCATTGACGTGCCTTTTCAAATACACAAACTACCCAAGTAATTGAATCAATTTTAATTATTGTTTTTATTTTTCATTTTATCACCTATTTAACATTTTCATACGGTTCTAATATCTTAATATAAAAGATTAAAGTTAATGAGCTAAACTGTATTAATATATTACGATTAAAATAGAGAATTGGTTTCAATTACGCGTGTGTCGGAATTGCTTGATTCTTATGGGGTTCCGCAAAACTTTAGTAATTATTATGGAGTACCTATAACAAAAGGTTTAAGAAACCTTGATTTTCACAATATATTTTATTAAAAGTTCCAGAATTAAATGTTCTTTATAAGTTCATACAGATGTAATACTTGAACTGGTAAAAGCTAAGTCAGTTATCGAAATATTTTCGTTGACATAAGAGCGGTCTAATCTTGATTGCAATTACAATAGTTTTTCTAAATGAAACAAGACTTCCAACAAATTGGAAGTAAATTGCAATGTAAGTCGTAAATTTAAATGTCAATACGATAACGCAGAATGTAAGGAATATTACCAGAAACTTTAACACCCGCATGGTCGGTTCAGCATTAAATTCATTTCTTTACAGTCAAAATTTTAATTCTTTGTTTTTCGTTAACAAATTTATACTTTCCGCCGACTCTCTTCCAAAACTCGGTGCTATTGTCAAAAGCCTTCCCGCTTTTCGCCAATTCGCGCCGTTTCTTCTCGCTATCAAGTTGGAATTCATGACGTGTTTCGTGCGGCACTTCGTTTGATAAATGAACCGAACGTGTTACGCAAGCAGAATCAGATGCCGGGCTTCCGTGTGAAACGGTTCTGCCACAAAATGCAAATCGAATTTCCTGCCCCCCCCCCCCCCCATCGATGGAAGTTCTCGGGGAAAACTCTTCGAAACAGAATGTCTCATTCTTCCCTGAAATATGCGGAGAAGGCACGCCTTCCCGGGTTAGAACTGAGTCGCACGAAAATGAAAGATTTTTATCGGCTTTAATATCATGCGGCGTTCGAATTCATTTGTATCGAGACCTATTACGTTCCTTTGGAATTCTCCACGTTACAGGATTTATCTGGAGAGGTACATCCATCATCAGTGTTATTATCAGTCTCGTGTGCTTCCCAGTGCTTAGAGCTTAGTGTCGTTGGACAACCCTAAAAATGATGATTAATGTGTGAAAGAGCAGTGATATCAGCTTTGTGGTTGGAATACATTATAGTCACTGTAGGGACCGTTATTGTGTGTTTTCTAATTAATAATAAGTACTCTTAAAATTGTTATTAAGCTATAAAACTGCACACACGTATTTACCGATACTATTTTCTGCATGCTGAAAACCCACAGAATCTCACACAGAATATAAAACTCAACAAAGAATCCAATGCGTATAGCATAATGATATAATCAGATACTCACATAAGATAATTGGACATTCATGCACTGATCATTATTTCTGTCAAATGTGTCAAATGAACTTGAATGATATTCTGTCAAATGCTTCAAATGTGTGTTTAGAACCTGCATTGCGAAATACCATAGCGATGATTATAAAAATAATGATTTAAATATCGAATAATTCGAATATAATGTTATTAGATACTCGCGAAATTTTATGTATTCACCATTATAGTTTAAATGCGTATAACTTAGAATACGTATTGTAGAATACCATAGCGATTATAATGCAATAATTAGAAATTAGTGTTATCAAATACCCAAGAACTTTTATCCATTCATCATTATTTCTATAACTAGGTCAAATACGTAGAGCTTAGACTACGTACTACAAAAATACTATAGTAATTATAGTGAAAATGATGATTAAAATATCTCAATAAATAAAAAATATAGTGTCATTATATATTCTTGCATTATTTTTGTGTTAAGCCCGTTTCAATACATAAAATAAAAGTTTATTTCTAATTATATTCATTGGAATATGTAGAGTACTGGAATGTTATCAAATTATCCAGTACATAGATACCGAAGCCTATTTTTTTTTTTTTTTTTTTTTTTTTCAATGATCACCATTTTTGAGAACTTAACGATACTGTGCCCTATCGATAACGATCCCTAACGATACTGTACATAGAAAATGTCTGAAATATCAAAGGGTGTATAAAGATGCTCGGCCATCTAACGAACTTATAATCTACGCATTAAGGCAGTCCAACGATTGGGTAATGCATAAGATAATTTAAAAATGCAAAATTTAAAGCATAACGTTATTAGATATTCATACATTTTTATGCATTAAGCATTTTTAATGAATTAAATGCGGATTAAAGTGTTTTTCTGCATACAGTGACACTTACGGTCACTTGTCTTTATATGCCGCTTGCGGAGTTCATACAGATATTTTTCCCCAGGACAGAACTATTTTATCTATGTGATTTTTTTTTCTTGGGGAAGGGGTTAGACATATGTTATTTGATAATGTTCCTATGTATTTTCCCACGATGGTCAGCACGTTCATACACAGATGTGGAATAAATTTCCAAGAAGAATTTAAGTGTAGCTGTTGACTTCGAATTTTAGTGGGGACCCCTGCGGAGTAGTTACAGATCACGGAGTGACCCAAGTGTAACGGTTAGGCCCAGACAGGGATGTGGCCGTGAGATATGGGGGCAGGGGCTAAGGAATGTCAACTTTCACAAAAGGGACTATTTTAATGAGCCCACCTGCACACCAGAGGGGGTGGGGGGAGATGTGGGAAAATTTCACTAACAAATTATTGGGACAGAAAAAAGGGACGTTGAAGCGAGGTGAAAAGGTCGAAAAGAAAGTTAGGAAAGGGAGTCGAAGTCGGGATTCAGGAGTGGCTGGACATCGAAATACCGTGCCCACACGCCTGCACCGACGCCGATCCGGTTGATTAACCCCACCATATTCCCCTGTAATTACTGAAGGTAAACTTGATAATTATTCAAAATCATTAAATTGGGTCTCAGAATCTTTTCATTAAATAATTACGTATTAAAAAAAACCATAAGAAAATTGTAATGAATTGTTGTATAATGATAAAAGTCGAGTAATGAATTATATATATAGGTATTAATCAAGAAATAATGTCTGTAAATAATTAGTGTACATAATATATGTTTTAATCCAAATATAAGGTATTATATTTTTACTGAGTTTCCCCTTTGAAAACGAACACTGGTGTTAGTGTTGTTAGTACATTACAACAGATAGAAATTGTTTATTTCGATTAAATTAAACTTATTTCTAATTCTGTGCATAAAAAAGTACAAACACAAATTAAATTATCTACTACATAGGTACTTAAACATTTTTGCACATCAATATCTATTTTTCTTTTGTATTTTGCCATACTCTACCCTACACATCGTACTTCTGTAATTATGATTATCATTTGGCTATTTGCCGACATTATGTTTTACGCATTACGAGGCACCACTGATTTGGTTATATAAAAAATTTAAAAATTCAATATATAGAACATAGTATTATTAGATATCCATGCATCTTTAAGCATAAAATATTTTTAATATATTCAATCCAAGCCTAATTCTAAATCTAGACATTAAAAAGCAGAAATTAATGGAAAATAATGAAATTATTTAGTACATAGATACCAAAGCCGTTTTAAACAATAATCACAATTTTTGAGTATTTAACTGTACTATACCTTCACATTAGACTTTGTAATAAAGAGGATGATAATTGTATAAATGTTCATAAAGTCTATGCATTTGGAAACATCATGGGTCTGTCAGTGTATAAGAATATTAAAATGATTAATGTTGATATCATTCAGTTAAGGCAATTTTATACACCAATCATGTATAAAACTGATCCTCAGAATAAAGTTATCGATCATAAAGTATGATGAATATATATCATGTATAAAATTAATACATCGGTCTTGTGTAAAATCGATCATTATGATTTAATATTTTATACATCAATCAATTTTCTGCATCGATTGCCAAAAAAAGATATCTATAGCCCCGTTTAATATATGCCAGTACAGTCCCCTTCATAAAAGGAATTTTACTTGGAGGGTTCGAAAAACCCGGTTGCACGAGCAGTGATTTCAGCTCTCGTTTTTGCCGGGAATCTCCCAAGAATCTCGTGATAATTCCGAAGTGAAATCCAATCATTCGTGACTTGGTACAATTGTGCTATGGTATAGTTGTATAGACTAAATGTTTCTCCGTACATTAACATTCCATACCATTTGTAGTATATTGTGGCCAGTCTTGCAATCTAAGAAGTACAAAGTCCATATAGTAGCAATGAAGTCGGCCATTTTAGTTTACTACCAAACAAAACAAACACAGAGAATTAGTGAGAATTGGCAAATATAGGGGAAACTGGTGATATTTCTATACCTCATTTTTTCCTAGTTAAGGATAAATCTTGAAATAGGATTAAGATTCACGGATCCATCTTGCAGTTAAGCTGCTTTTTGCCACATATAAACGGAGCTTATAAATTTATGGGGATATCCATGCATCTTGGAGCAATGAAGCTATATATTTAAGGGTGAAAGATCTTACCTCATCTATGATGAAGAAACCTGTTTGCCACGTAGTCCGAGTACCTGATATCTGTTAGGCTCCCAAATTTATCAATTAAATGCTCAATGTCTTTATAGTAACAAGAATTTCTTAAAACATTTAACATTTAGAAGGTGAGAAAGAAAATAAAACTATTCACAATTAGACAGCCATGTTGAGCTCGTATATTTACAACGATTCTCCCATCACGCTATCCGTTGCGATTACAGTTAATTTCGACCATAGTTGGGTATGATCGAATAGTTAGTTGCAGTTTCTTTTCATCGACCATCGGTAGATTTTATGCGTCAATCGATGCAATTTCATAAATCTATCATTTTAATAATTTCAATATTTAAGCCAGTGTATCTCAAACATTCTTTTGATGACGCCATTAAAAAATAATTTCAAACAAAAAAGCAGAAAAGGGGAATTTAAAAAGATTTTTTAGTAATTGCTGCGGTAATCACAAGTAATACTTCAACAAACTCAGTGTTTAATGCAGTTATCATGTTGACAGGGTCGTAGCCAGAAATCATTTTCGGAGGGGAACCAAGGTAGAAAGACATCTTTATTTGTGAATGATACTTCAATTGATGAAAGGGAAAGCACTGTATTTCCTGCCAGCGGCACAGCAAGACTTTTATGGTCTGAGCGTTTTTTTTTTCCATTAAGATAACAAATGTCCATGATATTGAATAGCTATGCAGATAGCCCACATACAAACATGGGTCGTCTATCTACAAAATAATCTTTCAAAATTTCGGGGGTGGGACCAGTCCCCCAAATCCCCCCCCCTGCCTACGGCCTTGAATGTTGATAATATATATATGTGTAATGGACCATTATATAATAATTCAACTTTACAAAAGAAAAGGAAAATGAATTTAACTCTGAGTAACAAGCCTGGAAACGCTGTAAGAGGAAAGCAGTAAACAAGAAAAATGGAAACTGATAAGTAAAATTTTCCATGCTAATGATACAATACCCCGTAAATTTATTTATTTATCAAAGCTCCTGCAGGCACACTAAACAATATCTCTAGCCAACAAGTCAAGAATTGCTGATCTAATTACTAGACACTGGATGCTTTAATCCACTTTATCACTGGTACTTCATTCTTAGTTTCATTTAGTTTAGAGTGCGCCGAACGATGGCCGATTGGTAAAGGTGCTGGCCTTCGGTACCAGAGTTCATGGTTTTGAATCCCACTGTGGCATGGATGTTCGTAGCCGTTCGGAATCGGCTTTAAACTGTAGGTACCGGTTTCATTAGCCCTCGTGTTGCAAAAAGTAGACCGTAGCACTCCAAACCAAACCAAACCAACTTAGTTTAGAGTGCTACAGTCTATTTTTTGCACCACGAGGGCTACTTCCCGTGATTTCATAAGGCTGCGGACATGCATGCCAGAGTGGAATTCGAACTCACGAACTGCGGTTCCGAAGATCAGCGTCCTACCCATTCATTCGGCTCAGTTTATTTATTTATTTATTTTATTTTTTAATGATACATAAAATTACTTTATTTAAAATTCACCTGGTAGGTACTGGAGTGTAAGTTCAAAATGATCCAGTCTTTGCCAGGTAAATACTAGCCTCGTGTAAACTTAAAGCGTAAATTAAATGTGATTTAAATATATTTTTAAGAGAAAATTAAATTATCTACAGCGTTGTCAACTTTTTTATGACGTATTTATGTATGCCTGCAAAGCTATGGATGTATAAGATTTATGGGATCTATACTATGTCACTGTATATAATTGTACCTTCTGTTTCTACCCATTCGAAGAAACGGGACGAATAACAATGCTGAACAGAATAGGAATGCACAGTGACAGTCCCATACAGGTGTATGACGCCTGTTTAAATAAAACACCGCTTGTACCTTCGTACTGCATTATTCAACCTGCGTGAAACTTCATTTACCGCACTTACTTAATTAAACCCATCTATATAAATCTTTTACCCATCTGCCGAAAGGAAGCACTCTGCAGTATAGCGCTTCATTTCCTACCCGCTCTATCATCATTTGACATCTACTAAATAAATGACGCCAACCTGGATAAATATTTTACCCGATTTGCGAAATGAGACAGTTATATTTACAGATGCATTCAATACAAACCGACTGAATTAAGCCAACTAGATAAATATTTTACACAAATACAGGAATAAAGTACTCTATTTAAAGGATAATAATACATCACCTTTAAACCTTCGAAATTCAACTTTTTAGATTTTTATATTTGTAAAATCTTCGGATATTTCTAAATCGTTTAAAATGAAATTTACCAATGAAATATTCGATTCAGAGCATGTAAAAATATATATCATCTTAAAAATGAATATTATAGATTTTAAGGGGACACTTCACCTTTAAGAAACTTTAAATGGAAGAATCTTTTTCTTATTTTTAACCTTATAATACATTTTTTAATTCTTATAATTAGCCGAAGTAGACAACCAGATTCTTTGAGCTCAGCTACACGTTCTCTCTCAAATGTTGATATCTGCGCATATCGTTCGCGCACCTGTTGACGAGGCATAGTGACTTAGACTTAGATGACCAACATCCTCATCCAACTGCGCCGAACGATGGCCGAATGGTTAGGGTGCTGGCCTTCGGAACCGGAGCTCGTGGTTTCGAATCCCACAGTGGCGTGGATGTTTGTAGCCGTTAGGAATCTGCTTTAAGCAGTAGGTCCCTATCTCACTATCCTCGTGTTGCAAAAAGTTGACCACAGCTCTCCAAACCAAAACCTAAGCAGAGTATAGGGGGAAAATATCATCTGTTGGTGTTCTTGTCTTTCTTTTAATTTTGGAGAAAATAAAAAGTTTGAAATATTTAAATTCTTAATTCTAAACACGCCGTTTTTAATGTGATAAATATGTATTATTATAACTGCCAGTCCTAACTCAATGAAAAGTATGAAAGAATGTTTCCTAAAATCATTGCCGTAGCTGTTTTTTTATTTTTATTTTTTTTAAGGTAGTCCAGTCATCCAGATTTTTCGATAACGGGATCAGTTTTGCTAAAGATAATCGGCACTCTGGAGTATTTTCATTTATCTAGAAAAAGTTTTTGATGATAATAACGAACAAAACTTTTCAAAATCTTCCATTTTTGAACATTTTTCTCAAATATATTCCACGGGTAATTGGTTAAATACCATTAAATATATTTTGTCTAGTCTATTTTATATAATTCTTGTATCCATACTATTTTCATTACCTCTCCGACCTTCCTGAGCGGCACAACTATTAACCGCTACTCCTATACAGCTGAAAGATAACCGAATGGTTACAGCGATTCTCTTCAGTACTAGAGTTCGTGCACTCGAATTTCGCTGAGGTATGGATGTTCGTAGCCATTAGGAATCTGCTTTAAGCAGTAGGTCCCGATATGATTAGCCCTCGTGTTTCAAAAAGTGAACAGTAGCCCTCCAATCCAAACCAAACCACATCCTAAGGCAAAATCCTAAGTAGGGTGGGGAAAACCTTTCAACATTCTTCATTTTAATGTTATATACTGAACTAGCATGTAGCCCGTCATATGACGGGATCAGCAAAATTTTTAATTTTCCAGAATTGTAAAGGTACCCTATGAGGCAGGTAAAAAAATGGTTTGTTTTTTGGCTGAGAATTATCTTTCTACAAAAATAATCGATTAAAATTATCACATATGTACCTAATCTATTATTTAAGCCAAATATAAAAGAAAATTATTTAGGTAATATCTAAGTTTAAGGATAAAACGTATGGAAATCATGCAGAAGATATTTAAATAATCTAAAATAAATGATTAAATGAGATAGTTAAAGGAATGACGTCATAATGCTAGAAAAAATTGTTATTTTTACCTATTTATTATGTGATAAATTGATAAATTTAATAGCCTGCTCCTAAAATAGGGCTTGATATAATGGCATTAAACGCTCGAAAAGGGGGACGAGGTGGATTTCGAACGTTTTAAATATGACAGTATTTTTTGCTGTGATACGACGCTTATTCATACCAATTTATTTTAGAATCGGATCTATAGTTTAGGAAAAGATAAACTTGACTCGCTTTGAATTTTGCTAACCCTTACTCATCAAAAATCCAGTATGGATGCTCTATCCATATCAGGTCCAACCGCTTCATAAATTCGAGGGCAGATAGACAGATAACTTAGGCTATTATTACATTACAAAAAGAAAGTTTAAGTGATAAAAAGTTGAAAAAATAGTAAACATTTATTTTAAAAATAATAAAACAACTTTAGGAATAAGAATTTAAAAGAAAAAGCATAAATTATTAAACTAATAAGACATTTAGTAAAATTTGGCTGTGTCGGGGACAGAACCGTCAACCCGAGAAGTACGACGATCAAACAGGCAGACCCTCAACCGAACGCGCTAGGTCTAGACATGACGAAAGAACTAATTAAAGTATAAAAGGTCGAGTAAACACAGTCCAGTTGAAATATTACGCTCCGCCCTCGCTGCTCTCTCTTATTCTATACTAAATTTATATCAAGAATGAATTTAGTATAGAATAAGAGGGAGAATAAGACTTAAAATAATAGCATTAAACGCTCGAAAAGGGGGGATGGGTGTGGATTTCGAACTCGCTTTGAATTTTACTAACCCTAACTCATAAAAAATCCAATATGGATGCCTCTATCCTTTCCAGGTCCAACCGCTTCATAAATTCGTGGACAGACAACTTAGGCCATTATTATATAGGGGATTATTGATTTAAAATTAAAAACACTTTTTTTACTACACTACCACTATCTTTATTAAATATTTTCATTCATTTTAAAATTTTAAAATTTAATTTGTATAAAAGAGTGGTTTGAATTTAATATATTATAAATTTCCTTTAACTTTTTAATATGATTACGATTATTATCTATTCTTTTAAAGTATGCGATCTGTGTTTCGTATTTTTTAATAAACATCTGAACAAGATTACATCTTACTTGCATGTAATGCTGTGGGTTGCCTAACATTCCGCATTTACAATTTGTGCGAATCTAGTTTTCCAATTCTATACAAGTAGGTTGGGAAACGTCCATGACCGGTTATAAAATAGTTTCGAATGTTATGTTTGAACTGTAACTTTTGTTCTACTTTTGACATTATAGTATAGGTTGCTCTTCCTTTTCCACTACTGTCCCAATAATCTTGCCAATTTTTCCGTTTTTTTTTTCATATATTTTTTAAGTATTGATACCGGAAGCTGTATAGGTTTGTAATTTATTGAATTAGTGGCGTTCTTTGCTAAAATATCTACCTATTCATTACTAGTATTCCCCGAATGAGCTTTGATCCAAATTATATTAATTTTTTAGGTTATGCATGTTTTTGCATTCTTTTTGTATCTCGGCAATTAATTTTGATTTCGGTACTAATTGTTATAGGCCCTTGATTACAAAAAGACTGATTACAGAAAGTAGGTAGAGTTTCACTACAAATCTATAATGTATTGACTGTGACATTTTTAAATCAATACCTGACATCATTCTTTTATTTAGAGTGCACAAGTGTTGAAAAGAACATCATTTTCAGTAAAATGTATTTTTGTACATTGGTTACAGTTTACTTGATGGTTGGTTGATTTGGAGCAATCCGGCCTACTTTTTTACCACACGAGGGCTAATGATACCGGGACCTACTGCTTATAGCCGATTCCGAACGGCTACGATCATCCATGTCACAGTGCATTTCGAATCCATGAAATCCGATTGCAAAGGTCAGTACCCCAGCCATCGTTCGGCTTATCGTTTACATGAAATCCATTCTATTAAATGCAAAGATTGTACAATTGTACAGGTTCACATTCGAATATTCCAATGGAGTTTGTTTCAATCAATTCAAAAATATCCAAATATTTTAACAATGTAAAAATCAGAAAAATCGAATTTTTAAGGTTTAAAGGTTATGTATCCCACTTAAAGAAAGTATAAATGCATATTCCTGAAAATAGTGTTTTATTTTTCAAATTGCGAGCATTGTAAACATAAAACTACAGCACATATTGATTTTAAATATTCACTGTAACACTACCACTGCAGTACAGACCTACAATGAAATTTCACCTTCTTTTTTCTTTGTTGTTTATTTCATTTAATATTTACAGCATATCAAATAGAAATTTTAAAACACCATTTTAGCTTTTTTGAAAATTCGATCCCCAAGTTCTATATTCCTGATACTTTTTAAAAAATTAATGAAGTGGAGAATGATACCCAATAATGTTACAAATAATGCTTACAAAACAGCAAGAATGATTAATGAAACCCACATTGCATTGTTGTAAGTCTTCACTCAGTGCAGCTGAAAAAAAAATTTTTCAGAGTTAGTTAAGGTATCAGTCTACGTTGAAAACTTCGTTTTTTTGCCAAAAATCATAATTTTTTTAATTTCTCTATTGTAAAATTTCTACTCTTTAGGGTTCTAAATCTGTTTTTGTTTTATCTCTAAGGCATTTTAAAGGAAAGTTACAGCTGTTTAAACATCAGTGATAGCTGTCAAAACAAAACGGAAATAGCGACTTCGGAACCGGAAGTTATGAATTTAAAGAGCATTTTTTGGACAATACTTTTTAAATTGTCATGAAGATTAGTTTAAACATTTTTCAAGCATTTTTAATATTTAGCATCTTCTAAATTAGAAAGTTTTGAAGCATGAAAGTGTGGGGAATTTCAAACATGTGTTGTAATTTTTTAAGAGTTAAAGTTGCTTTCATAAACTTCAAATGCGTTTTTCTCAGAACGGTATTTTTAATAAAATGTTGAAACTTAAAATGCGATTTCTCAAAAAGTTCTTAAAATATTTTGTTAAAATTTATTATGAATGTTTTTAATAGTATTTACTATTAAATGTCCTAATAGCTTTAAATTTGGATCATTTTTAAGGATGTTACACTCATAGTTAGATATAAAGGTAATGAAAATTCGTTAAATATTCAATGTGTATGATTTTGAAGGACCAAAATTTTTTACCAAATATAAATTAAGCAAAGATTTTAGGTGATTCACTAGTTCAGTGTATAAGAAATGTATTGCATAAAAAATATTGAAATAATTTAATTTATTAAAAAATTAGACCTTTTGAAAAAACCAATTTTTTTACTAAATTTTCTTCATTTATAAGAAATTTTATGAAAACTTCTTCAGGAATACATTTTTAAGAGCAATTCTTTATGATAATATAAAAATCAAATCTAAAAATGTAAAAACATGAACTAGTTTCTACGTTTAAAGAAAAAAGTTCTCCGATTGTAGACGGATACCTTAAATAGAAGTAGGGAACAAATGCTGAGAATCCCATGTATTTAAGATAATAATTAAAGATATGATAATGGGATTAATTAAATTTCTTTTATTTAAAGTTACTTAAAGTTTTTGCTTCCCACTAATTTTCTACATTCTCTCTATCATCATTTGATCTCTATCAAATGTGGATAAATATTTTACCTGACTAGCTAAACAGAGCAGATATATTTACAGACGCGTTCAACGCAAACAGACCGAATTAGGTCAACTAGATAAATATTATACTCAAATAGAGAGATAAAGCACTTTCTACTTAAATCTTCGTTTTACACTGCTGACTAAATTCAACCAATTTGGATCCATATTTGACATTCCTGGGGAAACGAAGATCGTTGTGTAAAGTTTCATGATACTACACGGTCAGAATTAAACCGATCTGGTTAAATGATTTACCCTGCTCGAGAAATCGACTGTAGTTCTCTCGAAAGCTTCATTTTACTCTACCGGTCAAATTAAGCAAATCTAGGTAATACGTTCTACAATAAGACCAGTCCAAATAAAGCAGCGCATTACTGTACCGCTTAATTAAGCTTATCTGACTGCCCATTCGTTTTATTCTAAAGGCTTCATTAGGCTGATGCTTTGTTTAAGAAACTGTAACTCTATTTAACCTTACCGCACCGAAATTGTTAAGATATTTATAAACTCAGTATATAGAGTGTTAGAAATATGGAAAATTTCGAATCCGTATGCAAAAATATTTTAATATTTCACATGGAGCTGACAAGAACATTTAAGTATTAATAAAATAAATAAAAGGAACATAATTATAATTTAGACTAAAATAATTTGAAATGAAATAAACGGATTACTCCCAAACCTTTTACTGAAAAAAATAAATTTTTAGATTTAAAAAAGTGCAGAGGTAGCTTATTCGGGAAAGTGTCGACCTCATAACCGAGGATCGAGCCGGACAGAAAGCCACCCTGTTCAAACAGTTTAAATGCCAATGTTCCAATAAAAATATTCCACTGGGTTTAAAACTCACGATTAGCCGAACGATGGTCGAATAGTTAGGGTGCTGGTCTTCAGAACCGGAGTTCGTGGGTTCGAATCCCACTATGGCATGGATGTTCGTAGCCGTTCGGAACCGGCTTTAAGCAGTAGGTCCCGGTCTCATTATCCCTCGTGTTGCAAAAAGTAGACCGTAGCACTCCAAAACCAATAATAAACATTATTTTTCAAGAAAAAATTCACATGTAAAAAAATCTTATCAATATCGCTTTTACATACAATTGAACATGACATTATAAAGTATTTTTTAAAGTAAGTTTTATTTCATTTAGATAATTATTTATCTTTTTTTTTCACAACTTTTGAATTATACTACATTTTGTCAATATCTTAAAATTAAATTTACCAAAATGTCAGTTTAATTGGAAAATAAGCAATACTTTAAAATATATCATTAGACAACATATCCTACGGGAATATAAACCTTTACCAATATTGCATAAATTCTATAGTGTCATAATATTTATCAATTGTACATTATTTAAAGATAAATAAACAAAACAGTTAATATTAGGAAGATGTTGTAATTATTAGACTTTATATTAACTATTTTCATGACATTTAAAAATATGCAAAAAATTATCATGTAACATGCTAATGTTCAAATAATGTTACATTGCTAAAAACGCCCTAAATAATTTTTTTCACCTAATTTTAAAACTTTATTGCATTTATATACTCTTAGTTAATATAATATCCAAATTTCAAGTCATTGCGACTATTCTTTCTTAATTCGGCGTTTAAACGGTTAATGGCACGTAAAATAAGTACGTGGTCGCATTATCCTTCAAATTAACAAGCGATACTTCTGGAGGAATCAGGCTAAGCCTAGAGGTCCGTGATCCTAAATTACGAGGACCGAGTGTGTGCCGCCTATACGGTACTTTCATAATAAAATATATCCGCTACGTTGTATGATCAAACGCTTATTCAAGTGCCTCAGCGTTATTAATTTTTTAATGATCGTAAAAAAGACCTGACTGATGTAATGATAATTTGAAATACAATGGAATAAAATTGAATGAGGTCTCACGATACATTTCTGTATGAAAATTAATTCTACATCAGGTAAGTTCTGTCATTCTGACGGTTCTCTTTCAATTATGAGTTTGAAAATAGAAATGCCTCCATATACCTGAATGCCTTATTTTTATATTTCCAACATAGGGAAATATAGGGTGCTTCAAAAATGACCGGTATATTTGATAAATCAGTAAAAGCTAAACGGACAGTGATAGAAATTTATAGTTTATTGCAATATCCTTCGGACAATATTAAATTTTTAGGCTGATAAACTTTAAAATTAGTTACAATATTCCACAACAGATGGCGCTGCAGTCTGAAAAAAATCTGAACTGCGATATTTGGGGATTCTTAAAACATTAAGTGTATCGCCACTATCCAGAAACAATTGAATAACTGGAACAGTACATCTGTTGTTCTGTATGTGAAGCCATCCCGCCTGAGACGTTTACACGGGTTTCTGATCATTTCGTTCGGAGATACGCCATATTATTGGTGCGCATGGGGGATACCTGGAAAATAACGTAAGTAAAACAGCTGACCGTAGCACTAGAAACTAAATATATCGAACTAAATGTAGCAAACTAAATATATCGAACGGAATCGGTACAGGAGTTGGTGGATTAGAACATCTCTACTGACACAAATGTTCTCAGCCATTCGAAATCGGCCCAAACCAGATCTCGTTCTCATTATTGTAGTGAAGCAGTTGACCGTATTATTCCAAGATAACCTAAGAAACAAGCCGTACCGAACCGAATCAGAGTTCAAAATCAACTATTGGCATGGATGTGCGTAGGCATACGGAATCGGATTTAAGCAGTAGGTCCTGGCATCATTACCTTTCATACATTCAAAAACTAGATATTACGTCTCCAACCCAACTAACCAATCAACAACCAAGGTCAGTGAATTTGCCATAAATTAATAATTATTTTCAATTTTTGTTCTTTATACACAATTTTAGAATATTTTTTTCAACTGTGAGAAAGTTTTGATAAGGTCTTACAATCAAATTTATATTACTCAATTCAACGGTGTAAGAAATATACATGCGTATTAGTATCTCACTGATACACATGTCGACAGACCTATAAACACGTCTGTGGTAGAAACATATTTACAGGTGTCTATCAGCATATACAGTGAACTTCGATTAATGTGATCGCGGTTAAAGTTATCAATCGCTCATTGTTATCGATCTCACTGGGTCCCGATTTTCTCTATTCATTTGTATGTTGAAAGGATCGCTTTATGTGATCGTTACACAGGATAATGTTATCCGTTTCCGAACTTCATTTTAAATTTCAAAGGAATTTTCACGATCTATTCAGAAAGAACCCATTCTTTTCTTTCCTTTCACTGTTGTTTGAATTTCCGAGAATTCTCCCTCATCCACTTAGGGAAATGGGGAATGAACAAAGGATTTCGAAATTACATTTTCCTGGAATTTTTCAGAAATACGCACACCCTGCTGGTAGTCAATGATTTTCAGATAAGCAGAAATCAACACATTCTTATCGGAACTGAAAAGGAGAGTATTCACATTTTATGCGTTGATTTTGCGAAAACAGGTACCAGAAATCTCAAATGATAGAAAATCCTTCAGATATGTCCTCTGAAGAGTTATAGTCATGGATGAAAGTAGATCAAAACATTCCAGTAGCTTCCACATAACATAATCTGAAGTCTGTCAGATTGTCGTAGGAAAAGAGTCAAATGATGAAACTGATGAGTCAGATGAAGAATCTCTTGATACAGAGCCACCTTCTACAAGTAGTGAAATGAGAAATGCATTGAAAGTGTTGAAACGTGAAGTACAACACCGCTCCGATGACTTTATAAAACATGATTACGAACAATTTACCAATGCGCTTCTTAGAAAAAATTGTAGACAGCCAACAATGGATCAAGTTTTTTTAGTTATGTATACAATTCTTATGTTTTAGAAGATAATATACAGAACTTAAATATAAGGTGAGTTTCTTCATTTTATTTTGAAATTTAGTACGTGTGAATTAAAGGGATGGTAAATTTATCTAATTTTGGATGCCATTTATTGTTATCAATCGGTTATTGTTATCAAAATTAAGGTGGCCCAAACTGATCACAAGCGGAGACCACCGTATAACAATTATGTATTTAAGTGAACGTAGAATTGTTTATATCAAATTTATACAGCGTTTGGACTGGCCTTTCTTTGCTTGGAAATTTTCCACCCCTAATGTGCCAAACCCATATTATTAACCTGATAGCGGACACCTTAAACTGATTTATCTTCTTTTCTGTTTAAAAGTTTAACGGAACATTAACTACGACTTTTACTACATAAAATTATTCAAATTAAAATACTAATTATTCTTGGAATTTTAAGATAATTAATTATTACAAAGCGACTTCCTGGAAAATTCTCTTCTATTTTATAGCCATTTTTTATATTCTGGATAACTTTCATGCCTTACAATGAACTTAATTGTTACCTTAAGACTTTCCGATAAACATGATGATAATACAGTTTTAATAGAAGAAAAAATTTCTGTATAAACAGCTGATAATAGCTCCTTAAATAGCGAAATCGACAAATTTAACCCCTCCAAAATATGTTATCTAACTTTCCTTTTATATCCCATAAAGTAAATAAATAATGAACAAAGTTTAAAGAGATGCTGATAAAAGCACATCAAAATTTCGTAAAGCAGAATTTTTGTTTTTAAAACCGTTTAAAGATCTTAGTAATAATAAATATATTTCATGTGTTAGTGATGCTTACATGCATATAATGACGGACTCTAAATATATATGTTTGTTTCTTTTTTGAATTAATTCGAGGAGATAAATTTATTGCTTTTTGGGCCAAATTTTGCTCAAATTAAAATCTCTATCTCCTTAAAGATTACAGTTGTCGAAAAGTTTTCAAAATTTTAGTGGAAATTTTTGAAATTTCCAAGAGCATTTTTAGGACAAAATTTTCATAAAGATTAATTTAAACATTTTTCTAGTATTTTTAATAATTGCAACTTGGCAATTAGAAAGTTTTGAAGCAACAAAGTGTGGGTAATTTCTCAGTACGGTATTTTTAATGAAATATTGAAACTTGAAATGTGATTTCTCTAAAAGTTCTTAAAATATTTTGTTGAAAATTATTATGAATGCTTTTGATATTATTTACTAGTGAATGACCTAAAAGCTTTAAATTTGGATAATTTTTAATGATGTTACACTCATAGTTAGACAAAGGTAATGAAAATTTGTTAAAAATTCAAGGTGTATGATTTCGAAGGACCAAAATGTTTTACCAAATGTAAATGAAGCAAAGATTTTAAGTGATTCACTAGTCTAGTGTATAAAAAATGTGTTGCATCAAAAAATATTGAAATAATTTAATTTATTAAAAAATGAGACCTTTTGAAGTAAACCCGATTTGTTTTACTAAATTTTCTTCATTTATTAGAAATTTTATAAAAACTTCTCCAGGAATAAATTTAAGTGCAATTATCTATGATAATATGAAATATAAATCTAAAAATGTACATGAACTAGTTCCTACGTTTAAAGAAAAAAGTTTTCTGAACGTAGACAGATACCTTAAATAAAGTTTATTAATTGTTCTGAATCCTTCAGTTTTACATGCGCTTAAAACCTAATTAAAAAAAAAAAAATCATGGTTTAAAGGAGCCAAGGGTTTTTGTGCCGACTTAATATTTCACCCGCATATTATTTTTGTCTGAAGCCAAAATGGGGAAAAAATAAAATTCTAGATTTTCGTCTTTTATTCACTAATTTTTTTAAATTTTGTATAAATGTAATATTAGATGTAAAGATTTCATGACGTTTTTAATTTCTGATTTTACGAAAGAAAATCCATTTATGTTAATTAAATAGGAACTGAAAGAATACTTTTCTTTTATAAATTATATTTTATCCGTGGAGTAAAAAATGTTTTTTAGTTATGCAGAAGAATTTTTAGATCTCCCTTGAAGATGTATTTTTTTATCCCATTCATTCAATTCTACTTACCTTTCTCACTTCTACCAGATTGTACCGTTATCGCCATCTGTTGAAGAAAATCTAAACTAATTTCATTTTAAATACAAGCATATCATTTGTTGTCTCAGAATATTTATGTGTGATTTTTTTTTCACTTGTTTTTGTTCTGAAATTTTTCCACTTTTTGTGATCATTCTATTATGTCAGGTGATACACTCGCAATAAGAAAACCATAAATAGAAGTTTATTAACTGAATTAAAAACTGATATTTTTAATTTTAATAAGCTATTTCTCATTGTAATTACAAATTTATTACCATTTGCTTACTTTTAAAATAGAATATCTCCTTCTCCATAGTAAAAATATCATATAGTTAATTAAAATAGATTAAAATAATACATTCTCAAACATCTATCTTTTCGATTCACTTCATCTTGAAATAAGACCTTTTTCTATATGTTGAAAAGCTTTACGTTTAAAATTTGTATAATATAGCTTTTTCCCTCAGAACAAAATTCACCAGAAATCCAATTCTAATTTGATTCTCTCACAGCTTTCCGAAGAATCACCATAATTAGAATTAGTAGTAGTACTTGTTGTATTCCCTCATAGGGAACACAACACATATTAGTCATGATTTCAGTCTATGTACTTGCCGGTAAAAAGTAAATGAACGTTCTATTTAAAATATCATCAAGTATCGATCCGAATAAAACATTTAAAAGTAACAAATATGGATTTTTTTTTTTTTTTTTTTTTTTTTTTTTGTATATTGTGTAAATGATTGGTCTTTATCTACTCTCATAAAGAGAACTCGCTCTAGGAAAACATAAAAATTCTACAAGTTGTTTTTAAAGTATTGTGTACATTTCGAAGTGGAATTATACCGAAGCGGGCGTTTTGAGCATAAATTTAGTTAATCAGTAAATCACAATTAGATCGAAAATTATTTCATTTTTTAACCAAATTTTCGTATTTTATATTGAAATATAGAAACAAATATATAAATAGAAATAGATAAATAACAACCAGAAGAATTTTTAGTGGATGGATTTATAATAGTATCGTAAATATGAAAAATCAAATAGAAGTAGTAGTATATAAATTTAATTTTTTTCTAATTATGTTATATATAAACATTTTTACATTATAAAAATGAAAAGGGCAATCATAAAATAATAATGTAAGAACTAGTCTTTGTCTAAATTTTTCCAGAATCTATGTAGTAGACAAGAACATTCGGCTTCGTTTTTCTGAATGTAATGTTATTTTTGTACCCACAAACAAACCATGTTGTTACACTAACCCGTGCTAGTACGTGACCCAAATTCAAGTATCAATCGTGAGAAAATGTACTAGTACTTGTCCCGCTTACAATGTGTTAAACGGTATCTAAAATGAGACGCTGATCATTGAAGGATTACGGTGGATGGATAGCAACCATTATCATTCAGTTTCTGGTTAACTTAGGCAAAATCAAAATCTATCACTGAATAACTTGCAAGTCAGCGGTAGAAGAGGAAGTCCTTTAAAGGCCCTGTCACACTTTTTTCTTAACGCAGCTGGCAATACCGGCACTATATACCTTTGACAATACAAGTCTGTGAAGCATTTAGCACCACCAGAGGATCAGATGTAGCTCAAGATATGATACGGACTCTAGTGATAATATCCCCGCTAGGTCTTCGTAATTTAGAAACAGGAATCAGGCCAAAGATGCCCAAGTCTTGCCTGCAAACCCCGGCGGTATCGTTTAAATAACTTGGAGGACATTGTGGCCAAGAACCTATTTTACGTGCCCCAGTCATCTTTAGAAAACACAGTGGGTGTTAAGCCGGCTCCAGCCCCGAATCCGCAACCTTTCAGTGACGAGAACGCTGCCTTTGCTGACTGAGTTACCGCGGTTTCCTTATCACACGTCATAATTTGCTAATTTGTGATGAAGAATGTACGGTTTACTTGTATTACAGCAAAATATTTTCAACCTATTTATTTTAGTTCCGGTTCCTTCTTCATAAAGTTTCTAAGCAGATAAAAGTTTTCACTATCACATCAGAAATTCGTATATTTTTTAACAAGAAAGTAATTCTAAACGGAATTTGCTGCTTTACCAACCGTACATGTTATGTGTGATAAAGCCTTAAGTATATTCCTGCACCTAAACAAATGTGTAAACTGATGAAAGGCTTATATTCTAGCTCTTTGGTGTATGTAGAATAGATGTTCATTGCATTATGTAGGGTATAGTAGTAGTAATAAAGATATGGGAGACAGCTGAATTGAAACTTTTAATACCCAGCGTCTCATTTTAGATATCACCCAAAAAAGCTGTAAAATTTTTATGCTGGGATGTGCTGGACATCTGTTTACTCTGGATTAAATACTTTATTTAGGTGAATAATTATGTACAGCTATGTACAGGTTTCAGTAGGTTTCAATTCTTCTGAGATTTCGTGCTGAGATAAACGTTAACATAATTACAACACGTGGGTACAGTGAAGCTAGTCCTTCTCGAACACAGGAACAGTTCGCTCATTAGTGCCGGTACGGACGCTGAAACTATGATCTACTTGCTG
>CM063501.1:8039662-8047162 GCA_032207245.1 Pardosa pseudoannulata
TGGCCGGCTAGAAATATGAATTTAGAAATGTGTAATCAGAGTTTAAATGTTTTAAAATATCCTTAATGATACTCTGTCTAGTGGATTTTACATAATTCTTGCATAGGTTCTTTTTTCGCTCCTCCAGCTACGTCCTTCCTGCGGGGCCCAAATATTACTTCGTGCTCCTATAACATGTGCTGAACGATGACCGATTGGTTAGGGTGCTAGCCTTTGGTACCGGAGTTCGTGGGTTCGAACTCCACTGTGGCATGGATGCTCGTAGGCGTTCGAAATCGGCTTTAAGCTGTAGATCCCGGTCTTAATAGCCCTCGTGTTGCAAATAGTAGACTGTAGCACTCCAAACCAAACCAAACCTATAACATGTACCATCTATTGTTGTCCTTATATTTTTTACAAATATTGTAGAGAAAATATTTTATTCATTTTGAAGAATTAACTTCTAAACACATTTTGTAATATATTAAATTGTGCAGTATGTAAGTTAGTTACACAGAAGTATCATTTCAATATCACAAATTTTTTATGAAAAATGATTTCATGTGGCTAGAAACATAAAATGCCGAGAACAAATCTATCTATTTTTAAGCCAATGATCAATCCTGTGGTAGGCTAAATTTTCAGCTATATATGTATAATATTTTTAGCCTAATATTGTCATATCACGTGATAGCATGGACGGAAAAGGTATAGAGATAACATTCCTTTCTTTCTATCAAGAAACACCCTCCAAATTATTTACTCTATGACTGACCAGATGTATCAAAAATAAAAAAATAGAACACTCTTCTTGATATACATAAATAAGCAACAAAATATATGGTTATTTGCCCGTCACTTTATCTTCATCGATTTCGTCTTAAAAGTTTCAAATTAGCTCAAAAATTTTGGTGAATATACAGAACGGTAAAATACGAAATTAACACTAAATATAACTTAACTGATTGCTGTCATGAGTTATTACCAACTTTTATATCTCTAGTCATTACGTGATAGGATGAAGAGCAGAGAATTTAATATTGACAGTGTTTATTTGGCGGTAAATATGAATTCTGTCCAAAATTTCATGAACTGATGGAAGACCATGTGGTTATGTATAAAAAACAATCACACAAACTAACAAACCTCTTAATTTATAAAGATAAACGCTAGATATTTATTGGCCCGTTAAATAGATTCCCTGGAATTTTGACTTTAAAAAAGTTGTTGCTAATAACTGTGATAAAATTTTCATTGTAACAAAAATAATCGATGATTAAATTTAAAATTAGCACTTATGTACCTAGTCTATTATTTAAGCCAAGTACATAATATCTAAATTCAGAGATAAAACGGATGAAATTTGTGAAGACGATATTTAAATAGTCAAAAATTTAAAATGATTAAATGAGATGTTTAAATGAATGACGTCATAGTGGTATAAAAATGTTATTTCAACCTATTTAAATGTGATAAATTTAATCGCTTTATCCGGGGAAAATAGCGGTTGAAATAATGGCACAAAACGCTCGAAAATACGAGTGAATCGGGACAGCCAATTTTGGATGCTTACACTTCCGGTAGAAAATTGCTTGCTTCTCAGTTTATTGTAATGGACAGTAAATAGCCTGATTTAAGCATGAGAAAATGACTCATTGAAATATACTTCAATATAGTACTTTAGAAGCTTATAATTTTCTATCAAAGAATATTCAAGAATTCTCTTTTACTCTTTATTAAGTGAAATAATTACTCAATAGTGCTGTATACTTTTGAGAGAAATAGTAAAATTTCAACTTATGAATATTCTTTGATAGAAAAATGTAAGTTTCTAAATTATTATATTATTATAACATTTTTACAGAACAATGTTTTTATCTTTAAAAATCATGCTGTTTAATGCCTATTATAGACAGCTTGAGGTATAAAGTTTATAATAGCAAAAATCGATTTTAAAATAATAAAAAAAAATTTAAAAAAATTGACAGTTAAAAATAAAAATCAGTTTTAAAAATTGTAAAAATGTAAAAAAAAATATTAGAAATAAAATAAAATATTAAATTATAAAAATAATAAATATTTAAATTAATAAATTTATTACAATAAAATATTACAAATACTAGCACTTCTCAAGCTCATTTCTTAGCGGAAACTAATTTTATAAACTTAAAACGACAAAAACTAACAAAAATAGAAGTAAAAAATTAAATAAAATACAAATAAAAAGGAGAAAATTGACTGGAAATATTGTCAAAAAAGTAAATAAAGTAATAAAATAACTGTCCAATTAATTGAGGTGTTTTAGTTAATGTATTAGTGAATATATAGCGCCAGTGAGCCAAGCAATTTTCTACCGGAAGTGTAAACACCCAAAATTGGCTGTGCCGATCCACTCGTTCGAAAAGGGGGGAAGGGGTGGATTTCGAACTTTTTAAAGTTGACAGAGCATTTCCGCAATGATATAAAGAATATTTATCAAATTTATTTTTGAATCGGACCATTAGCTTAGGAGGAGATGTGAAACATATATACATACATACCCACATACACACATACGACTTTTATTTATAAGATTTTCCCCTGAATTTATATTTCATGATTTGATTCATTCACTAGAATTTATATTTTATGTCACATGGTGAAATGAAGTGAATTTAAAAAAAAAAGAAATGTAAGTGAAGTGGTATGTTCTATAAAAGAGCAGTAGTGTAAATGTTGATATGCTTTTGAGTTGAATTAAAATTGCTGTTTCAATAATACCAGTGAGATTTATTGCGTATACTTGTTAAAATACTGACAACCGTTTAGCATCGGGTAGATGTACCGAGCCCCTATTTTAGGAATAGATTTTATTTAAAAGCATTTTCAACACACACGTTAAGGACCTGGAAGCTTTCAGATGGCCAATCAGTTCTAAAAATCATACAATAAGCAAATACGTCACTACTAACGGATATCAATACCAATAAGTAAAAATATATTATTTCAATTTAACAATACAATGGATACATCAGTTGATTCAGACAACCAATGATTATTAATAATTGTACAAATGCATTTTTAGAAACGGGCAAGAAGGTGAAAGTGAAAATAAAAATTTGCCAAACAAAATGTAATTTATATAAAGAAATTTTTTTTCATGCGCAATTCTTTATTTATTACCAAATTCTACGAGAACAAATATGATGCTGAACACCGTGCCTTTACGCAGCTGGTGTCGATCCGATTAGTGAAAAAATGATCAAAGCATTACCAGCTTTTCTTACTAAATCTGTGAGATCGTAGTTTTAAAGTGCTCTCTTACCTTAAAAGTTTTTTAAATGTTCAGTTTTGGCTCGAAGCTGAAAATAAAATTTAGAATGCTCTTTAAATTTTTAATGGCTACTGTTTTATAGATTAATGATCTTAAAAATATGGCTAAAATACAACAGAATGATTAGTTCAAATCACGTTTTTAACACAAGTCTTAAATTTGTTAATACACACGAATTTAAAAAAGTTTTTTAAAGCATTTATACCAATATAAATACTTAATAAATTCAAAATGTAAACCTATTATATATTTATCTTCAGAATACAAACATATAACCTTGTAATAAGGCTAAAAATGTATGGTCATATAAGTATGAAATGCTTATTAATTTGAAACTAGAATCATTATTTGTGCACCTCTGGAGATATTTATGAAAGCTTCCAACACATACAGAACATTTTAAAACTATATTTTTACTAAGGGAAAAGTGACTTACATGAAGAATATACAGCGTTTCCAATCTTTTGATGATATTTAAAGAAATCACATCTGCATAAACAAAAATACACACTTTAATTTTTTTAAGAACAAAAATTGTTACTTGCATTAAAAAGAAGGATACTCACACAATAGACGAGACCTTATTGACAATGTTACATATTTACATAATGGCTATTGCGATTTCTTTAAATTGATCTCATTAAAATAAAGCCTTTCCAAATTAGCGTGACAAACTGTAAAGCAAGCAAAACATTGAAAATATTTCATTTATAGACACTGGTGTAACAGAGTTGCGAATTGTTCAGTTAAACTTGTCTAGAAAAAAATAATTGATATGGTGTTGAGCATAACATTTTATGCACCCAACACCAGTTAAATTTTTAAGGGTATTTGATATTCTTTTAAAAGAAAACAAGTTTATTCGAAGTATTACAGTCAATTTTGGAATCGTTTTGTATTTTAGGATCCAATTTAAAGCAGCTCAAGAAAATAAAGTCTATTGAAACAAGTGCTTTTTTTTTTTAATCTGTAAAACGTTTTTAAAATGTCAAGCATTAATATTTTTGCTTCAAAGTCCTTTTTGAGACCTATTAAAATTCCCTATAAGTCTGTAAATGAATTTTTAGGTATATCTAGATTCATATTATATACAAAAATTACTGATACAGTGAAACCAAGCATTTTTGCTATTTTTTATATCAGGGTGTAACGTGATAAAACCACTTTTTGTCTATTCACAGTTATCCTATATATTATAAAAGAGCTTTAACCCTTTAAAGGTCACCTATATAAACTCTTTGGAATTTAATGAAATTAATTCATAAATATTACTTATGAACCTTATAAATGCAAAATGTATTAAAATGTTTATTTACAATCCTTAGGTTTGCATGAGAGGTTTGCATTACCGTATGAGGGATTGAGGGGGGGAATTGACAAACCCACCCCCTTGTACAGCGTGAACATAATGTTTTAAAATTTTAATTATATTGAAAGAACAATAAATAAGTGTTCTTAAGAAGTATAATTAATAAATAAATAGTTTAACAATTTATAAGTGTTGTTGGAATAGATATTTTTGTTTGGGGTCATACGCGAAAAAATTCGAATTACTAACTTTCCAGGTACATCAAGTTTAAATACATATATTTCTAAAGAAAAAATAAATTAATAAATAAGTGTAGTACTATCATTTATTGTAATTTTTAAATGTCAAAAACATGAAAAACCGAAAAAGACATTCATATTTCTCAAAAAAAAAATAGATAAAAAAATGTTTAACAGGAGGTTTTCCTGCGAAACCACTGTCCGCTAAAGGGTTAAACAAAACTTAACGCTTGTATCTTCAACACAAAATAAATAGAATAACTTTAGACTTGTGATTGCATGAAATTTGGAGGAAAACAGACATGGAAAAAATGCCTTTTATAGTGATCATTAGTTAAAAAAGATCCTCTAGAAATAAAATTATATGCATAAATTTAAAAACATCGAAGATATAGATTTCACATCTCTCATCCGTGTTTATAATACTAGCCAATTGAAACAATTTGAGATTTTCAAGTCAATATCCACTTTAAAGTGACTTTGTCGTGCGTAAAAGGGGAAAACAGTGTACGAATTCACCAACTTTTTAAAAGAATTAATGAGTATTTACCGTATGACAATTTGGTAGATGTCCATCAGAAATTTCGTGTATCCAAGTAAGACAACCCCGTAGCTCTGAGTGACACTCTGTAAACTAAGGAGTCCAGAAAAAACGTGACACCAAAAGACTATTTATATACCACACTACCATTTAATAATCTGATAATAAAAAGTCAAATTAAATCTTACAGCAGTTCAAATCCACTTAAAACTGTTAATGTCGAACTTTCTGTACCATTTTTCAATTCATTGTTGTAAGATTGAGAAACAAATTTCAAATATCGAGGTAAATGTGGTAAGAAATTAGTAATTTTGAAAACTTGCACAAGTATATTCCACTTTTCAACAAAATTTAGAGATAACCCAAATTAACAAAAGTGCAAAAACTATTTTCACGTTATAAAAAATAGAAGAAGGGCTTGGACTTCCCGTTATAACTCCTCAGAGATTGACTGTGCACTTAAATATAGCGAATTAGAGGTAACCGTAAAGTCAATGTTGTCCCAAGCATATCACAAGGCCCTTACTTTGATCATTGTTGTTTGTTTCGAACCTTCGTTGTCACGTTATTTTGATGCCAGTTTGCAGACATTATGCGAGCAAATGATCAAGCTGACGTCAAAATGACATCATAACTTCCAGAGTAAGCCCCCAACTCTCTAGTTCACCTTGAAAGAGCTTAATCTTCGATTAGCTCTAATCGCTAATTAAGAAAAACAGCTTTAATTTGTCACACGCACTTTGAGGTGGATTCCTTAGGTTTAAACTTAAAATAAGAATAAATTTAGAATTTTTTTAATGAGTGGAGCCATAAAATATGTCTTTTTATTGTCCCGTTCAAAGTCCTCTAAAAAAGGTTCGCGTTTCTTTATTGTTTTACGATTCATACTTTTGGTCAATTTCCGAATCATATATTGAAACTTTTCTTCATCGATAATTTTTGTGATGTTTTCTGTATATGAATAGGAGAATGTAAAAAAAACAAAAACAAATTAGAACTGTCAATATAAGGATTAAGATCAGAACACAGGAACACGGTATTTTGAAACTTTTTCCGACTTCAATTTTTCATACAGATTCGAACTTCGATATATTTAAACCTTCAAGTCTGGGTTACAACCTAGCCCTACCTCTTTCGTTCAGCATACCTCTACTATATTTCTCCATCTAAGAATTTGATATTTAGTTCGACTTTAATTTTTTTAATAGTATAGAAAAAAATATTTTGAATTTTTCACTGTAAGAATTTAAAATATTTATTCTACCATATTGCACCCTGAAATTCTTGATCACTTTTTCTGTTTTAAGAATAAAACAGGGGAAAAGAGGGCATTGAATTTTTTTCTCAGTTCGATTTTTCGAACTAACCAGTACTCTCTTCCTACCCCCAACCTAAACCCTTTCCAACGTCCTTCGTCTACTCTTTCCCCTGTGAAGACTCCCCTTTGTCAGAACATGCGCCAAAACAGCTTACCAGAGCCCACCTGCCGACCCGGGCGCCGCCCCCACCAGGACCAACCAGACAAGCCGCCGCACCAGCCAAGAACGGTCCTGCACCGTTTATTAATGAAAAACAAAAAACAGATTACAGAATAGATATTTACACAAATACAACAATCAAGTGAGGAGTCACTTTGGCACTGAGAGGGCTGTGGGGTCCTTACAAGCCATATCATTACACTGGCCACGCGAATGGAGCCCCTGTTAACATTGAGCATAAGTTGCAAGTACAATGGAAAAAGACATCGAGAAGTGCAATTGGTATAGACTATGACTTAGTTAACAAAGTAAATATAAAATTGAATAGACATTTGGTTATGCTATTAACCGTGATTAAGATACCTCGGATAGAGATTATAGTGTTAACAAACACAAGTTTTAGAGGAGGTAAAAAACAAGTGACTGCATAGATCGAACAAATTTAACGTTATAGAATGTCTCTCAGTAGCTGATATGATAACTATATAATAAAACCACCTGTTTAATAACAAAATAATAATAAAAGCAATAGTACAAATAACTTCCATAGTACTTTTAGACTATAGGTAAAGGATAAAATAAGATGAACAGAAATTATCAAGGTGATACGTATTCACTACAACTTTCGGAGGTATTCTGCA
>CM063501.1:8054662-8066202 GCA_032207245.1 Pardosa pseudoannulata
GTTGGCGATAAGGGCTAATCGTGGTTAGGCGTTAAACGACTTTGGTGAGACCGGCCCTTAATATTGTTATTGAATTCCATTTTTAATTAGTAACTGTAATATTAGTAACATATTTCAGCATGAATGGCTAGGATATCATGAATACACTGCAGACATTATTACGTATTCATTAGCAGCAAATTACACTCAATTTGTAAACATTGAGTTTCATATAGCTGTAACAGATAAAAACTTCAGAAAAAATGATTACGTTTCTAGTGTTTCTAAAATTAAATTCTTATTTAAAAAAATGTTAAGTGTTAAAAATGTTACCCCATATCGTTAAATAAACGAAAGATTGTAACTTTCCTATTTAGATTATAATATATTAGTAAGAGTCGAGTATGATTTTGTATTTGGCAACTACAAAAATGCAAATTTTTATTTACTGCCGGCCATGCTGGCGTATTTAAGATGCAGCTTTCACCGCGTTTGGCACTTGAGTAGTACAGCAGTAAATCTGCAGGTAGGCGTATTATATATTTTGCTGTTATTGAGTTGCTGTAATGTTTTGATTTCACCTAATAACAGCGTAGGATGTTTCTTAACCCATCAATTGAAAAATAAAAGTTATGTGTATTGAGTTCTAGATTGTAAATGCTGCGTTTACCTAACCTAAATAACTGCTGTTACAGAATTACCTTTACAGTTTTGTTAAGCCTAACTAAATTGGGGCAGTTTTTCTCGCCTAGCAAGTTTAAAATGGATGACAATTTAGGATGTTACTTAGTTAGAAATTTAAAATCATTTATACTTTCTTTTTGAAGTGTTGAAGGTGAGGGCATATACTCATTCACTGAGGGTGTTAGACAAGCAATTGCACTGCTCTTATAGCCAAGGTGAGATTAATTAAAGAGTTATTGTTGCAGATCTATTATTATTTACAGTAAGATACCTTCAAGTTTCTCGTATTTTGAGTTGTATTGTGAATATTAATGTTAGCGCGAATAAATGTATTGACTCTAAACTTTTATTAGAATTCAAAAGTTTTAAAATATTTTATATTTTGGAGAGACCTGACAACAGACCAGTCTTGACCCAGCAATTTTAAAATGTACGATTTAGGATGTCTAAAATTTAGAGGGCCTTAATATTTTTCGTTTGAAATTTTGAAGTGAGTGCAAAAAGCAATTTGTTTTGGATGAACAGATTAGAAATTTTTGGTAGTATTGTCACTTTTTGTTTATTTGTTGTACCAAGTTGCAACTTTCTACTGTCCCTATTTTTATTATTGTTATACTTTTTATTATTTCTGAGCTTCATGTTGTTGATCTATGTATTGCTGTTAACCCGACCGGATGGTTATTGTCAAGGTTACAGTCTAATTATCCCCCAATTAGACAAAGCGTTAGTTACTCATAAATTTTCTATGAGATCGTCATCACCTCCTCGCTTCCTTGTGAGCTGGAGTGTATTAAATTTGTTTGGATCACTTTTTGCCTAGAGGCCGAAACTTATGTTTGATCGGCTTACGTTCGGAAGATAGAGTACCGTACACTTTGCTAGGTGCTCCGTTAAACTCCATTACCTTGACCTTGAGATTAGAAATTCTAGTTTTTTGAAATCTAGACTCGGATTTAATAGAGTGCTATTGTTGCAGAACACGTCAGTTACCCACGAGTTTCCAGTATTTTTGGATCATTTTGGATATATTAGCAGTGCTCTGAATAAATATCTTGAGTTTAAATTTTTATCGGAATTCAGAAGCAACAATTAAGCAGCTTTTTGATCCAGCAGTTTTAAAATGACAACAATTCAGGATGTTGCAAGTTAAGAAATTGAAATAATTTCGGCTTGAAGTTTTGAAGGAGGGGGGTGAGAAGTCATACATTCTAGATAGTCTAGAAATTCCAGGTAGTCTAGAGTGGACACTTCCCTCTCTGCCTTCGTAGAGTGAGGACGTTATCCTGTGCGCTCCTGCGGATTAGTGGTTTCCGGTTGTTACTGTTTTTTATCCGGTGCTGTGTGTGGTGTTGGGCCGCTTGGCTCGGGTAATCTTGCCGTCGCTGTACGGTTATTTTTGTGATTGTGTGTGCTCCTGTTATCGACGCGGACTGGACTATGGCTGATGTGGCTTATGCTGAGCCTGAAGCAATGGACGATGGATCGGTTCATGACGACGAGAGCATTTGCTCGAATTCTTCTTCGTGTTCCATAATAGACGACGTTGTGTCCTTCCACTCGAAATTTAAAGAAACATTCGACTCCAACTGGGAATATTACCCATTAATTCAAGACTTCCTGTCCTTCGTGGAGACCCTTCTGGACGAGCGAGACGAAGACATGCCTAAGGTAAGAGATGCTTTAATTCCAATTTTTGATTGCATTGATAACCGTTGTCATGATATTCATGTTTTTATGTCAAATTGTTATTTTAAAATGTTTTTTAATGGTATGCATAAATTTATTAATAAGTATCTAAGTGCATTTAATGTTGAAATGATTAGAGGTAACGACGACTGTCTCAGGATTATTGAAAAGAAAAATGCTAAACGTAAAAGAAAAAACTCTAATGACTCTGATAATGAAAATATTATAGTAACTAAAAATAGATTTGAATGTTTAAATGTTGAGGAACCCCAAAATAATGATGAAAATATTACTAATGAAATAACTAGTAGTAATGTAAATAAAACTAATGATGCAAATGTTAATGTAAATGCTCTAAATAACAGTACTGTAAATAATGAAATTAAACGTAAAAGTCCTTATCAATTATTTGTTGAGGTCCCAACTAACTGTAAACAATTATTGCAAACTCTGCACTCCCTATCTAGTAACATAAATACTAAACTAAATAAAAATAAAATCCAAATTACAACAAATTGCTTATTTTCCTTCAGGAAAATCCAAAGATACCTAAATGAAAACAAAATCCCTGTTAGGTCCCTTGATTTAAAAGCAGATAAACCAAAAAAAATTCATTATTAGAGGCCTCCCTGTAAACACTGAAATTAGTGATATTGAGGAAGCCCTTAAAGAAGTAAAAATTGAACCCTTAAAAATTGCTCATCTTACAAATCTCAAAACTAAAAAACCTATACCACTATTCCTCGCAACTGTAGTCTCAAACTCTTTTGTAGATAATATTAATAAAATCAAAACTATTAACTATCTTGCAGTAACCTTCGAAAAATATAATAATGTAGGCATCCCCCAATGCTATAGATGTCAGGAGTTTGGTCACTCATCTCTAACGTGTAACTTAACGCCTAAATGCCTAAAATGCTCAAAAGATCACTTAGCTAGAGAATGTAACGTAGAACCCCAAAACTTTAAATGTGCAAATTGTGGAGAAAATCACACAGCAAACTTCAAAGGTTGCAGGGCTCATCCTGCCAACAAACTAAAAAACAAAAATACTAAAAAACCTCAAAGCTTCACCCCTGCCCCTATTCCAGCAGTTAATGCTTGGGATCAGAGAAAAAATAATACAACAGGTAATAATCCTAAAATAGCTATCCCAACTTCAAGCTTAATAACCTCCAATTCTACCCCAATTAAAGAAAAAACTCAATCCCCAATTAAAACTAAAGAAACTAGCAGCTTAAAGCCTAATGATAAAAGGAAAAATGAAAAACCAAATAGTGCTAAACCTGCTAATGATAATAAAAATATTACTAAGAAAACTAACTCTAATGAAAATAACTCTAATAGTAATAATTCTAATCAGGAAGGTATAGGTGAATTATTTAAATTAATTGTAGACTTCACTAAAAACTATAATGTTAAAGATATCATTAATATGTTTAAAGAAATAGCCAAAATTATGAAAGAAAATAATGATCCAATTCAAAAACTCCTGATGGCTTTCGAAGTTATAGCTAATTATTTTGACAAACCCCATGATGGTTAAATATCAATGTGTCTCTACCCTCAATATTTTATTTTGGAATGCAAACGGCCTCGGTAATAAAATTACCGAACTTAGGAATTATTTAGAAGACTCCGATATAGATATTGTATTAATTCAGGAAACTAAATTAAAACCGGATATTAGGTATAACATTGCTAATTATATACTTTACCGTAAGGATCGTGCTACTGTTGGCAGACAAGCCCAAGGTGGTCTTGCCATTTATATTAAAAGATCTATTAATCACTATGCTGTATCTGACCTTGTTTCGGACGTACTTGAGTCCGACTCTGTTATGGTTTTGCCTGACAACAATAACAAAATTCTAATAACTAATGCTTATTTTAAAATTGGTAGAGGTTTCCCTAAAGATGATATTCTAAAAATTCTTAATTACTCTAACTACTCTGTTATGGCTGGTGACTTTAATGCCCGTAACAAAGCCTGGAACTGCTATAGTACTAACAATTATGGCCGAGAGCTTCTAAATTTAGTCACCGATAATACTGATGTTAACCTTCTTCACACCAACCTCAGGACGACCCCACTAGCTTTCTCAAAAACGTCCCCTTTAAAAAAACACTTTTCTTCCACAAACATAAATTCACAAACAAAACATTCAACTCCACAACGATTTTAATCACAACAAACATCATAAAACATAAACAAATCAAAAACACATCATTAAAACTTAATTATCAAATCAAAAACAAAACAAAAATTCAAACATAAAATATTTTCAAAAAAATTTTTTATTTTCAATTATTCAAAAAAATAAATTTATTCAAATTCAATTTTAAAAATTTATTTATAAATTCAAAAACAAAAAAATTTAAAAAAAAAACAATCAAAAAAAAAATAATATCAAAAATCATTATTCAAAAAAAAAAATCAAATTTTAAAATCATCAAAAAAAAAATTTCAAAATTCATAAATTTTCAAATACAACATCAATCAAATCAAAACATTCAAAAAATTCAAAAATTCAATCAAAAAAAACATCAAAATTTACAAACAAAATCAAACATCAAAATAAAAAAACTTATACAAATCACAACAATCAAACATCAAAATTCAAATCAAAAAATTCATAACATAATAAAAAAAAATCTTAAAACATTCAAAAAAATTCAAAAACACACTAAATCAACAACAAATCATCACATAAAAATCAATCATAAAAAACAAAAAAAAAAAAAAAAATCATCTCTTCAAAAAAAAGTTTCATCAAATTTTAAATCAAACTTCAAAACATCAAAACAAAAAAAAATTATATTTCAAAAAATCAAAAAAAAAAATCATCAAATTCAAACAACAAACAATCACAAAATATTCAAAATCACAAACATCAAAAAAAAAATCATAATCTTCAACATCATTCAAAACATCAAAAACAAAAATCAAATATCATCATCAATAATTCAACAATCAATCATCTAAAAATTCAAATCACATCAATCAAATCATCACATCAAAAATCAATCAAATCTTCACAACAAAATCAAAAAAACAAAATCATCAAAATAAAAAATCACATCATCAAAATCAAAAAATCAAAAAAATCAAAAATCAAAAACATCAAATAACACACAAAAATCATTCATCACACAAACAAAAAATAATCACAAATAATCAAAAAATCATCTCAAAATCAAAAAAAATCAACAAAAAAATCAAAATCATTCATCAAAAATCAAAAAAATTCATCAAAAAATCAACATCAAACACAATTCAAAATCAACAAATCATCAAAAACAATCAAACCACTCAAAATCACAAAAAAAAAAATTCAAAAAATCAATAAATAACAATCTTCAAAAATCAAAAAAAAAACTCAATCAATCAATTTAAACATCAAAAAAAAAAATCAATCAAAAAATTCAAAAAAAAATATCAATCAAAATCAAAAAAAAAAAATCAACAAATCATATCAAATCATCATCAATTCAAAAAAAAAATTCAATATTTCACATTCAATTCACAAAAATAAATTTTAAAAAAACAAATATCAAAAAAATTCATCAAATCAAAATCATTACATTATTTTAAAGAAAATCAAAACATTCAAAAAATCAATTCAAAAATCAAAAAATCAAAATCATAAAATTACATCAACATTAAACAATCAATCACAATCAAATATTTCATCAACTCAATTCAATCAAAACAAATCAAAATATCACATCAACAATTAAACATCAAAAAATCATTCAAAAAATCAACTCACACTCTTATTTTTCTTAACAAACATAAACTTCAACAATAACACTTCTAAAACAACAAAAAAAAAAAAACATATTCAAAAATCAGACTCTAAATTCTTAATTTCAAGAATCAAAAAACAAAATAGTTCAACATTATAACTTAAAAAGATCTAAAACCCCGACCCCACACTCATTTTTCTTCAGGACGACCTCCACTATTGACCTTGCTCTCATCAAAAACGTCCCCTTTAAATGTAATGTTGAAACTCTGGATATTTTTGACTCAGATCATTTGCCAGTTCTTCTGACAATCGATCTGCAGTTGACTACCCAAGTTTCTGAGCCCACCACTTATACTAATTGGCGTCAGTTCCAGGAAACTCTTGCCTCTGCTAAATTATTCTTTCCTAGTATTAGATCTACTAATTGTATAGAAAGTGCTGTAATTAACTTAACTGAAACTATTAATGCAGCTAAGAAAAGTTCTTCCCATATAATTAAAAAACCTAAAGTTCACAAATTACCTACCCATATTAAGAATTTAATTCATAATAGAAATGCAGCACGTAAACTTTATCAATATCTTCGTACCCCTTCATCCAGGCAAGAGTACTTTGTTCTCAAGCGGACTGTCGGAGAAAAGATTCAAATTTATAGACAGAAACAATGGTCAGATTTCATAAGTAACCTTACTACCGAGGACAATTCTTTATGGAAATTTCAGAAGCGTCTGAGGGGTAATGGTTATAACAGCATACCTCCCATCCATGGATTAAATGGTGTAGCTTTCGATCCGGCTGGTAAAGCAGAAGCGATCGCGGAAGTTTATGAAACTCAATTTGCGCCTAATGAGGATTTAGAAGACGAGGATCACGACCGCCAGGTTATTAGTACAGTAAATAATTTTCTTAGTAACCCTCCAAGTAATGATTTAACTCCGGCTACTATCGCAGAAGTTGCTTTAATTATTAAAAATCTTAAAAATAATAAATCTCCTGGAATAGATGAAATCTCAAATAGATGCATTAAAAACCTGCCTCCTAATATATTAATTTATGTAACGGCAATAATTAACTATATGATGAAATTTAAATATTTTCCAAATGCCTGGAAAACTGCAATAGTGTGTCCTATACCCAAACCTAAAGCTAATCTAACTTTTCCTGCTAGTTATCGCCCAATTAGTCTATTGAGTTGCCTCAGTAAAGTTGCCGAGCGAGTGATATATAACCGCCTCCAATTCTTCCTGCAGGGAAATAATGTGCTAATTCCGGAGCAATTTGGTTTTCGTAACCAGCACAACACCTCTCATCAGTTGCTTCGTGTTGTGGAACTCGCTAGCGAGGGATTACAATCACGTAAGCCAACTGGTGCACTCTTCTTAGACATCGCAAAGGCTTTCGACCGCATCTCGCATGTAGGCCTCATTTACAAACTAATCCAGCTCAAAATGCCTGATGCTTTAATACATTTCTTACACAATTACCTTTGCGATCGTCATTTCACCGTCCGCATACAAAACACTTTCTCCACTTTAAAATCAATAACAGCAGGTGTTCAACAAGGCTCCATCTTAGGTCCCACCCTGTTTAATATTTACATTAATGATATTCCTAGAAATGATTATACTTCTCTAGCCTTGTATGCGGATGACACGGCTATAATTGCTTCAGCCCCACACGTTAACTCTGTTGCTAGTTACATTCAGTCACACCTGGACACTCTGGAAGATTGGTTTACTAAATGGAAAATTAAAGTCAACCCCTCTAAATGTAATGCTATTTATTTTACTCGTACTTACAAAACTCCCCCTAGATTATATCTACTCGACGAGGCAATTAACTGGGAAAACTCTGTAAAATATTTAGGTGTAATATTAGACAAAAAACTAACCTGGCGTCCTCACATAACGGAAGTCAAAAATAAAATGATAGGAAAATTAGAAAATTTAAAAATGCTTCTTAATAGTAAACACTTAAGTAATAAAAATAAAATTCTTTTATATAAAACAATAGTTCTCCCTACCGCTCTTTACGCAGCTCCGGTCTGGTCGTTTGCCGCGAAGTCTAATATGAATTTAATTGAAAAAGTACAAAATAAATTCATGAGGCGAGTTAGAGGCGCACATCGATATTTATCCAATGAAGTAATAAGACGTGATTTCAATATGTTAACGTTCAAACAATCTTGTATTAAATCATCCCAAAATTTTTACTATAGCCTCAATAGTATTCCAAATGAAATAATAGCCGAACTTCCGGATTACGATCACTACAGCCCTTCTAAGAAACGCAGGCCTCGTGCCGCACTGATCTCCTGACAATAGTTAATCTACCTTAATCTCTTCCGCTCTGTGCTTATTACTTCATCCCCTTCCCTTTTATGTTGTAATGTAAATGTGATGTGAAAAAAAAATATAAAATAATAAAAATGAAAATAAAAATTATAAAATAATAAAAATAAATAAAAATAAATAAAAATATTTATATGTATTTTTTATTATGGAGCAGAAATTGTACCTAACTGTGTTTGATGTTATTAATTAGATCGTAAGACTCCATCTAGTGTAAAACCTAAAAGTGCCTACTAATTATTCTTTTCCTTTCAGGGTATTAATACTTTCTGTTTAAGTATTTTTCAGGTTCAAGACTACAACCACCAGCCCTTACGATTTCTCTTACCCACCTTTTAATGACCGGCATCTAAATTACTCCTTTCTAAATTTAAAATTATATTTTTCTTAACAGAGCTCACCTCGCTTAATTCTTACCTTTAGATCGGGGATAAGGCCTTCTGGCTAAGGAGCCCCATAACCGCCCGTAATTATCGGGGAGGCGTAGTCTAGAGTCTTAAATTGGTTAAATGAACTATATTCAGAGAATTTATCTTAAGTTACCCACCACAAGTTTCGCATGATTTTGAATTGCTTTGAATTATCGGACCTAAAAAAATTAGTCTTTTAGTTTTTATTGGCATTTGATCGCTTATTATAGCTTTGAGTAGTGTTACATTTTTAACGAAACTTTAATACATATTACTAAAGATAATCCTAGATTATTTAATTTTTTAAAATTTTACGATCTTAAAGGACTTTGATTGCGAGTGCAAACAGTCATTCTTTCTAGATATAGACTAAAAACTTGAGTGCATTCAAATCTAAGCTTAAAGTGCTGTTGTTGCAGAACTTTAATTTACCTTAAGCTACCCACCGGTTTCCCATATTTCGGAATCGCATGGGAAATATTAGTAGTCCTAATAAATATTGAGTGAATTTTTATAACTACAAAGTTTAAGTTTTCATCATAAATTTTTATTTACTGGAAGTATAACTATTAATAATTCCTATACAAAATTCTTCTCGATCGTAAATTTCCTTATTTTTAAAATATATTCTACACACTTACATAACAAACTAATGCTTTGGGTTCACCATTAAATTTATTTTACTATTATATTAATGATGTAGTACTAGAATGGTTGTTTAAAGTAAATTTTAAAACTTGCCACTTAGGAATGTAATTATTGACTAATCGTTACATGATTTTAATGACTCCATCCCTTTTTTTTCACAGATTTAAGTCATCAACTTGTTTATGGAGGGAAAATGAAGAAATGAAGTTGTAGAATTTGGCAGGATTTCCGAGAAAATTGGAATCACTACTTGTAAAAGAAAATCGATAGTGGTTCAGTTATTTTTCTAGAGATATCAATAACTAACGAATAATGAAGGATTGGAGAAACAATTTTAAATCAAATTTTAAATTGTTCAAAATTTTTAGAATAACATATTGAGGAAAATCTAAAGCTTTCTAAGAAATTGTCAAGTTTGACAGTTATAAATCTTAAGTAACATGTAATTGCGAAATATTCTCTGGCAAATAATATAAAAACAGGATATAAAAATTATATTCTCAAAATTTTTTTTAAACCAAAATAACTTTAGTTTTCTCGTTTTCGGGTCGGGAACGGGTTTTTTACATGGGGGATAACAATAAATTTCTATCCTGTATTTTCTGTAACTTTCTAAATACCTGAAAACGAGTAGAAAAGATTTAGGTAAATCGTATATTGATAAATTTTCACCGGAATTTCTGTCAAACCTGGCATATTCCTACAGGAACAAAGAAATATTTTAACTTCGATATAGAGGGCTAGATATATATACAACGATATTTTGAGTTCTATTTACCATTAGATTTTTAGTCTTAAGTAAAGCTTTTTAAGCGATATTCGAAGATATTTGTGAACTGAAGAGTTTACCTTCTAAATTCATCAATCTACTTTTAAAGATTTAAAATAGAATCAGTAATGTATTTGAACTTAAAGCCTGGATGTTTTTAAGGTTTAGAATATTGAGTACTATTTAAGTCTTTATCTGATTGTATCCTACCCTGAGCAAGGAATTGAACTGAAATTATGTCTACTTTTGAGTCAGTTTTCATATTTAATCTGATTTGTTTAACGATACGATGTTTAAAAAGGTTTAAAAATTAAAAGAGGCTATGGGTGTTATATTAAAATCCCTATGGAATATTTTGTATAAAAGTATTTTCTCTAATTTGTTCTGTAATATCTATTTAAAACTAAATTTTTTTTTTATTTTTGAGCATATATTGAGAGTAACAAATGCTGTTTTACCTACCTGCCTAGCTGTAGATATGTGTAGTTGAAAAATTAGCAGTTATAACCAGGGCTTCAAAAAATGCTTATTTTGGTTCGATATAGCTTCAGTCCTATTGTTATTCCAATCAACTTATCAATATTTTCTAATTTAATGTCAACCATATAATTATCGTCATTACATGTGCCTTGCTACTCTATTTCCCGTTTCGATGTTTACTAGTACTTTTCTGCTTCGGTGTCGTGCGAAATTACTTCCAGAAGGCAGATTTAACTCGGTTGAATGTTTAGAAGCCAAATACGATTTTTATAATGAATAGCAATGCCAATTTTGCAGTTCTTTTCTCACAGCATGATCGTAAATGCTGTTTATTTGTACCAATTGAAGTAGTGTAAAAATTTAAAATATAAAATACAATCTACTAAGTTTTGATATAATTAAATATTTTCTTTCATTTTCAGTATAAATAAAAGAATATACACAATTCATTCGGTAATGAACAGAAAACCATCATTTTTGATTAAAGCCCATAGTTGAACGAAAATTGTTGATCGAAGACCTGGTTATAACTTTATGGTATTCTATTGAATAATTCCAAAACTTTTTTATAGTTGAATTGAGTGACACAAACATTACTTGGGGCAAATGCTGAAACGGCCTGACTGAACATGTGGATGCCCGCTGCCAAATGTGTGATAAAACGCCTAGTATGGTAACCTGAACTAGTTACTCCTTTCTTCGCCATGTCTTTTTATTATATGTTCATCCAGAGCAGGCTCTTTTTATGCAACCTTTTAATACCCTATGAAATGCTCCAAAC
>CM063501.1:8066302-8126302 GCA_032207245.1 Pardosa pseudoannulata
AAAAGTCAATTTTGAGAAACAAGCGAAATTAATCGAACTACTGAAGCACTCGCCATTAGACTTGCCTAAATAGCGTAAAACATGGTTTTAGGCTATACTAGAGAGTTTCATTAACGTACTTTAAGTAGTTTCGTTAATATCGTCGAACATGTATATTTGGCCTGGTTAGACGCTAAAAGTCAATTTTGAGAAACAAGCGAAATTAAGCGAACTACTATAGCACTCGCCATTAGGCTTGCCTAAATAGCGTAAAACATGGTTTTAGGCTATACTAGAGAGTTTCATTAACGTACTTTAAGTAGTTTCGTTAATATCGTCGAACATGTATATTTGGCCTGGTTAGACGCTAAAAGTCAATTTTGAGAAACAAGCGAAATTAAGCGAACTACTGAAGCACTCGCCATTAGACTTGCCTAAATAGCGTAAAACATGGTTTTAGGCTATACTAGAGAGTTTCATTAACGTACTTTAAGTAGTTTCGTTAATATCGTCGAACTTGTATATTTGGCCTGTTTAGACGCTAAAAGTCAATTTTGAGAAACAAGCGAAATTAAGCGAACTACTGAAGCACTCGCCATTAGACTTGCCTAAATAGCGTAAAACATGGTTTTAGGCTATACTAGAGAGTTTCATTAACGTACTTTAAGTAGTTTCGTTAATATCGTCGAACTTGTATATTTGGCGTAGTTAGACGCTAAAAGTCAATTTTGAGAAACAAAAGAAATTAAGCGAAATACTCAAGCACTCGCCATTAGACTTGCCTAAATAGCGTAAAACATGGTTTTAGGCTATACTAGAGAGTTTCATTAACGTACTTTAAGTAGTTTCGTTAATATCGTCGAACTTGTATATTTGGCCTGTTTAGACGCTAAAAGTCAATTTTGAGAAACAAGCGAAATTAAGCGAACTACTATAGCACTCGCCATTAGGCTTGCCTAAATAGCGTAAAACATGGTTTTAGGCTATACTAGAGAGTTTCATTAACGTACTTTAAGTAGTTTCGTTAATATCGTCGAACATGTATATTTGGCCTGGTTAGACGCTAAAAGTCAATTTTGAGAAACAAGCGAAATTAAGCGAACTACTATAGCACTCGCCATTAGGCTTGCCTAAATAGCGTAAAACATGGTTTTAGGCTATACTAGAGAGTTTCATTAACGTACTTTAAGTAGTTTCGTTAATATCGTCGAACTTGTATATTTGGCCTGGTTAGACGCTAAAAGTCAATTTTGAGAAACAAAAGAAATTAAGCGAAATACTCAAGCACTCGCCATTAGACTTGCCTAAATAGCGTAAAACATGGTTTTAGGCTATACTAGAGAGTTTCATTAACGTACTTTAAGTAGTTTCGTTAATATCGTCGAACTTGTATATTTGGCGTAGTTAGACGCTAAAAGTCAATTTTGAGAAACAAGCGAAATTAAGCGAACTACTGAAGCACTCGCCATTAGACTTGCCTAAATAGCGTAAAACATGGTTTTAGGCTATACTAGAGAGTTTCATTAACGTACTTTAAGTAGTTTCGTTAATATCGTCGAACTTGTATATTTGGCCTGGTTAGACGCTAAAAGTCAATTTTGAGAAACAAGCGAAATTAAGCGAACTACTATAGCACTCGCCATTAGACTTGCCTAAATAGCGTAAAACATGGTTTTAGGCTATACTAGAGAGTTTCATTAACGTACTTTAAGTAGTTTCGTTAATATCGTCGAACATGTATATTTGGCCTGGTTAGACGCTAAAAGTCAATTTTGAGAAACAAGCGAAATTAAGCGAACTACTATAGCACTCGCCATTAGGCTTGCCTAAATAGCGTAAAACATGGTTTTAGGCTATACTAGAGAGTTTCATTAACGTACTTTAAGTAGTTTCGTTAATATCGTCGAACATGTATATGTGGCCTGGTTAGACGCTAAAAGTCAATTTTGAGAAACAAGCGAAATTAATCGAACTACTGAAGCACTCGCCATTAGACTTGCCTAAATAGCGTAAAACATGGTTTTAGGCTATACTAGAGAGTTTCATTAACGTACTTTAAGTAGTTTCGTTAATATCGTCGAACTTGTATATTTGGCCTGGTTAGACGCTAAAAGTCAATTTTGAGAAACAAGCGAAATTAAGCGAACTACTATAGCACTCGCCATTAGGCTTGCCTAAATAGCGTAAAACATGGTTTTAGGCTATACTAGAGAGTTTCATTAACGTACTTTAAGTAGTTTCGTTAATATCGTCGAACTTGTATATTTGGCCTGGTTTGACGCTAAAAGTCAATGTTTTTGAGAAACAGCGAAATTAAGCGAACTACTATAGCACTCGCCATTAGCGGCTTGCCTAAATAGCGTAAAACATGGTAGGCCTCCTATACTGGAGAGTTTCATTTACGTACTTTAAGTAGTTTCGTTAATATCGTCGAACTTGTATATTTGGCCTGTTTAGATGCTAAAAGTCAATTTTGAGAAACAAGCGAAATTAAGCGAACTACTGAAGCACTCGCCATTAGACTTGCCTAAATAGCGTAAAACATGGTTTTAGGCTATACTAGAGAGTTTCATTAACGTACTTTAAGTAGTTTCGTTAATATCGTCGAACTTGTATATGTGGCCTGTTTAGACGCTAAAAGTCAATTTTGAGAAACAAGCGAAATTAAGCGAACTACTGAAGCACTCGCCATTAGACTTGCCTAAATAGCGTAAAACATGGTTTTAGGCTATACTAGAGAGTTTCATTAACGTACTTTAAGTAGTTTCGTTAATATCGTCGAACTTGTATATTTGGCCTGGTTAGACGCTAAAAGTCAATTTTGAGAAACAAGCGAAATTAAGCGAACTACTATAGCACTCGCCATTAGGCTTGCCTAAATAGCGTAAAACATGGTTTTAGGCTATACTAGAGAGTTTCATTAACGTACTTTAAGTAGTTTCGTTAATATCGTCGAACTTGTATATTTGGCCTGGTTAGACGCTAAAAGTCAATTTTGAGAAACAAGCGAAATTAAGCGAACTACTGAAGCACTCGCCATTAGACTTGCCTAAATAGCGTAAAACATGGTTTTAGGCTATACTAGAGAGTTTCATTAACGTACTTTAAGTAGTTTCGTTAATATCGTCTAACTTGTATATTTGGCCATGTTAGACGCTAAAAGTCAATTTTGAGAAACAAGCGAAATTAAGCGAACTACTGAAGCACTCGCCATTAGACTTGCCTAAATAGCGTAAAACATGGTTTTAGGCTATACTAGAGAGTTTCATTAACGTACTTTAAGTAGTTTCGTTAATATCGTCGAACTTGTATATTTGGCCTGGTTAGACGCTAAAAGTCAATTTTGAGAAACAAGCGAAATTAAGCGAACTACTCAAGCACTCGCCATTAGACTTGCCTAAATAGCGTAAAACATGGTTTTAGGCTATACTAGAGAGTTTCATTAACGTACTTTAAGTAGTTTCGTTAATATCGTCGAACTTGTATATTTGGCCTGTTTAGACGCTAAAAGTCAATTTTGAGAAACAAGCGAAATTAAGCGAACTACTCAAGCACTCGCCATTAGACTTGCCTAAATAGCGTAAAACATGGTTTTAGGCTATACTAGAGAGTTTCATTAACGTACTTTAAGTAGTTTCGTTAATATCGTCGAACTTGTATATTTGGCCTGGTTAGACGCTAAAAGTCAATTTTGAGAAACAAGCGAAATTAAGCGAACTACTATAGCACTCGCCATTAGGCTTGCCTAAATAGCGTAAAACATGGTTTTAGGCTATACTAGAGAGTTTCATTAACGTACTTTAAGTAGTTTCGTTAATATCGTCGACATGTATATTTGGCTGGTTAGACGCTAAAAGTCAATTTTGAGAAACAAGCGAAATTAAGCGAACTACTGAAGCACTCGCCATTAGACTTGCCTAAATAGCGTAAAACATGGTTTTAGGCTATACTAGAGAGTTTCATTAACGTACTTTAAGTAGTTTCGTTAGTATCGTCGAATTTGTATATGTGGCCTGTTTAGACGCTAAAAGTCAATTTTGAGAAACAAGCGAAATTAAGCGAACTACTGAAGCACTCGCCATTAGACTTGCCTAAATAGCGTAAAACATGGTTTTAGGCTATACTAGAGAGTTTCATTAACGTACTTTAAGTAGTTTCGTTAATATCGTCGAACTTGTATATTTGGCCTGGTTTAGACGCTAAAAGTCAATTTTGAGAAACAAGCGAAATTAAGCGAACTACTGAAGCACTCGCCATTAGACTTGCCTAAATAGCGTAAAACATGGTTTTAGGCTATACTAGAGAGTTTCATTAACGTACTTTAAGTAGTTTCGTTAATATCGTCGAACTTGTATATTTGGCCTGGTTAGACGCTAAAAGTCAATTTTGAGAAACAAGCGAAATTAAGCGAACTACTATAGCACTCGCCATTAGGCTTGCCTAAATAGCGTAAAACATGGTTTTAGGCTATACTAGAGAGTTTCATTAACGTACTTTAAGTAGTTTCGTTAATATCGTCGAACTTGTATATTTGGCGTGATTAGACGCTAAAAGTCAATTTTGAGAAACAAGCGAAATTAAGCGAACTACTGAAGCACTCGCCATTAGACTTGCCTAAATAGCGTAAAACATGGTTTTAGGCTATACTAGAGAGTTTCATTAACGTACTTTAAGTAGTTTCGTTAATATCGTCGAACATGTATATTTGGCCTGTTTAGACGCTAAAAGTCAATTTTGAGAAACAAGCGAAATTAAGCGAACTACTGAAGCACTCGCCATTAGACTTGCCTAAATAGCGTAAAACATGGTTTTAGGCTATACTAGAGAGTTTCATTAACGTACTTTAAGTAGTTTCGTTAATATCGTCGAACTTGTATATTTGGCCTGTTTAGACGCTAAAAGTCAATTTTGAGAAACAAGCGAAATTAAGCGAACTACTATAGCACTCGCCATTAGACTTGCCTAAATAGCGTAAAACATGGTTTTAGGCTATACTAGAGAGTTTCATTAACGTACTTTAAGTAGTTTCGTTAATATCGTCGAACATGTATATTTGGCCTGGTTAGACGCTAAAAGTCAATTTTGAGAAACAAGCGAAATTAAGCGAACTACTATAGCACTCGCCATTAGGCTTGCCTAAATAGCGTAAAACATGGTTTTAGGCTATACTAGAGAGTTTCATTAACGTACTTTAAGTAGTTTCGTTAATATCGTCGAACATGTATATGTGGCCTGTTTAGACGCTAAAAGTCAATTTTGAGAAACAAGCGAAATTAAGCGAACTACTGAAGCACTCGCCATTAGACTTGCCTAAATAGCGTAAAACATGGTTTTAGGCTATACTAGAGAGTTTCATTAACGTACTTTAAGTAGTTTCGTTAATATCGTCGAAATTGTATATTTAGCCTACTTAGACGCTAAAAGTCAATTTTGAGAAACAAGCGAAATTAAGCGAACTACTGAAGCACTCGCCATTAGACTTGCCTAAATAGCGTAAAACATGGTTTTAGGCTATACTAGAGAGTTTCATTAACGTACTTTAAGTAGTTTCGTTAATATCGTCGAACTTGTATATTTGGCCTGTTTAGACGCTAAAAGTCAATTTTGAGAAACAAGCGAAATTAAGCGAACTACTGAAGCACTCGCCATTAGACTTGCCTAAATAGCGTAAAACATGGTTTTAGGCTATACTAGAGAGTTTCATTAACGTACTTTAAGTAGTTTCGTTAATATCGTCGAACATGTATATTTGGCCTGGTTAGACGCTAAAAGTCAATTTTGAGAAACAAGCGAAATTAAGCGAACTACTATAGCACTCGCCATTAGGCTTGCCTAAATAGCGTAAAACATGGTTTTAGGCTATACTAGAGAGTTTCATTAACGTACTTTAAGTAGTTTCGTTAATATCGTCGAACTTGTATATTTGGCCTGGTTAGACGCTAAAAGTCAATTTTGAGAAACAAGCGAAATTAAGCGAACTACTGAAGCACTCGCCATTAGACTTGCCTAAATAGCGTAAAACATGGTTTTAGGCTATACTAGAGAGTTTCATTAACGTACTTTAAGTAGTTTCGTTAATATCGTCGAACTTGTATATTTGGCCTGTTTAGACGCTAAAAGTCAATTTTGAGAAACAAGCGAAATTAAGCGAACTACTGAAGCACTCGCCATTAGGCTTGCCTAAATAGCGTAAAACATGGTTTTAGGCTATACTAGAGAGTTTCATTAACGTACTTTAAGTAGTTTCGTTAATATCGTCGAACTTGTATATTTGGCGTAGTTAGACGCTAAAAGTCAATTTTGAGAAACAAGCGAAATTAAGCGAACTACTCAAGCACTCGCCATTAGACTTGCCTAAATAGCGTAAAACATGGTTTTAGGCTATACTAGAGAGTTTCATTAACGTACTTTAAGTAGTTTCGTTAATATCGTCGAACTTGTATATTTGGCCTGGTTAGACGCTAAAAGTCAATTTTGAGAAACAAGCGAAATTAAGCGAACTACTATAGCACTCGCCATTAGGCTTGCCTAAATAGCGTAAAACATGGTTTTAGGCTATACTAGAGAGTTTCATTAACGTACTTTAAGTAGTTTCGTTAATATCGTCGAACTTGTATATTTGGCCTGGTTAGACGCTAAAAGTCAATTTTGAGAAACAAGCGAAATTAAGCGAACTAATATAGCACTCGCCATTAAGCTTGCCTAAATAGCGTAAAACATGGTTTTAGACTATACTAGAGAGTTTCATTAACGTACTTTAAGTAGTTTCGTTAATATCGTCGAACTTGTATATTTGGCCTGGTTAGACGCTAAAAGTCAATTTTGAGAAACAAGCGAAATTAAGCGAACTACTGAAGCACTCGCCATTAGACTTGCCTAAATAGCGTAAAACATGGTTTTAGGCTATACTAGAGAGTTTCATTAACGTACTTTAAGTAGTTTCGTTAATATCGTCGAACTTGTATATTTCTCCTGGTTAGACGCTAAAAGTCAATTTTGAGAAACAAGCGAAATTAAGCGAACTACTATAGCACTCGCCATTAGGCTTGCCTAAATAGCGTAAAACATGGTTTTAGGCTATACTAGAGAGTTTCATTAACGTACTTTAAGTAGTTTCGTTAATATCGTCGAACTTGTATATTTGGCGTAGTTAGACGCTAAAAGTCAATTTTGAGAAACAAGCGAAATTAAGCGAACTACTATAGCACTCGCCATTAGGCTTGCCTAAATAGCGTAAAACATGGTTTTAGGCTATACTAGAGAGTTTCATTAACGTACTTTAAGTAGTTTCGTTAATATCGTCGAACTTGTATATTTGGCCTGTTTAGACGCTAAAAGTCAATTTTGAGAAACAAGCGAAATTAAGCGAACTACTGAAGCACTCGCCATTAGACTTGCCTAAATAGCGTAAAACATGGTTTTAGGCTATACTAGAAAGTTTCATTAACGTACTTTAAGTAGTTTCGTTAATATCGTCGAACTTGTATATTTGGCCTGTTTAGATGCTAAAAGTCAATTTTGAGAAACAAGCGAAATTAAGCGAACTACTGAAGCACTCGCCATTAGACTTGCCTAAATAGCGTAAAACATGGTTTTAGGCTATACTAGAGAGTTTCATTAACGTACTTTAAGTAGTTTTGTTAATATCGTCGAACTTGTATATTTGGCCTGTTTAGATGCTAAAAGTCAATTTTGAGAAACAAGCGAAATTAAGCGAACTACTGAAGCACTCGCCATTAGACTTGCCTAAATAGCGTAAAACATGGTTTTAGGCTATACTAGAGAGTTTCATTAACGTACTTTAAGTAGTTTCGTTAATATCGTCGAACTTGTATATTTGGCCTGGTTAGACGCTAAAAGTCAATTTTGAGAAACAAGCGAAATTAAGCGAACTACTGAAGCACTCGCCATTAGACTTGCCTAAATAGCGTAAAACATGGTTTTAGGCTATACTAGAGAGTTTCATTAACGTACTTTAAGTAGTTTCGTTAATATCGTCGAACTTGTATATTTGGCGTAGTTAGACGCTAAAAGTCAATTTTGAGAAACAAGCGAAATTAAGCGAACTACTGAAGCACTCGCCATTAGACTTGCCTAAATAGCGTAAAACATGGTTTTAGGCTATACTAGAGAGTTTCATTAACGTACTTTAAGTAGTTTCGTTAATATCGTCGAACATGTATATTTGGCCTGGTTAGACGCTAAAAGTCAATTTTGAGAAACAAGCGAAATTAAGCGAACTACTGAAGCACTCGCCATTAGCTTGCCTAAATAGCGTAAAACATGGTTTTAGGCTATACTAGAGAGTTTCATTAACGTACTTTAATTAGTTTCGTTAATATCGTCGAACTTGTATATTTATCCTGGTTAGACGCAAAAAGTCAATTTTGAGAAACAAGCGAAATTAAGCGAACTACTGAAGCACTCGCCATTAGACTTGCCTAAATAGCGTAAAACATGGTTTTAGGCTATACTAGAGAGTTTCATTAACGTACTTTAAGTAGTTTCGTTAATATCGTCGAACTTGTATATTTGGCCTGTTGACGCTAAAAGTCAATTTTGAGAAACAAGCGAAATTAAGCGAACTACTCAAGCACTCGCCATTAGACTTGCCTAAATAGCGTAAAACATGGTTTTAGGCTATACTAGAAAGTTTCATTAACGTACTTTAAGTAGTTTCGTTAATATCGTCGAACTTGTATATTTGGCTGTTTACAGGCTAAAAGTCAATTTTGAGAAACAAGCGAAATTAAGCGAACTACTGAAGCACTCGCCATTAGACTTGCCTAAATAGCGTAAAACATGGTTTTAGGCTATACTAGAGAGTTTCATTAACGTACTTTAAGTAGTTTCGTTAATATCGTCGAACATGTATATTTGGCCTGGTTAGACGCTAAAAGTCAATTTTGAGAAACAAGCGAAATTAAGCGAACTACTATAGCACTCGCCATTAGGCTTGCCTAAATAGCGTAAAACATGGTTTTAGGCTATACTAGAGAGTTCCATTAACGTACTTTAAGTAGTTTCGTTAATATCGTCGAACTTGTATTTTTGGCCTGTTTAGATGCTAAAAGTCAATTTTGGGAAACAAGCGAAATTAAGCGAACTAATATAGCACTCGCCATTAGGCTTGCCTAAAGAGCGTAAAACATGGTTTTAGGCTATACTAGAGAGTTTCATTAACGTACTTTAAGTAGTTTCGTTAATATCGTCGAACATGTATATTTGGCCTGGTTAGACGCTAAAAGTCAATTTTGAGAAACAAGCGAAATTAAGCGAAATACTGAAGCACTCGCCATTAGACTTGCCTAAAAAGCGTAAAACATGGTTTTAGGCTATACTAGAGAGTTTCATTAACGTACTTTAAGTAGTTTCGTTAATATCGTCGAACTTGTATATTTGGCCTGTTTAGACGCTAAAAGTCAATTTTGAGAAACAAGCGAAATTAAGCGAACTACTGAAGCACTCGCCATTAGACTTGCCTAAATAGCGTAAAACATGGTTTTAGGCTATACTAGAGAGTTTCATTAACGTACTTTAAGTAGTTTCGTTAATATCGTCGAACTTGTATATTTGGCCTGGTTAGACGCTAAAAGTCAATTTTGAGAAACAAGCGAAATTAAGCGAACTAATATAGCACTCGCCATTAGGCTTGCCTAAATAGCGTAAAACATGGTTTTAGGCTATACTAGAAAGTTTCATTAACGTACTTTAAGTAGTTTCGTTAATATCGTCGAACTTGTATATTTGGCCTGTTTAGACGCTAAAAGTCAATTTTGAGAAACAAGCGAAATTAAGCGAACTAATGAAGCACTCGCCATTAGACTTGCCTAAATAGCGTAAAACATGGTTTTAGGCTATACTAGAGAGTTTCATTAACGTACTTTAAGTAGTTTCGTTAATATCGTCGAACTTGTATATTTGGCCTGGTTAGACGCTAAAAGTCAATTTTGAGAAACAAGCGAAATTAAGCGAACTACTGAAGCACTCGCCATTAGACTTGCCTAAATAGCGTAAAACATGGTTTTAGGCTATACTAGAGAGTTTCATTAACGTACTTTAAGTAGTTTCGTTAATATCGTCGAACTTGTATATTTGGCCTGGTTAGACGCTAAAAGTCAATTTTGAGAAACAAGCGAAATTAAGCAAACTACTATAGCACTCGACATTAGGCTTGCCTAAATAGCGTAAAACATGGTTTTAGGCTATACTAGAGAGTTTCATTAACGTACTTTAAGTAGTTTCGTTAATATCGTCGAACTTGTATATTTGGCCTGTTTAGACGCTAAAAGTCAATTTTGAGAAACAAGCGAAATTAAGCGAACTACTGAAGCACTCGCCATTAGACTTGCCTAAATAGCGTAAAACATGGTTTTAGGCTATACTAGAGAGTTTCATTAACGTACTTTAAGTAGTTTCGTTAATATCGTCGAACTTGTATATTTGGCGTAGTTAGACGCTAAAAGTCAATTTTGAGAAACAAAAGAAATTAAGCGAAATACTCAAGCACTCGCCATTAGACTTGCCTAAATAGCGTAAAACATGGATTTAGGCTATACTAGAAAGTTTCATTAACGTACTTTAAGTAGTTTCGTTAATATCGTCGAACATGTATATTTGGCCTGTTTAGATGCTAAAAGTCAATTTTGAGAAACAAGCGAAATTAAGCGAACTACTGAAGCACTCGCCATTAGACTTGCCTAAATAGCGTAAAACATGGTTTTAGGCTATACTAGAGAGTTTCATTAACGTACTTTAAGTAGTTTCGTTAATATCGTCGAACTTGTATATTTGGCCTGGTCAGACACTGTAAGTCAATTTTGAGAAACAAGCGAAATTAAGCGAACTACTGAAGCACTCGCCATTAGACTTGCCTAAATAGCGTAAAACATGGTTTTAGGCTATACTAGAGAGTTTCATTAACGTACTTTAAGTAGTTTCGTTAATATCGTCGAACTTGTATATTTGGCCTGGTTAGACGCTAAAAGTCAATTTTGAGAAACAAGCGAAATTAAGCGAACTACTGAAGCACTCGCCATTAGACTTGCCTAAATAGCGTAAAACATGGTTTTAGGCTATACTAGAGAGTTTCATTAACGTACTTTAAGTAGTTTCGTTAATATCGTCGAACTTGTATATTTGGCCTGTTAGACGCTAAAAGTCAATTTTGAGAAACAAGCGAAATTAAGCGAACTACTGAAGCACTCGCCATTAGACTTGCCTAAATAGCGTAAAACATGGTTTTAGGCTATACTAGAGAGTTTCATTAACGTACTTTAAGTAGTTTCGTTAATATCGTCGAACTTGTATATTTGGCATGTTTAGAAGCTAAAAGTCAATTTTGACAAACAAGCGAAATTAAGCGAACTACTGAAGCACTCCATTAGACATGCCTAAATAGCGTAAAACATGGTTTTAGGCTATACTAGAGAGTTTCATTAACGTACTTTAAGTAGTTTCGTTAATATCGTCGAACTTGTATATTTGGCCTGGTTTGACGCTAAAAGTCAATTTTGAGAAACAAGCGAAATTAAGCGAACTACTCAAGCACTCGCCATTAGACTTGCCTAAATAGCGTAAAACATGGTTTTAGGCTATACTAGAGAGTTTCATTAACGTACTTTAAGTAGTTTCGTTAATATCGTCGAACTTGTATATTTGGCCTGGTTAGACGCTAAAAGTCAATTTTGAGAAACAAGCGAAATTAAGCGAACTACTGAAGCACTCGCCATTAGACTTGCCTAAATAGCGTAAAACATGGTTTTAGGCTATACTAGAGAGTTTCATTAACGTACTTTAAGTAGTTTCGTTAATATCGTCGAACTTGTATATTTGGCCTGGTTATACGCTAAAAGTCAATTTTGAGAAACAAGCGAAATTACGCGAACTACTATAGCACTCGCCATTAGACTTGTCTAAAAAGCGTAAAACATGGTTTTAGGCTTTACTAGAGAGTTTCATTAACGTACTTTAAGTAGTTTCGTTAATATCGTCGAACTTGTATATTTGGCCTGGTTAGACGCTAAAAGTCAATTTTGAAAAACAAGCGAAATTAAGCGAACTACTGAAGCACTCGCCATTAGACTTGCCTAAATAGCGTAAAACATGGTTTTAGGCTATACTAGAGAGTTTCATTAACGTACTTTAAGTAGTTTCGTTAATATCGTCGAACTTGTATATTTGGCCTGTTTAGACGCTAAAAGTCAATTTTGAGAAACAAGCGAAATTAAGCGAACTACTGAAGCACTCGCCATTAGACTTGCCTAAATAGCGTAAAACATGGTTTTAGGCTATACTAGAGAGTTTCATTAACGTACTTTAAGTAGTTTCGTTAATATCGTCGAACTTGTATATTTGGCCTGTTTAGACGCTAAAAGTCAATTTTGAGAAACAAGCGAAATTAAGCGAACTACTGAAGCACTCGCCATTAGACTTGCCTAAATAGCGTAAAACATGGTTTTAGGCTATACTAGAGAGTTTCATTAACGTACTTTAAGTAGTTTCGTTAATATCGTCGAACTTGTATATTTGGCCTGTTTAGACGCTAAAAGTCAATTTTGAGAAACAAGCGAAATTAAGCGAACTACTGAAGCACTCGCCATTAGACTTGCCTAAATAGCGTAAAACATGGTTTTAGGCTATACTAGAGAGTTTCATTAACGTACTTTAAGTAGTTTCGTTAATATCGTCGAACTTGTATATTTGGCCTGGTTAGACGCTAAAAGTCAATTTTGAGAAACAAGCGAAATTAAGCGAACTACTGAAGCACTCGCCATTAGACTTGCCTAAATAGCGTAAAACATGGTTTTAGGCTATACTAGAGAGTTTCATTAACGTACTTTAAGTAGTTTCGTTAATATCGTCGAACTTGTATATTTGGCCTGTTTAGACGCTAAAAGTCAATTTTGAGAAACAAGCGAAATTAAGCGAACTACTGAAGCACTCGCCATTAGGCTTGCCTAAATAGCGTAAAACATGGTTTTAGGCTATACTAGAGAGTTTCATTAACGTACTTTAAGTAGTTTCGTTAATATCGTCGAACATGTATATTTGGCCTGGTTAGACGCTAAAAGTCAATTTTGAGAAACAAGCGAAATTAAGCGAACTAATATAGCACTCGCCATTAGGCTTGCCTAAATAGCGTAAAACATGGTTTTAGGCTATACTAGAGAGTTTCATTAACGTACTTTAAGTAGTTTCGTTAATATCGTCGAACTTGTATATTTGGACTGTTAGACGCTAAAAGTCAATTTTGAGAAACAAGCGAAATTAAGCGAACTACTCAAGCACTCGCCATTAGACTTGCCTAAATAGCGTAAAACATGGTTTTAGGCTATACTAGAGAGTTTCATTAACGTACTTTAAGTAGTTTCGTTAATATCGTCGAACATGTATATTTGGCCTGGTTAGACGCTAAAAGTCAATTTTGAGAAACAAGCGAAATTAAGCGAACTACTGAAGCACTCGCCATTAGACTTGCCTAAATAGCGTAAAACATGGTTTTAGGCTATACTAGAGAGTTTCATTAACGTACTTTAAGTAGTTTCGTTAATATCGTCGAACTTGTATATTTGGCCTGGTTAGACGCTAAAAGTCAATTTTGAGAAACAAGCGAAATTAAGCGAACTACTCAAGCACTCGCCATTAGACTTGCCTAAATAGCGTAAAACATGGTTTTAGGCTATACTAGAGAGTTTCATTAACGTACTTTAAGTAGTTTCGTTAATATCGTCGAACTTGTATATTTGGCGTTGTTAGACGCTAAAAGTCAATATTGAGAAACAAGCGAAATTAAGCGAACTACTCAAGCACTCGCCATTAGACTTGCCTAAATAGCGTAAAACATGGTTTTAGGCTATACTAGAGAGTTTCATTAACGTACTTTAAGTAGTTTCGTTAATATCGTCGAACTTGTATATTTGGCCTGTTTGGAAGCTAAAAGTCAATTTTGAGAAACAAGCGAAATTAAGCGAACTACTGAAGCACTCGCCATTAGACTTGCCTAAATAGCGTAAAACATGGTTTTAGGCTATACTAGAGAGTTTCATTAACGTACTTTAAGTAGTTTCGTTAATATCGTCGAACTTGTATATTTGGCCTGTTTACAGGCTAAAAGTCAATTTTGAGAAACAAGCGAAATTAAGCGAACTACTCAAGCTCTCATAATTAGACTTAATTAAATAGCGTAAAACATGGTTTTAGGCTATACTGGAGAGTTTCATTAACGTACTTTAAGTAGTTTCGTTAATATCGTCGAACTTGTATATTTGGCCTGTTTACAGGCTAAAAGTCAATTTTGAGAAACAAGCGAAATTAAGCGAACTACTCAAGCTCTCGTCATTAGACTTGGTTAAATAGCGTAAAACACGGTTTTAGGCTATTCTACAAAGTTTCATTAACGTACTTTAAGTAGTTTCGTTAATATCGTCGAACTTGTATATTTGGCCTGTTTACAGGCTAAAAGTCAATTTCGAGAAACAAGCGAAATTAAGCGAACTACTCAAGCTCTCTTCATTAGACTTGTTTAAATAGCGTAAAACACGGTTTTAGGCTATCCTATAAAGTTTCATTAACGTACTTTAAGTAGTTTCGTTAATATCGTCGAACTTGTATATTTGGCCTGTTTACAGGCTAAAAGTCAATTTTGAGAAACAAGCGAAATTAAGCGAACTACTGAAGCACTCGCCATTAGACTTGCCTAAATAGCGTAAAACATGGTTTTAGGCTATACTAGAGAGTTTCATTAACGTACTTTAAGTAGTTTCGTTAATATCGTCGAACTTGTATATTTGGCCTGTTTACAGGCTAAAAGTCAATTTTGAGAAACAAGCGAAATTAAGCGAACTACTGAAGCTCTCGTCATTAGACTTGTTTAAATAGCGTAAAACACGGTTTTCGGCTATTCTACAAAGTTTCATTAACGTACTTTAAGTAGTTTCGTTAATATCGTCGAACATCTATATTTGGAGTGCTTTCAGGCTAAAAGTCAATTTTGAGAAACAAACGAAATTAAGCGAACTACTGAAGCTCTCGTCATTAGACTTGGTTAAATAGCGTAAAACAGGGTTTTAGGCTTTTCTACAATGTTTCATTAACGTACTTTATGTAGTTTCGTTAATATCGTCGAACTTGTATATTTGGCCTGTTTACAGGCTAAAAGTCAATTTTGAGAAACAAGCGAAATTAAGCGAACTACTCAAGCTCTCTTCATTAGACTTGTTTAAATAGCGTAAAACACGGTTGTAGGCTATCCTACAAAGTTTCATTAACGTACTTTAAGTAGTTTCGTTAATATCGTCGAACTTGTATATTTGACCTGTTTACAGGCTAAAAGTCAATTTTGAGAAACAAACGATATTAAGTCATTATACTTGGTAAAATCGATTAATACACCGTATTACACTATCCTATAAAGTTTTATTAACGTAGTTTAAGTTGAACTCTAAATAACCTCCGGATCGCTTATTTGATCAATAAAGTGGTATTGCTTATTACATGCTAAAAATCAATTTTGAGAAACAAACGAAATTAAGCGAATTATTGAAGCTATCGTCATTATACTTAATAAAATAGCTTAATACACCGTATTACACTATCCTACAAAGTTTCATTAACGTAGTTTAAGTAGTACCTGAAATATCTTCGAAGTTGTATATTTGGTCATTATAGTGGAAACGCTGTTTACAGGCTAAAAATCAATTTTAATTTTGAGAAACAAACGATATTAAGCGAACTACTGAAGCTATCGTGTTTATACTTGGTGAAATATCTTAATACACCGTGTTACACTATCCTACAATGTTTCATTAACGTAGTTTAAGTTGAACCTAAAATATCTTCAGGATCGCTTATTTCGTCATTACAGTGGAATTGCGTATTACATGCTAAAATCAATTTTGAGAAAAAAACGATATTAAGCGAACTTCTGCAGCAATCGTTTTTATGCTTGGTAATATACCTTAGTTCCCCGTATTACACTATCCTACAAAGTTCATTAATGTAGTTTAAGTAGTATCTGAAATATCTTCGAAATATTTGTATATTTGGCCATTATAGTGGAAATGCTGTTTACATGCTAAAAATCAATTTTGATAAACAAACGATATTAATCGAACTACTTTAGCAGTCGTATTATACTTGGTAAAATAGCTTTATACATTATATTATACTTTCCTACAAGGTTTAATTAACGGAGTTTAAGTTGAACCAGAAATATTATTAGAATCGTTTTTTTGGTCATTGCAGTGGTATTGCTTATTACATGCTAAAACCAATTTTGAGAAACGAACGATATTAAGCGAACTATTGCAGCAATCGTCTTTAAGATTGGTAAAATACCTTTATACACCGTATTACACTATTCTGTAAAGTCTCTTTAACGTAGTTTAAGTAAAATCCGAAATATCATCAGAATTGTATATTTGGTCATTATATTGGAAATGCTCTTTACATGCTAAAAATCAATTTCGACTTTCGACTGATATTAAGCGAACTACTGGAGCAATCGTCTTGATACTTGCTAAAAGATCTTTTTACACCGTATTACACTATTCTGTAAAGTCTCTTTAACGTAGTTTAAATAAAATCCGAAATATCATCAGAATTGGATATTTGTTCATTACAATGGAACTGCTATTTACGTGCTAAAAATCAATTTTGAGATACGAACGATATTAAGCGAACTAATAGAGCACTAACTTATGAAAGCAAACAGATATTTGTAACGAAAATAGAAGCATATATGCGTAAAGGTTTTCCAACCGCATTGTGAAAACAATTAACCAGGTTTTATAAGTACTGTTACTGACAGATTGGTATGAAATAACTTTCTTAAGCACAAAGGTCACGTTTCATTTTGAGACAGGTACATTAGATGAAATCATAATATTTTTTCGAGTACATTATTAAAGAATAGAAACTATGCTATCCAATAAAACAATTGTTTGACTTATTAGATTTTTTAAAATTTGTAATATTTTATATCAGTCGCAGTTGCATAATCATTACTAACAATCTGCATTTTATAAGAGAACTGATGATTTAGTAATTAATTTACTTATATTTATATCAATATAAAAGAACTATTAACTAAAAGGAAACAAATATAAAATAAAGAATTGGAATTAATATGGAAAAAGCATTGGTGTGTTCGAAGCGGTGGGGGGGAATTGCGACCTCCCCTTTCCGGTTAAATGGCGATTCAAACAAATATAAAATAAAGAATTGGAACGAATATGGAAAAGGAATTGGTGTACTTGAAGCGGTGGGGTGGGAATTGGGACCCTTACTTTCCAGTTAAATCTTTTTTCATATGATTAAAATGGCTATTTAACCGGAAAGTGGGGATCTCAATTCCCCCCCATTGCTTCAAGTACACCAATTCCTTTTCCATATTCGCTCCAATTCTTTATTTTATATTTGTTTCCTTTTAATTAATATTTAATTTAGCTTTTCTTGATAGTGGCATGGCGCATCAGGATTGCTAATGGAATTCTTATTTAATCTTTTATTCTTTACTTTTATATTATATATAAAAAAAACTATATTACCTTTTTTTTAAAAAAATGAAAATTTTCGTGAAATGCAATTATTTTAATTCGTTTTCCTTAAATATTCAAAAGCTACCTATAACGAGCTTTCTTTTTTTCCTTATCGGGGTAATTCCCATTAAGATACATATTCCTCCCTGCTAGAACAGTAATATTCTTTAGTGGTAAGTTTTAGCGTCGAAATTATTAAATATGAGAGCCAAAATGAAAAAAGATTTTCTTACCTACATCAGTGCACTTACTCAAACACACACCACAGTTTAATGCACGTTTCCGTTAAAATGGGCCGCAATTTGATTTTAATATCTTTATCGCTTGATATATAACTCGGGTGCTAATGATGGGAGAGTATGAAAAACCGCTTCGCTTCAAAATGCAATCTGTGAAAAGGGCGTTTTTGTCGTACGGGGAAAGATTTTAAGTAAATTAGATTTTCTCAAAAAGAAATTTAATGCTCTATAGATAAGATAGTCTCCGGTAAAGAACAGTGCTATTCCAGAATCTTTGTTGCCCGTGTTTCCTTATGAATCTTATAAAAGGAGAGTTTAGTTCAAAAATACTAATGTCGTATTATATATTGAATACGAGGGTCACTCTGAAATTTTTGAGATGCAACTAGGTTTTTAAAGTTATACTTACAAAATTTTAGGTGTATTCAAAGTAGTCTCCTACAGCATCAATGCACTTTTTTAGACGAATTTTCCACAGATTAAATGCCTCAAGCCATTCATTTCTTGGAATAGATAAAAATGCATTTATAGCCACATTCATCTCTTCTTCTGAATGAAAATGACGTCCACGTAAGTTCTGTTTTAGATTAAAGAATAACCAAAAGTCACACATAGCTAGATCAAGAGAATACTGTGGATGATCTATCATTTTAATTTGTTTTTGTTTAAGAAACTCAACTGTTAATCCGGCTGTATGTGAAGATGCATTGTCATGGTGAAGCATTAGTCCCCTAACTAGCATATAGCCCATCATATGACGGGATCAGTAAAATTTTTAATATTCCAGAACTGTTAAGTACCCAATGAGGCAGGTAATAAAATGGTTTGTTTTTTGGCTGAGAATTATCTGGTTCACTCTCAATAGTTTATTTATCGTCATACTCCTCTAGAGTCTCCCGATCCTGTAATGCAGTTTAGAATCACATGGAATTCATTTAGTCAAACCATGTGGTTATGTATAACAAACAAACAAACTTCTTAATTTCCAAATATATATAAATTAAAAGTTAGATATTTAGTAGTCCTCGACTTATATGAAAAGAATTTATTGTTAATACCGATGATAAAATTTTCATTACAACAAAAAATAATCGATGATTGAATTTAAAATTATCACTTATATACTTAATCTATTATTTAAGTCAAATATAAAAGAAAATTATTTGCTTAATATGTAAGTTCAGCGATAAAACGTATGAAAATAATGCACGCGATATTTAAATAATTTAAAACAAGAAATGATTATATGAGATGGTTAAAGGAATGACGTCATAATGCTAGAAAAAAAATGTTATTTTTACCTATTTATTACGTGAATAAATTGATAAATTTAATCGCCTGCCCTTAGCCGAGGAATCCATTCCAGGTACAACCGCTTCAAAAATTTGCCGACAGACACCTTAGGCTATTATTATATAGGGGATATTATATCTAAAATTATATTACGATAAGATCTAAGATAATATAATAAATGAAGGATTGAAAATCTTTACAGATGGAAGTAAAATGGAAACAGGAACGGTTATGGTTATGTAATAATAAAAAGAAATAAGATAGTATACACCTGTAAAACAAAATTGCATTGTCATAATACTGTATTTCAGGCTGAGGGGGTCTACAATACTTGCTTCCCTCAGAAAGATAAAACGATTGAGTGAAGACAATATATATTTAAATACTGACAGTCTTTCAGTAATCAAGAGCCTGGAACAATTAGTGCCGAAATCCAAATTAATTACCGAGATACAAAAAGAATGTAAAAACATGAATAACCGAACAATTAATATAGTTTGGATCAAAGCTCATACGGGGAATACTGGTAATGAATATGCAGATATTTTAGCAAAGAATGCCACGAAGTCAATAAATTACAAACCAATATAGCTCCCGGTATCAATACTTAAAAAAATATATGAAAGAAAACATAAAGATTGGCAAGATTATTAGGACAATAGTGAAAAAGGAAGAGCAACCTATACTATAATATCTAAAGTAGAACAAAAGATAAAATTCGAAAATAACATATTAAATTATTTCATAACCGGTCATGGAAGTTTCCCAACCAACTTGTACAGAACTGGAAAACTAGATTCACCAAACTGTAACTGTGGAATGGTAGGCAACCCTCAGCATTGCATGCAAGCAAGATGTAATCTCGTTCCGGTGTTTATTAAAAAATACGAAAACGAAACACAGATCGTATATTTAAAAAAAATAGATAATAATCGTAATCATATTAAAAAGTTAAAGGAAATTTATAATATATTAAATTCAAACTACTCTTATATACAAAATAAATTTAAAAATTTTAAAATGAGGGAAAATACTTGGTAAATATAGTGATAGTGATAGAAAAAAAGTGTATTTTTTAAGTCAATAATTCAGTGTATAACATTAAAATGAATAATGTCGAAAGGTTCTCCCCACCCACTTAGGCTTTTGCATCCATAAACTTCTTCAGTTGGATGTGGGTGTGGGTCATCTAAATCACCTAACATTTACTTCTTGTAGAATTTGTGGAAGACATTTAGTGGTTTACAAGTTTGCTATTACTGTCTTCTGTCCTTCCAACTTGATGACTTTGACCAATACCGTACTCCTGAAGAAAACGGCATACATCCCTTTTTTCAGTGCGAGTTGTCTTTTCACCATTGTCGGCGTGGGATTATCTTCAAAGACCCATACTTGCTTTCTTAACGTGTTGGAATGTCAAAAAACTGTATGTAAGTTTCATCCCCCGTTACAATTTTAGAAATGATGCGATGCCCACCATCATTTTTAGCAACTTAACCTCTTCCCTGTTTTGCGCGAACGGCGTACGGGCAATCTGATTTCTATTTCGCTTGCACTTTTTCGGCTGTATTTTTTCCAATTTTAGTAACAAATTATTCGTATAGAAAGCGATACTTGTCCAGTAAATGATAGTTTGCAGTTTATTGTATTTTCTACTCTGGTTCAAAAGAGCGGGTTTTTTCGCATGTTTTGTATCAGAAGACGAATAGTTATCTTTCAGTGTATAGCTTTCTGGTTATATTTTACTAACCACCTGATAATTTTATTGATGTAAGAGTTGAATAATATATTTTTACTTTTAAGTAATGGATAATTCAGAGCGTATGGAGCTAATTTCTTTTGATTCGAACTGTGACTCGGAATCAGAAACTGAATTATCTGTAAATGATAGTAGCGAAAGTTTACTAGATGACCTGGATAGTAGTGACTCTGATAGTAGTACAGATGGAATCAGTCAAGCAAGACAATTTTTTAAAATTAATTGTGATAATCCTTCGGATCCACCTCCTAGATTTGCTTTCACTGGAATTCCAAAATGAGACTAAAGAACTTCAGTTCTATGATGATTTCATAGAAAGAAAAAAAGTTGTAATAAATGCTTAAAAATGTTAGAAATGTTAATTTTAATAACATATCTTTACTTAAAAATGTAAAATGAACAAAAAAAATGCAATAAAAATGTGACATGTTTTTGACTGAATTCTGGAAAAAAATAAAACTGTTAAAGGATTAAGAGTTTCTTTACTGATTCGGAGACACTCTCCTTTTTGGTGCTCAGTTAGATTATGGGGAACCCAACGGCAAAACCCCTTTTTTCATATGCAATTTTTCATTAATAATTTTGTGTATGGTTGCGGAACCAATGTTAAGTTCCTTCTGTATAATTTGATAGGTACAGCGATTATCATCCATTAACAGTTTTCGTATGGCAAACACATTATCCGGGATTCGGCCTTCCTGTGTGTTCTTCATCCTGAAGAAAATGGCGACTTCTGCTAAATTCTTTAAACCATCTGAATACAGTAGCACGAGCTGGAGATTCATCACCAAATGCCAATTGCAACCGTTGAAAGCATTCCTCTTGATTTGTGGAATTTGTTTTTACTATTCAAAATTATATTTTAAAATATTAAAAATTTGATTAAACCTTGACTTTTATGAAGTTTTATTAAAAATGAAAAAAAGTACTGTTTAGAGAATAACTTCTGAATAGAAGTTATACTTACACAATAACTTTTGAACAGAAGTTATACTTACACAATAACTTTTGAACAGAAGTTATACTTACAGAATAACTTCCGAAAGAAGTCTGCATTTACTTGCTTAAAATACAATTCCGGTTTGTTCATTCACCCAATTGAAAGAATGATAATATTTTGAAGTACAGCTGCATTTATAGAGTAATTTATAGCCAAAAGAGAATTAAGAAATGTTAAGTTTTAAGAAAAATACTGATAACTTGACTTTAAATAAGTACATTTGAAACGTAATAGTTTAATGCATACATATATTATTAAATTATACAGTTAAACATTTATTGAAATCTTTAATATTATTAGAACAGTTAGAACAGTTCCTTCTCAAAAATTCAATGTAAATTTTTGAATGCATGGATTGAATACCGAAACAAATCAATAATTAACTGATGATCATCCACTTTGTAGTCTATACCTTCATTAAGTTTAGTAACAGTGAATATTTTTCTCGAGTTGTAAAAACTTTCTTTAGGAATTTAAAAGTGGGATTTGAAAGTAGTCTGTTACCTCAATAAGAGTAAAAATGCACTATTCTATTTTAAGATCATAGTTAGTATCATAAGATATCTACAAATAATTATATACAATTCAATATTTACTTAAAACATACAAGATAAATTACATCATTTGGACTTGTATTCACTCAGTAGTTCTATTCACACAGCGTTTGAATAAGCATTGCTATTTTAGAAAGGTTTACGTACTTGCTTTTGAGAAGTTCAGATGATGTACTATGCAGGCCATTAATCTTCACCTGCCACCAGTCGTAAAAGCGCTATTTTAGAGCCAGTAATTCATGAATTTTTAAAGATAAATTGACTTCGTACTTTCCAGTGGAACCGCATGAAAAAGTAACAAGTTGTAACAAGTTCAACAAATGTTGACTAAAAAACCTCGACAACCAATCATTAAACCATTTGTTTTTTACTTCTTAAAATAAAAAATAAATTTTAATTTCTATTCTTGAATTTAATTTAAATGACAGAAACTTTAAACCTATTCATTTTTAACTTTATAATTTCTGATGGAAGAAGAGAAGTAAGAGTAAAGAAACAATATTGCTTTTTTTTCTCATTTTGACATAAAATATAGATGTATCCTAGTTAAAGAGGTATCATAATTTTAAAGATGTTTTCTTTTAATGCAGTTTTCCTTTTAATTATAACCTCGTAACACTATAGTAAAATTCTTAATTTTATTTAAGAGGAACAATAAATATTCTTTTTAATCATTTTACATGTAAAGTAGTTATTTAGTACTTCTTTATTACGTATTATAATAATGAAAAAATAGTAAAAAATAAAGCAAATGTTATCCTCTTATATAGAATGACTTGAGTTGTCACTGATCTTACGCATTACAATACCGAATCAAATTTTGAGAATAAAGAAAAATTTTATTCTCTACTATAGAATGAGTTTAATTGTCACTGATCTTACGCTTTATAATATCGAAACAATACGTAAGAATAAATAAATGAAAATGTTATCCTCTTATATAGAATGACTTGAAATGTCACTGATCTTACGCATTACAATATCGAATCAAATGGTAAGAATAGAGAAAAATGTGGTTCTCTACTGTAGAATGATTTGAATTGTCACTGATCTTACGCTTTATAATACCGAAACAATATGTAAGAATAAATAAATGAAAATGTTATTCTCTTATATAGAATGACTTCAATTGTTACTGATCTTACGCATTACAATATCGAATCAAATGGTAAGAATAGAGAAAAATGTGGTTCTCTACGGTAGAATGATTTGAATTGTCACTGATCTTACGCTTTATAATATCGAAATAAATTGTAAGAATAAATAAAGCAAAATGTTATCCTCTAATATAAAATGACTTGAATTGTCTCTGATCTTATGAATTACAATATCGAATTAAATTGTAAGGATAAATAAAGAAAAAAATGTTATCCTCTAATAAAGAATGACTTGAATTATCACTGACCTTATGAATTACAATATCGAATTAAATTGTAAGGATAAATAAAGAAAAAAATGTTATCCTCTAATAAAGAATGACTTGAATTATCACTGACCTTTTAATTCAAAACTTGTGTTGTAATTGTGTAGGTTTGTGGGATCGTCTTAAGCCATATTAAGCGCACTTCAAAATAGGACATTGAGTACATTAGAAGTATCTTTTATGAAAACTGTTGTGGTTGTTCGGACAGAATAAGATTGTCTTTGACGAATTTATCTCCGTTTACACAGCAGATGGTTCTCTCTTTCAAAAAATAACAAAAATAATAAATAACAGTCAAAGAACACAATAATAGTAATAATAATAAACAGTCACCAATTTGTGTAAGGAAAAACTTACAAGCTACACATATAGAAGAGGGATAATAAGTGTGTGTATATATATATATATATATATATATATATATATATATATATATATATATATATATATATATATATATATATATATATATATATATATATATATATTATATATATATATATATATAATATATATAAATATATATATATATATATATATATATATATATATATATATATATATATATATATATATATATATATATAAATATATAAATATATATATATATATATATATATATATAAATATATATAAATATATATATATATATATATATATATATATATAAAGTTATACTTACACAATAACTTTTGAACAGAAGTTATACTTACACAATAACTTCTGAACAGAAGTTATACTTACACAATAACTTCTGAACAGAAGTTATACTTACACAATAACTTCCGAATAGAAGTTATATTTACAGAATAACTTCCGAAAGAAGTCTGCATTTACTTGCTTAAAATACAATTTCGGTTTGTGCATTCACCCAATTGAAAGAATGATAATATTTTGAAGTACAGCTGCATTTATAGAGTAATTTACAGCCAAAAGAGAAGGAAGAAATGTTAAGTTTTAAGAAAAATACCGATAACTTGACTTTAAATAAGTACATTTGAAATGTAATAGTTTAATGCATACATATATTATTAAATTATACAGTAAAACATTTATTGAAATCTTGAATATTATTAGAACAGTTAGAATAGTTTCTCAAAAATTCAATGTAAATTTTTGAATGCATGAATTGAATACCGAAACAGATCAATAATTAACTGCTGATCATCCACTTTGTAGTCTATACCTTCATTAAGTTTAGTAACAGTGAATATTTTTCTCGAGTTGTAAAAACTTTCTTTAGGAATTTAAAAGTGGGATTTGAAAGTAGTCTGTTACCTCAATAAGAGTAAAAATTCACTATTCTATTTTAAGATCATAGTTAGTATCATAAGATATCTACAAATAATTATATACAATTCAATATTTACTTAGAACATACAAGATAAATTACATCATTTGGACTTGTATTCACTCAGTAGTTCTATTCACACAGCGTTTGAATAAGCATTGCTATTTTAGAAAGGTTTACGTACTTGCTTTTGAGAAGTTCAGATGATGTACTATGCAGGCCATTAATCTTCACCTGCCACCAGTCGTAAAAGCGCTATTTTAGAGCCAGCAATTCATGAATTTTTAAAGATAAATTGACTTCGTACTTTCCAGAGGAACCGCATGAAAAAGGAACAAGTTCAACAAATGTTGACTAAAAACCTCGACAACCAATCATTAAACCATTTGTTTTTTTTTACTTCTTAAAATAAAAAATAAATTTTAATTTCTATTCTTGAAATTAATTTAAATGACAGAAACTTTAAACCTATTCATTTTTAACTTTATAATTTCTGATGGAAGAAGAGAAGTAAGAGTAAAGAAACAATATTGCTTTTTTTTCTCATTTTGACATAAAATATAGATGTATCCTAGTTAAAGAGGTATCATAATTTTAAAGATGTTTTCTTTTAATGCAGTTTTCCTTTTAATTATAACCTCGTAACACTATAGTAAAATTCTTAATTTTATTTAAGACGAACAATAAATATTCTTTTTAATCATTTTACATGTAAAGTAGTTATTTAGTACTTCTTTATTACGTATTATAATAATGAAAAAATAGTAAAAAATAAAGCAAATGTTATCCTCTTATATAGAATGACTTGAAATGTCACTGATCTTACGCATTACAATATCGAATCAAATTATAAGAATAGAGAAAAATGTTATTCTCTACTATAGAATGAGTTGAATTGTCACGGGTCATACGCTTTATAATACCGAAACAATATTAAGAATAAATAAATGAAAATGTTATCCTCTTATATAGAATGACTTCAATTGTTCCTGATCTTACGCATTACAATATCGAATCAAATGGTAAGAATAGAGAAAAATGTGGTTCTCTACTGTAGAATGATTTGAATTGTCACTGATCTTACGCTTTATAATATCGAAACAATATGTAAGAATAAATAAATGAAAATGTTATCCTCTAATATAGAATGACTTGAATAATCAATGATCTTACGCATTACAATATCGAAATAAATTGTAAGAATAAATAAAGCAAAATGTTATCCTCTAATATAAAATGACTTGAATTGTCTCTGATCTTATGAATTACAATATCGAATTAAATTGTAAGGATAAATAAAGAAAAAAATGTTATCCTCTAATAAAGAATGACTTGAATTATCACTGATCTTATGAATTACAATATCGAATTAAATTGTAAGGATAAATAAAGAAAAAAATGTTATCCTCTAATAAAGAATGACTTGAATTATCACTGACCTTTTAATTCAAAACTTGTGTTGTAATTGTGTAGGTTTGTGGGATCGTCTTAAGCCATATTAAGCGCACTTCAAAATAGGACATTGAGTACATTAGAAGTATCTTTTATGAAAACTGTTGTGGTTGTTCGGACAGAATAAGATTGTCTTTGACGAATTTATCTCCGTTTACACAGCAGATGGTTCTTTCTTTCGAAAAATAACAAAAATAATAAATAACAGTCAAAGAACACAATAATAGTAATAATAATAAACAGTCACCAATTTGTGTAAGGAAAAACTTACAAGCTACACATATAGAAGAGGGATAATAAGTGTGCATATATATATATATATATATAATAAATAAATATATAAAATATATATATATATATATATATAAATATATACATATATATATATAAATAATATATATATATAATATATATATAATACATATATATATACATACATACATATATATATATATATATATATACACAAATATACATATACATATATATATACATATATACATATATACATATATACATATAAATATATATATATATATATATATATATATATATATATATATATATATAAATATATATATATATATATATATATATATATATATATAATATATATATAATATATATAAATATATATATAAAAATATATATATATATAAATATATATATATAAATAAATATATATACATATAAAATATATATATATATATATATATAAATATATATAAACACATATATATATAAATATATATATAAATATACACACATATATATATATATATATATAACACAACACACAAATATATATATATACACATATATAAATATATAATAATATATATATAATATATAAATAATATATATATATATGTATATTATGTATAAAAATATAATAAAATGTATATATAAAATATATATAAATAAATATATATATATATATATATATATATAAATATAATATATATTATACATATATATATATATATAAATATATATATATATAAATATATATAAATATATAATATATAAATATATATATATATATATAAACATATATATATATATATATATATATATATATATATATATATATATATATATATATATATATATATATATATATATATATATAAGAAAAAGGTCGTCGGAGACTGTCTCGCTTGGTGAAGCAAAACCGGAGCCAGACAGTGGCTCAGCTGACAACCCAATACAATGCAGGGTCAAGTAGAATAATATCGGAGCACACTGTTCAGCAGACACTGTTGGATATGGGTCTAGCGCAGCAAACGTCCCACACGTGTGCCTTTGCTGAGCAAGCTTCATCGCCAACTGCGCTTACTCTAGGCCCGGGAACATCGAGACTAGTCGATGGATCAGTGGGAGAGAGTTGCCTGTTCAGATGAATCACGGTTTGTCATTCATCCCTCCGATGGCCGTGTCAGCATAAGCCGTCTTTCAGGCAAACAGCTGCTCCCTGAATGTACAGTAGGTCATACACAGGCCGGTGGTGGAGGTATTATGCTTCAGGAGACGTTCTCTTGGGCGTCTCTGGGACCCGAGGTTGGGATAGAGCAGACCATGAATGCTACAGGGTATCTGAACATAGCGGACTAGTTGCACCCTTACATGGCCTCTGTTTTTCCAGATGGAAATGGAATGTTCCAACAGGACAACGCCTCGTGTCACGAGGCTAAAATTGTGTTGGAGGGGTTCTAAAAACATGATGCTGAATTCCAGTTAATGTCCTGTCCGCCTAACTCAGCGGATCTCAATCCGATAGGACATATTTGGCATGCCATGGGACGGCAGTTCAGAGTTCAAAGACGATCAATTCGCAATATCTCGGATTTACCGAATCGTTGCTTAAACATCTGGTATAATCTGTCTCCGGCCATCTTACCAAGGACTTGTGGCATCCATGCCAAGACAGGGGCCTACTCGTTATTGACAGGTGGTCATAATGTTTTGGTTCTTGAGTGTATATATGTATGTATGTAATCACGGCGAAATTAATCCACCAGTTGCTCGTGAAATTTAGCTCCTACTGTTTTTAATTGCCCAGGTATAATGGGTAATAAATAGCCTAAGAAATAAATTAATGAAGATTCCATAACATAAAGAGAAGCAGCTGTCCAAAGTGGAAATTAACTTTATTTATTTGATCTGCATCCGATTGTCAGATACTCCCAGAATGTGCAGCAGGTAATGAAATACAGAGTTTAAAAATGAACAAGCATTTTATTGGGAAAATACAAAGATCAAACTTTAACACCTTTCGTTATATAGACAACGCATTAGACTGAGAGTGAATCTTCTTCTGTCGCCGTTGCCACAACATTTATTCTACAGAAATATAAATGAAATTAACGAAGAAGTTTGCCTGAAAAAAACTTGAAATTAGGATTAAAGTTAGTCTGTGTGTCTTTGTCGGCACTACATTTAGCTACTTGAAATTTAGCTCCTACTGTTTTGAATTGCCCAGGTATAATGGGTTATAAATAGCCTAAGAAATAAATTAATGAAGATTCCATAACATAAAGAGAAGCAGCTGTCCAAAGTGGAAATTAACTTTATTTATGATCTAAGAAAATACATTCCGATTTGAAGGACTTTCTCAAGAGCAGATATGGAATGATACATGAAAATACAAAGTTGGCCTCACAGCTAGAGGTGAGACAAATTCTTTTCTCAAGAAACCAGCAGCTTAGAGTTATTTTAGATATTTAGTCATTGTAGGAGTGAGCTATTCGCCTAGGTCAGTTTGGAAATGTGGCAACTGGACAGAAAATTAGCATTTATTTTAGAGTTAGTTTTGGGAGACGGGTAGAGAGAATTTTAAGTCAGCTTACACTACTTTTAGTTCTGAGATTTTGTGGCAGGGACAGTAGATATGAAAGAATAGGAATAGAGATAGTAGAATTTTTAAGAGATATTTTAAGTGTAATAATTTTGGTATTTTACACCCCCCATATATATATATATATATATATATATATATATATATATATATATATATATATATTATATATATATATATATAAATATATATATATATATATATATATAATATATATATATATATATATTATATATATATATATATATATATATATATATTATATATATATATATATATATATATATATATATATATATATATATATATATATATATATCCTAGGTGCTGTGGATGCAAGTCCACTCTAAGATCTTTTCTTTTCAATATTCTGCATGCAAAAGGTTTTAATCTACTGTCCTTTTAAACAATGTGAACTAAAATATTTGGGAAAAACAGACATACGTTTGAAAATATGTAAGTTTTACTCTTTTCCATTCAATTCTAATTATTTCATCGAAAGGAAGCCAAATATAGCGACATTATTAGAACATGTTTTGAATCACTTGGCACTGAATTCCGATACATATTTTCTTTACACAGTTTTTCTAATGCAATGGAGTCTGACAATATAAGTTGTTATATATGAGGGCTTAGACTGTATAAAGCAAACTATATGTTAGATATAAAGAAATGAAGCAATCCTTAAATGATCTTAAATGATCTTTAACCCATCCACCGGCCACCCTCCCCACCTTTTTCCCTTTCAAAACAGTCACCCTTTTCGTAAATTCTAGACGGAACTTACCGTACCATACTAGAGTTGCCGGTTTAAAAGTTGTCAGGCTACTTTTAAGTTATTTTCCCTGCAAGGTAAAGGAGTTCCGTTACTCAAAATTAGTTTCTTTCATTTATTATCGCTTTGCAATATTTTTTTCCCTCAAAAGTGTGTTATACGAGTGCGAACGAGAAGGGGTCGACAGGTCCGTTTTCGAACAGGAATTCGCTGTCGAAACCCCGTCGACGCTTCCGTCAGTGGGTTAAACACTGCAAAAAATACAGAAACAAAAATTACACATTCCTTATGATGAAAAAAACTACGAAATTCTTATAAATTTTTTAATATTTGTTTTTAATAACGTTTCCGTTTAAGGAATAACCAATGTTTTTCACAGAGAGATCTCTTTTTATATGGTATAGATAACAAGTGTTTTTTCTCTTATGGTTTCTTTTGGATTTTATTAATATTTGTTTATTATAACATCTTTCAGTTCGAGGAATAGCCAATATTTTTTTACAGATACGACACTTTTATGGTTAGAGTTAATAAGTGTGTTTTTTACTCAACATTACAAAAACAAAATATGAGCTACGGTTTCAAACATTATAAGAAATTTATCTTTCTAAGCAAGAAAATATTTTAAAAATTCATCAAAAGCCCGTTCATGTATAAAACCTAGCAGACGAAATAACATGTCTTAAAACACAATTTAAATTTAAGCTAGATGGTTTATTTGATATTTATACATATTTGAGTCTAGTATAAAGTTCCTAGGGAGCATGAATTTTTAATTGCTATGAAATGTAGTTTTTTCCCCCTGTTCAAATTTCGTTGGTGTACTGAATATAAGGTGTTTGTCTTTGAAATGAATACATTTATTCCGTTATAAGCTGAATGGAGCTATGGGAATGTTACGTAACTAGCTACAAAGGAATTAAGAAGGCTTTATATTTTACTAACACTAATTGTGTGCTTTATTTTTTCGTATATACTCATTAGATAGTGCAACACAAATGTTTAACATTTAATGCATAATTATTTACACATTATTAAGATTAACCCTGAGTTTTTCCAATTTTTCTCTAGCATTACGCAGTTTTCATTTTATAAGGTTAAAATAATCTGCTGAAAACACAGTTTGACTTTTTATACTCCTAGTATATTATACACGTTTCATTGTAATATAATGAGATACCAGAATAATTATTTGTACATTTTGTTAATAATTAATGATTAAAATGCTGCCTTAAAATCCTGGAGAAACAATAACATTCTTCCTCGGGTAAAGAAATAGTAAACTAAATCCATTGCTTTTCGACGTGAATATCACGTGATACTGCCTTGAATTGTTCATGATGTAATTTGAAAAATTGGACCCTATTCACTTTTTCTAAAAACTCAGCTTAAGAACGCGATGATCAAAATAATGCATTAAAATTCTGGATATATAAAAAAATTTGTTAAAAACAGTGGCTTGCATTTCAACAACTTAAAAAAATATTTACTTAAAATTTAAAAGTAACACTTTAAAATAGTTAAATCCGAGTGTTTTTCATCGTGAAAAGGTATCGTAACTATAATCGTAGCTTATGAACTTGCATTTATTGACGTGTAATAATTAATGATTAAAATGCTGCCTTAAAATCCTGGAGAAACACTAACATTCTTCCTCGGGTAAAGAAATAGTAAACTAAATCCATTGCTTTTCGACGTGTATGTGTCACGTGATAAGGCCTTGAATTGTTCATAATGTCCTTTGAAAAATCGGACCCTATTCAATTTTTCTAAATACTCAACAGAACAACGTGATGATCAAAATAATACATTAAAATTCTAGATATATAAAGAATTATGTTAAAATCCTTTGCTTTTAATCTTTTGTATTTCAACAACTTAAAAATATATTTACTTAGAATTAAAAAAAAAGCTCATTTCTTAGCAGAAACTAATTTTATAAACTTAAAAAGACAAAAAGTACCAAAAATAATAGTAAAAAATAAAGTAAAATTCAAATAAAAAGGAGAAAATTGACTGAAAATATTGTCAAAAATGTAAATAAAATAATAAAATTACTGTCCAATTAATTGAGTAGTTTTAGTTAATATATTAGTGAATAGATGGCGCCAGTGAGCCAAGCAATTTTCTACCGGAAGTGCAAGCACCCAAAATTGGCTGTCCCGATCCACTCGTCCAACATCTGCTCTCATGTCAGAAAGTTCCATGTAGTACACCGGGTTAACCGGACTTTTAACCTGGGCAGAACTCCTGCGGAGTATCCCCTGCACTTCCGTAAACTGCATTGGTTGTACTTATTTGTCTAGATTGTCTACTTTTTTTTGTTATTTTAAATTTTATGGGCGGAATGCTGACTTGGCCCCTGCATTGTTGCCGGACGGTCAGAACGAACCAGCAATTCAACACCCTACACCCGATTTTGGATGGGTGGCTGGTTACAGGTAGTACAAGACTGCAGGTCCCGATCTCATTACCCCTCGTGGTTCAAAAAGGTAGACCGTAGCACTCCAAAAGAAACCAAACCTAAATATAAATTTTCAACATTATATGGCTAAACGTTTTTGAACGATTCCGTGTAAGTATGTATTTGCTTACAAACAGATATCACAACAAAACAAGGCAAAATGCATATTTAACCCCTTCACGGTTTTTCCCGATCTGAACACGGGCAGGCGAAATGTACCATCCTGGCTCATCCCGAGTGTAGCTCGGGCACTGTGAAATTTAACACTGTGCAATCCGAATTATTTCACATGTGCTTCTTATGGTTTCAAATGCTTTTGTTTACTTTTCTGGCTGCTATATTATTTGCTGCTCAAAGAGAGACAGTAGAGGGAAGAAGGTAAGGAGAGAAACAAGGTTCTACTGTCCAGATTGCGATGTTGGATTCTGTGCAGTACCGTGTTTTCGATTATATCATACACGACCAAATTTTGATTAGTAATTTCATAATCATTTATGTAAATGCATAGGATATAAATAAAATTCAATTCAAGATAAAAGCTAGGTATTCTAAGCTTTGTATTTATAGTTAGTGTGAATTGACTCCAAAGTCTAATGATTTCTGCCGTACAGAGAACCAACTATACATGTAAATTACTCATTTATTTAAATTGTTTTTTTTTAATTTAATTTTTAGGAAATTTTGTATGCGAATGATGCTATTATGTTTAAAAAGCTATGTATGTATAAAAATAAGCATAAAAAATTGACATTTTTTGACCCATAATCCCGAAATAAAATGAACCTGGAAGGGGTTAAAGTTTCAAGGGTAAAGTTTCCTTTTACTGACGTAAAAACTAGAGATTGATTTAGGTGTGATCAAAATGGGTATTTCAGCTGAAATCTAAACATTAACATTTTTCGGGATTACAATACTTCTTTTACTTCGTACAATTAAGTGGAAAATTAAAAGAAAAACGGGAAGCAAAATTTCACATATTTTACAAAATAAGTTTTTATTGCGTGTACTATATCATGGGACTGCCAAGGTAGAAATTACATCTGATAAATCATAACGTAGGCCTAAATTACTGAAACTTGTCTTCATGAATTGGAATTTGTGATGTAACTATTCGGCATTCTGCTGAAATAAATTAAAGAAAAACATCTTATTTGAAAGGATAGTATTATGAAAATTGCCCCAAACGAATAGGTAAAATGGAATTTTAATTAGCACTCTAAGTTTTTGCAGTTATCACCAAATTTTTGTAAGCATATTCTGCATTTTTTACAGCTTAACTGTGACCAGTTTTGTACTATCAGTTTTGGTTTATGTAAAACATTTTTGCACAAACATTGAATGTGATTACAATGTAAAAATAATACAAACAATTTTCAATTTGCACATTGAACGCTTATAGAATTCGGAACTTTCTTTTAGAAAACTTTTAGAACTTTAGAACGTCAACCTGAGACGTGAGAACCTAAAAACTGTCGCTGAGATTTCAGTTCAGGTGGTCTCTGCGCCTGAGGATTGACAGTGGAATTTTGAAATGAAACTTTGCAATCAGTCAGTCCCTAGGGACTGACGTCGCTCACACGAAAAGTCCATTGTCAGTTTCCAGGGACAGACGTCGCACTCTACGTGTCAATCAAGTAAGAGAAAAAATTACTAAATATTGCAAAATGTAACAATTCTTACACGTCATAATTTATTGAAAATGAAAAATAGCCCTTAAAAAGGTTTTTAAACATCACGTGACGCCATTAATTATGCGCACCTACACAAAAGGCTAGTTAAGGAGCGACTGGCTTTTGGTACAGATTTTCAATTAATCCACAATTCATAAATAAAAAAAAATAAGTTTTTTAATCATGTGAGACACATGCCTTTTAAGCATACGCCCGAACATAGCGTGTATTTTGTTGAGCATTTTGTTAATTGTTTGAATGCGGCGAAACGTTATCTGTTTTGTACTGAAAATACGGAGACGCTGCTGTTAGTTAGCATAATTTTCGCATCTACTGAGAGCAGTTGAATTTATATCAATCGCAGTTTGTATTCATTTTACTCAGTTGTGATTTTTAATAATATAAGAATTAAAATAAAATACAGTGGTAAGTAGTAATGCAGCGGAGCCGTGGATTGTGGTACGGTAGAAGAAATGAACGTGTTTTATTTATTTATTTGTAGTAAAAAAAACTTTTCGTTGTTGTATAGAAATTAGAAATTATTTTCACTTTTTCAACAAGTGTTATACTGATCTTATTGATGTTGTAGAGGAGGAATGGTTAGTAACCAAAAAAGCCACAGGAAGATTACCAATAAGTACAAAGTTTTCTTTAGAAAAATTGCCTGGGCGAAACTTGCGACAATGTGACGTATGCAGTGAAAAATTGGTAACGGAATTAGACGATCCAACTTAATGTGTGCTATATGTAAAAGAGGAATTCATGGAATTAGTGCAGCAAAACATTCTTGTAATAAGTGAGAATAAAGAATATTTTTGTGGGTAAAAATTACTTGTCACATAATAATTAGTGTTAACTATAACCATTTCTATTGTTCTCCAAAAACTACTACGCATTTCATTACACACTATTAGCTTATATGCAAGAAAACTCTTCAGCACTCAAATGGTTAAAGGAATACTATACAGGCTGCCAAAAAAACTGCTTAGAATAACACAAAGTAGGTCGTCGTAATTTAAAACTAGGTACTAAGTATATGACCCCTATACTTGGTCTGTGACATCCAGAGGTATTCTTTATTGAATATGGTGGCGACAAACCTATTACACGTACTCCAATCGCCATTAATGAACATGGATACTTTACCGGCTCGAGTTTCAAACTCGTAAACATCCGGTTATGATATCACATTGTATGCGGGACACATACTAGTACTTTTTCTGACGATTGATACTTAAGCGCGGGACACGTACTACTACGTTTTCTGACGATTGATACTTGAGCGCGGGACTCGTACTAGTACGTTTTCTGACGATTGATACTTGAACGCGGGACACGTACTAGTACGTTTTCTGACGATTGATACTTGAGCGCGGGACACGTACTAGTACGTTTTCTGACGATTGATACTTAAGCGCGGGACACGTACTAGTACGTTTTCTGACGATTGATACTTGAGCGCGGGACTCGTACTAGTACGGTTTCTGACAATTGATACTTGAGCGCAGGTCATTTACTAGTACGGGTTAGTATAACAACATGATTTATTTGTGTATACAAGAAAACGAAGCCTAATATTCTTGTCTACTACATAGATTCTGGAAAAATTAAGACAAAAACTAGATTTTACATTATTAGTTTTATGATTGCTCTTTTCATTTTTTTTATAATGTAAAAATGTTTATATATAACATAATTCGAAAACATTTAAACTATATACTACTATTTCTATTTGATTTTTCATATTTACGATACTATTATAAATTTATCCACTAAAAAATATATTTTTTGTTTACAAAAATCTTATGGTTGTTATTTATATATTTGTTTATATATTTTAATAAAAAATACGAAAAGTTGGTAAAAAATTAAATAATTTTCGATCTATTGAGATTTAACTGAATAACTAAATTTACGCGCAAAACGTCCGCTCCCGGTACAATTCCGCTGTGAAATATACCCGCACACTATGTGATATCAATACCTTTGCCAGCCGATCTATCGAGGATGAGGAAAAAAACTAGATATTATAATAAACTTTAATGGAACATTTCAGCATCTTATGGCCGAACGATGGCCGATTGGTTGTGGTGCTGGCCTTCGGGACCAGAGTTCATGGGTTCGAATCCCATAGTGGCATGGATGTTCGTAGCCTTTCGGAATCGGCTTTAAGCCGTAGGTCCCGGTTTTATTAGCCCTCGTGTTGCGAAAGAGTAGACCGTGCACTCCAAACCAAACCAAACCAATCAACATCTTATGGCTTTTTTTTGTTAAGTGCCATAGCGTTAATATTCATTATCTTGAAACTTTCTATTATATAATGCAGATTATAATCAAAATTAGAGTTGCACAAATAGATGTTATAACCACTTTAAATACAAAATTTCAACATTTCATACTAATTGTGTTTATGTAATGAGAGACACGATGTCTTTGCCGACTGAACTGCTGCGGCTCCATGACTGACACATTATTTTCTAATTTTAACCCCTTTTTACTTAAATATATATTTCTAACTACACTTTGCATGTTTTAGCAAATTATTTTTAAACAAAATTTAATACTTAGATTCTACAGTCACCGTAAATAAACTAGATTCCTCTATAAAACAAAAGTGCTTACAGCTACCACTGATCCCAAATATGAAAGTGTAAAGAATAGTCTCTTTGTCTAGATTCGTTTACACTAAAAGAGCTATATTTCGTGAATATTGCACCGTCAGATAGGAAGCACTCTCCGGAACAATTAAAACTTTATTTGCACAGGGAGTTTTACGATTCTAAACTATGCACTTTGAGTAGACTTTAAACGCTTCTTTCGCACTCGTAAAAATTTAATGAACGAACTTAGGCAAGAAAGGCTCTCGTACAAGTTTGCCTTCTTAAGTTTCTTTTCGCATTTTTACTTTGTTTTAAACTCTCATTAAACTTTCAAGTAATTTTTTGTGCTGCATAAATAGTATTTTCTAGCAAAAAAATGCATTTTTCTGTTTTTAAGTGTTTTAAAGTAGCGAAAAGGTTAATCTCTGGCTAATTTGGATAAATTCATTCGGGTGTTATATTTAAGAAATATTTTGCAATTTTTAACATTTATAAAAAACGTCAATATATTCTCCGTCACATATATATATATATATATATATGCACAAACACAGGTATATGTATATACATATATATACACACATATACAAACATATACAGTCAAACCTGTCTATCTCGAATCTCTTGGGAGTAAATAAAAAATTCGAGATACACAGGTTTTATGAAAATAGACTAAGAAAATTTCTTTACACAATATAAAAAATTGAAAATTTGAAGAAATTTTAGTTTTATTTTCATACTTTACATAAAGTAATCCCTTAGGAGTTTTTGATGCAAAACTTTTTTAGACTGGACAATTTTTTTGTAGTTTTGACACAGGAGCGAAACAATCCTGATCAATATTTTCTTGGAATTCAAGAAAAATTCTTAGTGTTTCAATGACTTTTTCTGCTTTTCTTTTGGCGTAACAACTCTTTCTACATCGATGTTGTCCTCTTTGTCATGATCCTCTTCATCATCAGAAATTCCCAGAATAATGCTAGAAAAATATTATTTTTACCTATTTATTATGTGATAAATTGACAAATTTAATTGCCTGCTCTTAACCGGGGAAGATAAAGCTTGAAATAATGATATTAAACGCTCGAAAAGGAGGGGAGACAGGGTGGATAAATTTTACTCGATTTGAATTTTGCTAACCCTAACTCATCAAGAATCCACTATGGATGCCTCTATCCATTTCAGGTCCAATCCCTTCATAAATTCGAGGACAGACGGAGAGATAACTTAGGCTATTATTATATAGGGTATTAAAATATATGGCATGGCTGTTTGATTGTATACTATTTAATATGAAGTCATTTTCTGCGTATACTGACAATTGTAAACTTTCAGGATGACAAAAAAGTGGTATTTCGTTGAATAACAGTGCCTACTAATTTTTGAACATTAGGTTTCTAACGTCTATAATAGGAAATAAGTACCTGCGATAATAAGTAAATCCTGCAATTTTTCAGTTGTGGATAGCTTTATTTTAATATGGAACAGTACAGGTACTTATTCCGTAATAATATTTATTATTAGAATCATAAGTTTGTCAGATGGTTCCTCTGCAGACATACACAACTATAACATTGTATTTACAATTGTTAGCCTTCCTGAGTAACCAACAGGACCTGGGTGTTCCAATGTTAGATCCGAATAACACTCTCATTTAGTATTACTTACCATAGATTATATATTGTTGATAGTTGCTATGCACTGTTCAGTCTAGTACAGTCTCCACACTTATTGATAGAGCTACAATAAGTAGTTCCTGACAGGTTTGGATTTCTTTTACCAACTGGTCCCCAACCTGTGCAAGTCATTGTTTCATGATCTGAATAATTTAGACTGTGATGGAATGGAAATTCATTTGCATACAGCAAACAAACTCACCATTTTAATGATCTATTCAGCTTAATCGTCATCAAGCGAAAAACTTCTTTGTGTCTAGCTTTGTTTTGTCGCATGCAGTTACTGTTAGGTCATTTAATTAGCTACTCGATGCAAAAAATATCGGATATTGCTGTGTTATGACTTTAGATTTCCCTATTGAATAGTTATATGTCCAATATACTAAGAGTTGAGCCTCTTTATAAGTTTAATGTTCCTCTTTTGTGACTTGAGGAATGGGTAAGTTATTTAACACTTTCTAATGGCCTTTTTTCTTTTATTCTAAATTTTTTATTCCTGTTAATTAAAATTTTTATAATTATAATTTGATCATAAAAATTAGGGTTTCTGAAAGATAAAAACAACTTTTTAGGAGTAATTCATTTTAACATTTAAAGGAAAAAATATATTGTTCAGAAGTAATTTGTTAACATACTAAACAGAATTGTTTATTCAAATTGAAAACCATTATTGCTAATTTCCTTTGCCTATTTATGCTAAATTGAAAATAAACTCCTTTCATTGGTAAACTGATCTTGAGTATCAGATTACGCGGGTTCGTATTTTAAAATGCTTTTGGAATTCAGATGCATTTAAGAAAATAAATTCATTATGAAAACTACATCAATTTAGTTTGATTTTAACTTTTTTTTTTTCGCTGGGAAGTATGTTTACCACTGTCCACTGTATTCTGTTACAATGTAGCAGATTGTACACTTCTTATCTCATTTTATGTCGAAGTAAATAACATATGTAAATCTTATTTTGCCAAAAATGCAGTCTTTAATATGATTTCTATCAAATGATGGAAAATGAATGAAATTGTTCAAGGGATATGTGCAGAAGAAATTGTAATACTTAAAGTTAGCTTTGGATTATGTAGTGTTCTCTTCATAATCCAAAACTAACTTTAAGGATTTAAACCATGCTATGAGATCAAGCCGTTTATTACATTTTTTGTTATTTCTGAAGTTATTGCTAAACGATGGCAAATGTTTAGGGCATTGATCTTCGGTACTGGAATGCATGAGTTCGAATCCCACTGTGGCAGGGAGTCTGTAGCCGTTCGATAACGGCTTTAAGCAGTAGGTCCCGATCGCACTAGCGTATCGTATTGTAAACTAGCGTACGCACATCGTATTGTAAAAAAAGTAGACCGTAGCGCTCCAAGCCGAAACCAAAACCAAATTTCGGAAGTTATTTACAAATTGAAGATAAAAGAAGGTAAAAAGGGTTTACTATAGACATTAATAATAGTCACTTTTTGGTAAGTATGCTTACCCCAGTCTTATATATGATCAAGAAGCTAGCTTCTATTTATTAAATCTTCCAAAATCCAGTACTTTAGATTTATTTTATTTACAGTTTTAAAATATTAACCAAATCTAAGATTTACCTTTATCGCGTCTACACATATAATTATTCCCAAAGAGAAAAAAAAATTACTGTACTTGAAAGAGAAAGTAGTTTATATTTACTTGCAATGTAAGTAAATTTTTGTGTTTCAAGTTTGTTTGGCAGTGCCAAGAAATTAGTTTTACCACTTTTTATCTGTGACATAAAATGTGTTCCCATAAAAACGACAATTCCGAATTCCTTTAAGTGATTTTGACTTTCAAGAACTTCTCCGGAAAACAATTAACGTTTTTCGGCGCTCGTGATTTTTTTCCCCTGTCGCCGAGACTGGCGAAGAATTCGAAAGACAAACACGGTCGTCTCTTTCTACACGTTGTTAACGACGGTCGAAGTGGAGCCATTTCCCGCTTCATCAACTGCCAGCCATTTATCTTTGGAAAGGAATTCTTCCCTCGCGTCTCGGTTAAATACGAACTTTCTGATTCTTGTATTATTCAAAAATAACACGGAGTGATTTAAAAGCTTTGGAACTCATTCTGTTTCGTTTGAATACTGTAGTCATTTCAAGTTGAAACCATCATTAAGCGTTTCAAAGTTATTTTACATTTCAAAAGTAACGGTGTTGCATTAATGACTAACAGAACCTTCTAAATAGATATAAATACATTTTAAGCTTATGAGATTTATCATATCTTTCAGGAGTTGGTTTGGTTCTAAGCTTGTTTAGATTTGTTTTTGTTTGGAGCACTACAGTAGAGACCGGGACCTACTGTTTAAAGCCGATTACCAACGGTTGCGAGCATCCATATCAGTATTTGGTTTTAAGCTCCCGAACTTCAGCACTGAAGAGCATCGCCGTACATTCAGTCATCATTGAATTATTGTTAGACAACATTAGCCTGTCGGATTGGTTTGGAGTGCTACGGTCTACTTTTTGCAACACGAGGGCTAATGATACCGGGACCTACTGCTTAAAGCCGATTCCAAACGGCTACGAATATCGGCTCGAACCCACGAACTCCGGTTCCGAAGGCCAGCACCCTAACCATTCGGCCATCGTTCGGCGGGATTGGTTAGGACTACTACTGTCTACTACTTGATACTCGAAGTCTAGTGAGAATGGTAAGTACTGCTTAAAACCGATTCTAAGCGTCTCCGATTGTGCATACTAGCAATAGAATTAGAAACCATGAAACGCAGAGCAGCATCTATCCATTCGGCCATCAATCGGCTTGAAATATAAAGCCAATTCTTTTTACATAACTGGAAGGGGATTGGAAACCACAGACTACACTACCGAATGTGAGCACGTTACCTATTCAACAATGGTCCGGTGAAGGTTCATTGGCAAAAAGAAGCTTCTAGTTTCTTTTGACAAATTTGCACTGCGGATATGTCACTCTATTAATCTTAAATATATGGAACATCGAAATATTGACATTGAACCAAGGTAAAATAGTATTTTGGAACTATAGAATCTTGTAACATTTTTTATTCTCGAATATATTCTTTAATTTTCCGTGTTTATCCCTTAGTTTATGTCACTTACAATTATCTCATTAAATAGACATTTCCGCTGAATTTTCCGTTATGGATGGGTATTTATTGTCAATGAGGCATCCTTTTTGTTTTTATCCCACTATTTTAAGACTAAACCTACCTAAAATTTATACATACCAATTTTTACCGATTGCGGTAAAATGACAGCTATTCTTTACTTTTATATTTTAGGTTAGATTTGATTTGATTTGGTTTAGTTTGGAGCGTTACAATCTACTTTATTGAACTACGAGAGCTAATGAGACAGAAATCTACCTATTCAACAATGGTCTGGTGAAGGTTCATTGGTAAAAAGAAGCTTCTGTTTTCTTTTGACAAATTTGCACTTCGGATATCTCACTCTATTAGTCTTACAATTTGCGGAGACATCGAAATATTGTCATTGAACCAAGGGAAAATAGTATTTTGGAACAATTGCAACATGAACCATTTTTTAATCTGGAATATATTCTTTAATAACTTTTTTTTCCTCAGATTATACCACTAACAATTATCTCATTAAATAGACATTTAAACTGAATTTTCCATTAGGGATGACTATTTATGGTGAATAAGACATTAATTTTTTTCTTATCCCACTATTTTAAAACTAAACCTACCTACATTTTATATATACTCATTTTTACAGATTGTGGTCAAATGACCGCTAGTCTTTACTTTCATATTTTTGGTTAGGTTAGATTTAATTTGATTTGGTTTCGTTTTGGAGCATTAAGATCTACTTTTTTGTTCCACGAGGGCTAATGATACCAGAACCTACTCCCTAAAGATGATTCCGAACGGCTATGAACATGCCACAGTTTGATTCGATCCCATGATCTCCGGTAACGAAGATCAGTACCCTAACCATTCTGCCATCGTTCGGCATGGTTTGATTTGGAGAGCTACAGATTACCGTTTTGCTACACGAGAACAAATGAGCGCAGGACTTACTGTTTAAAGTCGATTCCAAACAATTACGAGCATCCATACCTTCAGAAAGCTTCGAACGCGCAAACTCTGATACCAAAATGCAGCGCTCTACTCATTCACTAATAATAAAATACAGAAATTAGTACTTATTATTTTTATTTATTTTCCAAATTTTGTAGCCTCCTTTATAATTACAAATAGACAGGACAAACTTTAAAATTGAATAATTCGAAATCAAATGAAGATAAAAAGACACGGTTTGCATCAAACGGATGGAAAAGAAACCGGGTTTTGTGTGTTAACGAAAAAATAGTTCTGTTGGCGTCCTGATGTTAAGTCCTGATGTAGGATTATGCAAAGCAACAAACGATATAAAAAGTAGAAACTGTAGCAGGTAATGGTAATAGAAGCTTGTATGCATCGAAATGCTGTCCATAGTTGAGAAATCCCTCTTAATTAAACTGCATTATTAGAATTCTGAAAGTGACATTGCGGCATTGCGAGCTTATCGCCACATAAAGGGTAAGACAGTCTGGTGACTCGTCTCACAGCTGTACTGCCGAATGATGGACAGCACAATGAACGCTTATTTTAGTACTAACTAACTGTAATTAACTGTAATTAGTACTAATTAACTCGTAAAATGTCCACATTTTTTTCATTTGTAAATCATCCTTTAGTGTAATATAACATTATAGCACCATCTGTTGGTGAACAACAGAACTATTTTTTTTTTCGTTGACACACAAAACCCAGTTTCTTTTCCATCCGTTTGGTGAAAACTATATCTTTGTATCCTCATTCAGTTTCTAATTATTCATTTTTAAAATCCGTCCTGACTTTTGGATCGCATATGGATTTTTGGATATTTGGATATACACACACACACACACACACACACACACACACACACATATATATATATATATATATATATATATATATATATATATATATATATATATATATATATATACATATATATATACATATATACATATATATACATATATATACATATATATATATATATATATATATATATATATATATATATATATAGATAGATAGATATACATATACATATATATACATATATATATATATACATATACATATATATACATATGTATACATATATATATACAGATATATATATATATATATATATATTATATATATATATATATATATATATACATATGTATACATATACATATATATATATATAAAATATATATATATATATATATATATATATATATATATATGTAGATAGATAGATAGATAGATATATGTAATATACATATATATACATATACATATAAGTATTTATATATATAATATATATATATATACATATATATATATATATATATATATATATCTATAAATATATATATATATAATATATATATATATATATATATATATATATATATATAATATACATATAAGAGAATGAAAAAATTAGTAAAACACTCCAAGAATTTTTCACCGTAAAATCTACATACCAACACAGACATTTTTTTTTAATCTCCTGAAACTGAACAACCGTAACTGAAAGAAAAAAGAAATACAGTACCCAATACCGAGATAGAAAACTTTCTCAGCCAAGCGTCAACAACTAAAGGAATACAGAATTTGTTTACCTACACAAAGAATAACAGTCGAAACAATACGCTACGACAACAAGCAGCGACAAAATCGAGTTAATATACTCTTTTCGGAAGAAGAAGTGAAAAATGGGTTCGCGAAGCAGAAATGAAATTTCTTGCGCGAAATGATACGGAAAACGAGATGTGTAAACACGAATGAAAAGTGGATCTCGGGGAAACAGAGAAAAAGGCATTTCACTCGATACCTCTAAAGAGACCGTGGAGTCTCACTTTTATTGGTTCAAATTGATTTACTTGAAAATGTCTGCCATTGGAAATATATGTAAAGGAAACGTAACATTTCCAAACCTTCAAAATTTTGGTTTTTCATTTTTACATTTATAAGATCTCTGACTTTTTTGGTTCTTTTAAAACACCTCCTCCGATATAAACGGACAGTTATGGTGCTCCTTAGCCAGACGGCTTTACCTCCGATTCTAGAGGTAAACAGTAAGGAGGGTAAAAACTGTAAGGTAATATTAAGTTTAAAAAATTTAGAAAAGGAGTAATTTAGAGGTGCCGGTCATTAAAAGATGGGTAAGGAGAAATCAGTGAGAGATGTGACTTAACCCTTCTAGTGGAATACACCGATTAAAAAAAGTCTCCAAAAATACGATAAAGATTTATTGTGTCAATATCCAAAGCGTTCTATGATTTTTTACTTCACCCTTTGTCGACTAGAATGGAATACGGGAAACCCACCCTCATTATTGTCCCTTTACTTCCGGTTATAAATAGATATATAAATAGATATTATAGATTGTTAATTTTTAATACACATAAAGCTCGTCAAGTCTCGAAGATCATCCCATAAGAAATAATGGATTCCAAAAGTGCAGATAATAATATTCTTTAAGAGAATTATTTATATTTTTTACGAAAGTTATCCAAGATATTTAAGTGGTGCAATTCGTGATACCGCAAATAAAATACTTTGAAATAGAGATTTACAAAGCCATGATAAGATACCAATGTCTTTATGCCTAGGGAGTAGGGGTGCATCCCTCAATAGATGTCAGTCAAAGAGGGATGCAGTTTCTGAGCAACCGACCTGACCCTCCTACCTCAAACACTGGCAGAAATGTGCATTATACCCAATTTCAGAACGTTTTTGGTTTGGCGGAATTGTACTTGCGAACCGCTTAGAGGGTTAAGTTGCAACTACCTGTAAAGATACAACAATATCTGATTAATACCCTGAAAAGAAAGTGTGGTTAGTATACACGGTGCGTAACACTCGATGGAGTCTTACGGTCAAGTATTAAACATCAAACACAGTTAGGTACACTATCCTGCTCCATAATAATAAAAATACACATATTTATTTTATTTTTATTTAAAAATTTTATTTATTTATTTATTTATTTTTTAATACAACACATCCCTTTACGGCACAACATATAACGAGAGCGACAGGGGATGAAGTAATAAGAGCTAATTATGGTAATTAAGATAGAGAATCTATTGTCAGTAAAGCATTGCGGCACGCTGCCGCTTAGAGTTATTCGGGTTATTATAATCATAATCTGGGAGTTTTGCAATTATTTCATTAGGTAGACTAGTTATTTTATTATAAAAAATTATTAGACGATCTTACACAATATTGTTTGAAAGTTAAAATATTAAAGTCGCTTCTTATAACTTCGTTGGACAAGTATCGATGTGCGCCTCTAATACGCCTCAAGAATTTATTCTGTATTGTTTCTATTAATTTCAAATTAGATTTCGAGGCAAACAACCAGACTGAGGCTGCGTAAAGAACGGTTGGTAGAACTATTGTTTTATATAAGAGAATTTTGTTTTTAAAATTTAAATGTTTACTATTAAAAAGCATTTTTAAGTTTTCTAATTTTCCTATCATTTTATTTTTAATATCCGTTATGTGAGGATGCCAGGTTAGTTTTTTTTTTAATCTAAAGTTACACCTAAATATTTTACAGAGTTTTCCCAGTTAATTACCTCGTCGAGTAGATATAGTCTATTGGGAGTTTTATAAGTACAAGTAAAGTAAATAGCATGACATTTAGTAGGGTTAACTTTAATTTTCCATTTAAGAAACCAGTCTTCCAGTGTGTCTAGGTGTGACTGTATGAAGTTAGCAACTAAGTTTAGGCTTTTAAAACAAACCTCATTGAAATATTCGAATTAAATATAAAGTTATTCGGATTAAATATAAAGTTATACTAACTTTATATTTAATATCATAGGTTTTGAATAAATTATAAAAATTTTAATGCCAGTTCCACACTATGGTCGATTGTTCACCACTGCAGTACTTGCCCTGATGGCGACCTTGGAAGATGGTGCACGGGTTGCATCTGCACATTGGACCACTAAATGAGCCGAGTGTGTGGATGCGTGTACAGAGTCTACTGCATACTTTAGTAACGCATATGGCTATCTTTGACGTTTGCAGACAGGGCCGTAACTGGAAGAGTGGATTGGGACAGCCAATTTTGGGTGCTTACACTTCTGGTAGAAAATTGTTTAGCTCACTGGCGCCATCTATTCACTAACATATTAACTGAACAGTTATTTTATTATTTTATTTACATTTTGACAGTATTTTCAGTCAATTTTCTCCTTTTTATTTGAATTTTATTTCATTTTTTACTTTCATTTTTGCTAGTTTTTGTCTTTTTAAGTTTATAAAATTAGTTTCTGCTAAGAAATGAACTTGAGAAGTGCTAGTATTTCTAATATTTCATTGTAATAAATTTAATAATTTTAATATTTATTATTTTTAATATTTTATTTTATTTCTTATTTTTTTTACAATTTTTACAATTTTAAAATTTATTTTTATTTTAAACGGTCATTTTTAAAATCCTTTTTTTATTATTTTAAAATCAATTTTTGCTATTATAAACTTTATACCGCAAGCTGTCTATAATGGGCAGAAAACAGCCCGATTTTTGAAGATAAAAACATTGTTCTGAAAAAATGTTATAATTTCTTTTTGTCGTTGGATTTTTCAAAATGCTTCTATTGCATCTTTTCTTTCTTACCACCAAAAGTATTGAATTCCTTCAAAATTACTCCTTCTTCTAAGTGGTGATAATCGTAAATACATTTTCTTTGAATACATTTCCTTTCGTGCCTTTTTAAAATGAAGGGGCTACTAAAGATTTTGTTACAAATTGTGCAGCTTAAACACAATTTGCTATCCACCATTGCTTAACCTTCCATGTTTAACACGTTGTATTAAGAATCCTAGACACGTGCTCACGATTACTTAAATAGGTTTTTAATTAATAGATGGCGCCAGTGAGCCAAGCCTTTTGCTACCGGAAGTGTAAGAACCCAAAATTGGTTGGCCCGATCCACTCGTGTAATTAGGGCGGGGCGAAACTGGCACTAGCGAGAGGCACATCAGTCGTAGAGGGGGGGGGGGCTGAATTCTTGCTAAAGACCCTCAAACGCGATCCAAACGAGAACAATTCGCCCCGAATGTAAGTAAGGAAAAGTTGGGAATTGATTTTTCATATATGCTATTTTATTAATTCCCGGCGAAACTTTCCCAAACCGATAGAAGCGCAAGACCGTTGCTAGTAAAAAGAAAATTTCCTATTGCAGGTCAATTTTTGTGACTCAAACTATGTACATCTTCATTAGGTCATTAAATTCTTTAACCAGCATTTATCTCCGATTGATAAGTCACACTTATCCGTGCCTTTACTCTTTCAAATTTCATATTTGACTAAAAAAGTTTCAATTTTTCTCAACATTTTCATTTATTTATTTATTATTAAATAGTTCTACATTATTAATGTAGTTTAGATAGGTTACCTGTAGGTACCTCAGTCGGCAAAAGAAACGATTTCGTAACTGAGAGGTTGCGGGTTCGGATCCTGAGACGGCCAAAGATCCGCCGTGTTCTTAAAGGTGATTGGGGCAAGTAAAATACGTTCGTGGTCACTGTTCTCCAAGTTCTCAATCAATTCCCCCTGGGGGGGTAGCCCAAATCTGTGGATATTCTGCTGGGTCCCTGCTTCCAAATTACGAGGACCCACTTGAGCAAAGTCGTTCTTTCACCTTAACGGTGCTTGTTAAAACGAAAGGCCCACCCCTTTACCTTAATACGAGTAGAGTATGGCTCAATAGCGCTTGGTTTGCCCAAGTGGCATCAAAATTTTGGCCAAATGTGTTCAAAAGCAATATCCACCACAGAATTTTCTAATGTCCGGATACTTTAAATATACCCGGTGGCCATAATTAAACTGGCAGCGGTCACAGTGTTCTGTATCACTATCTAGCGAGAATGACGCCACATTTTGTAGGAAGATTAAACAACACGGGGGAAGAAAGATTCTCCAAAAAAACAAATTAGTTCCATAAGTCACCGCTAGGGGAATATTTGGCGCTGTATTATAGAAAATAGAGTGTTAACAAATGCAAATCAATACGGAGTAAATTTACCTTTTATTATGCACATTTTATGATTTAGTTCAAGTGCAATATGGCAACACTTTTAAAAAAGCGTAAAATCTACATAAACACCGATAAAGTCTCGTGATTTGATTGTCGTGATCCATTGGCACAGTTAGGAAATTAATTTCCGTATTGATTTGCATTTGTTAACACTCTATTTTCTAATACACAGCGCCAAAAATTTCCCTAGCTGTGACTTTTGAAACTAATTTGTTTTTTCGCGGAATTCTTCATCCCCCGTCTTGTTTAATCTTCGTACAAAATGTGGCGTCGTTCTAGCAAATAGATCGCGCTACAGAACACTGTGAGCACTGTCAGTTTAATTATGGACACCCGGTATAGGATTTTCTCTATGTAGCATATATCCAGAATATACTCAATTTACAGAATAAATGACCAGCTTTATCCCTATGTATTATATAAAGTACATAACGTGTATAACATTTTCCTAAGTTTAGCGTCGATGATTTTTTCGTAGTTCAAGCCGTTTGTGGTTTCTTTTTCAATATACAGTATGATTCTATACTCTGTATCAACGAGAAGCGTTGATAAGTTTTAATCAGTTTCAGAGTGCTAAAAGAACGTTCCCATACAGCTGTCCTTACAAACCGGATAGAAAGTTCATCAAAGCAATTGCTAAATTTGTGTATGGATTTGTTCTCTAAGTCTGTAATTTTAGCTAATGAAATCTTTCTAAAATTTCGAATGAAATTATTTTCTTGAAGTCTTTCAGAATTGAAATGTGAAACTTTATTATTGAGAAATGGCCATGACTTGAAGTGTATTTAAATTAACAAAATTTGGAATGGAAGGTCCTATATGAATAGGGAATTAGAAAGTTTTTCTTCCACGGCTGTTGCTTATTTCCGTAGTTTGTCATAAGACCCGAAGAATATGAAGATCACATTTATATTGTTGGCATTGGAAGTCTACATTTAAAAAAAAATTTTTTATTGTAACTTTGCAACTTAATTTTTATATAGTCTCTTTTAAGGAAAAATACAGTTTTTATTTATTGCTTTTAAATTCTTCCTGGACTCAGATATTATTATTCATTACTCAAATACGACACATTACTATTCTATACATTTATTAAATATAATATTTTTTGAAAAGTATTCTTAATGTCCTTATTTATAAAAAAAAAATATAAAAACCAGTTATTAATATAATTAACAAAATATCTCTTATAAATTGCAGCAAAATTAAAATTTCATCATTAACACCATTTGTTTTGGTACCAGATGCTGCGAAAACACAATTGTAACCCAAAAAGGTTTCCAACAACCAAAATTAAACTATGTGAGAATTGTAAAACAAAAAGAAAGCTTGAACCTTTTGACAGGACTTTGAACACAAGAATCAAAAGAAGAATTTCATGGTTCCACTTATTATAAAATTCTAAATTTATTCTCAGTTTAAACCTAATGATTCCATCTCATAGTGCATATGGAAAATTAAGGGCCTGTCTCACCAAAGTGATTTAACGGCTAACCGCAATTAATCTCTGTTTAAACGGAGAATTGCGTCTCACCATTGGTTGGCGACACGAGTTAAATGCGGTTAGCCGTTAAAAGACTTTCGTGAGACCGCTGTAAGACTGTTTTGCTTTATTAGCAGTTAGATCTGATTGAACATTAAGGGACGGTATCACCACAGTCGTTTAACGGCTAACCACCATTAATCTCTGTTTAAATGGAGAATTGCATCCTGCTATCGGTCGGCACCATGGGTTAATCGCGGTTAGCTTTCTTTTAAACTACTTTGGTGTGACCAGCCCTAAAAGCTTTACAATTAAACTAGAGATTGATTGTTTGATTAACTAGAGAGTAAATCTCCGTAGACAACATTGACTTGACGATTACCTCTAATTCACTGTAATTAAATTCGCAGTTGATCTCTGATTAGTTATAACGGTAAGTCCAAGAGTTTGTTCTATTTTTTATAGCATGAAATTGGTTTGTATAAAGTACTTTGAACTTTAGTTAATTTTGATTATCTCTAAATTTTGTAGAAAAGGGAAATATATTTGTGCAAGTTTTAAAAATAACTAATTTGTTGTCCCATCTCGAAACATTTGAAATCTGTTCTTAACCTTGCATTAATCAACTGAAAATGATACAGAGAGTGTGACATTAACAGTTTTAAATGGAATTTAACAATTGCAAGAAGATTTAATTTGATGTTTTAATGGTGTTTTGATGTTTTAATCGCTTAACGACTAACCGCGATTAATCTCCGTTTAAATGCAGAATTGCGTCCCATCATTGGTTGGCTCCATGGGTTAATCGTGGTTAGCAGTTAAATGACTTCGGTGAGATGGTCCTTAATCTCTAATGATTGAATGATATTTCAGTTTGTTGAAAGTGTATGGCAACATATTTTTTTCTGCACTCATCAGTTCGTCGAGTGTCATTCAAAGCTACGGGGTTCACTTTGATACACGAGATTTCTGATGGTCATACTGACATCTAAGGTAAATACATACTAATTCTTTTAAAAGTTGCTGAATTCTTACACTGTTTTCCCTCATTTCGCATGACTGAAGCAATTTATAAAATGTTAGCTTTAAATATATGGAATTGTTTAAATTTGTTTGTATTGTAGACATGAATGACAAATTTGAAATCTGTATCTTCAATATTTTTAAATTTATGCATATAATTTTATTTTTAGGGCCCTTTTTTATAAATAATGAGCAATATAAACGGCTTTCCCCCCTTGTTTATTTTATTTCAAATTCCATGCTTTTATAATTTTAAAGTTATTCTACTTATTTTGTGTTAAAGAAACAAGAGTTAAGTTTTGTGAAGAGCTTTTTTATAATATATAAGTTAACGCTGTGAATGAACAAAAAGTGGTTTCACAACGTTGTACACTGTTATAAAAATTTTTCTAAATGCTTGGTTTCACTGTATCAGTATTGTTTGTATAAAATGTATCTAGAGATATCTAAAAAGCCATTTACAAATATAGGGAGCTTTAATAGATCTCCAAGAGGATTTTAGAGCAAAAATATTAATGCTTGAGATTTTAATAACGTTTTACAGATTAAAAAAACACTTGTTTCAATAGACCTTATCTTCTTAAATTGATCTAAATTGGATATTAAAATACAAAACTATTCTAATATTCATTGTAATACTTCAAATAAGCTTGTTTTCTTTTAAAAGAGTATCATGTTCCCTTAAAATTAAACAGGTGTTGGGTACATAAAACTTTATGCGCAACAGCATGTGCATTATTTTTTCTAAACTAGTTTAACTAGACATTTCATACATCAGTGTTTATAGCCGAACGGTTAGGGTGCTGGCCTTCGGTACCGGAGTTAGAGGTTTGAATCCCACTGTGACAGGGATGTTCGTAGCAGTTCGGAATCGGCTTTAAGCTGTAGGTCCAGGTCTGATTAGCCCTCGTGTTGCAAAAAGTAGACAGTAGCACTCCAAACCAAATACCAGTGTCTATAAATGAAATATTCGTAATGGTTTTTTTTCTTGCTTTTACAATCCGTCACGCTCATTTGAAAAGACTTTATTTTAATGAACTTAATTTACAGAAAATACAATAGCCGTTATGCAAGTGTGTAATGTTGTCAATGTGGCATCAGGAAAATTCATTTATTGCATTTTTATATTTCTTTTTAATGAACGTAACATAATTTATTTTCTTATAAAATTTAAAATGTAGATTTTTTAATATTTTTATTTTATGCGGAACTGATTTCCTTGAATCCCATTTAAAGATTGGAAACACTACATTCTTTTTATATTCCCTTTATATAATTTTATATGCGTTATTCTTTATATTATATTTATATATTTTTTATATAAGCACTACTACTTTTCCCTAAGTATAAGTTTAGTTTTAAAATTTTCTGCATGTGTTGGAAGCTTTTATAAGTATGTTCAGCGGTGCAAAATTGATTCTAGTTGCATATTGATAGGCATTTCGTATTTATACGACGATGCTTTTTAGCTTTATTACAATGTTAAACCTTTGCACTCTGTAGATAAATATATATTAATAGGTTTTCATTTTAAATTTATGAAGTATTTAGTATAAATGCTTTTAAATACACTTGCTATGTGTATATTTGAGTTAACGTAATCTGCATAAATTATATATTTTAGCCATTTTGTTTTCAATGGTCATTAATCTATAAAACAAACAGTAGCCATTTAAAACTTAGAGATTTCTATATTTTATTTTCAGTGTGGAAAGAAAAATGAATATTGTAAAATATTTTAGCAGGAAAAATTGATAAAGCTTTCATAAATTTTTCACTGCCGAACGATGGCCGAATGGTTAGGGTGCTGGCCTTCGAAACCCGAGTTCGCGGGTTCGAATCCCACTGATGTTCGGAGCCGTTCGGAATCGGCTTTAAGCATTAGGTCCCGCTCTCATTAGATTACGTATTACAAAAAATAGACCGTAGCACTCCAAACCAAACCAATTTTTCACTAATTGGATAGACACCTGCTACTTAAGGGCACAGATGACATCCTGACAGTGTTCAGCATCTTATTTTTCATAGAATTTGGTAACAACGAAAAAAATTTAAAAACATTTCTTCATATACTTTGCATTTTATTCGGCAATCTATCTTTTTACGTTAACTACAGTTCTTGCACGTTTGTAAAAAGGTATCTCTACAAATATTAATGATCATTGAATTTCCTTAATCAACTGATTGAATCAATTGTACCGTTATTTTGAAATAATATATTTTATATATTAGTAATGATATCCGTTTATAATGACCTATTTGGTAATTGTATGATTTTTTAGAACTGATTTGCATTCTGAAAAATTTCATTTCTCTAACATATGTGGGCAAAAATTGTTTTAATAGCAAATTAAAATTTTATTAGCTTGCGAGTGAATTTCACTCGTTGAAATAACCCTAAAAGTTTTTATAGTTGTAAATTCGGTGTTATTTGTGTGTCAATTTCATGTTTAGAGGGACTAACACTAAAAAAATAATTTGTAATTGAAATATTGTATGATTTATTTCGATGATTTTGAAAACATTTCGCATCCAGATGCACCCAATGGAGATTTATTAGTATATGTGTCTGCTACAAATGCACATATCTAACAAATTTCTTTTCGGTTGGATTACTTTCAGAACTGTTCTACGTTTCGAAAGGTAAGTATTAGATTTATTAATCCTGATTTATTCACTAACATTTGGCCGAACGCTGGCCGATTGCTTAGGGTGCTGGCCTTCGGAACCGGAGTTCGTGGGTTCGAATCCCATTATGGCATGGATGTTCGTAGCCGTTCGGAATCGGCTTTAAGCAGTAGGTCCCGGTCTCATTAGCCCTCGTGTGTAAAACAATACACCGTAGCACTCGAAACCAAACCAAACAATAACATTTGATGGTTGTTATACATTTTAATACAAATATCTTGACCGATCGAGACAGGTTCGACCATTTTTTGACTAGAGTACTGATCTTTCCTGTTTATCGACTTCATAACTTACGAAGTCGACGTGAATGTCCTGTCGACTGCAATAAAGTGTCATCCTTGAGCTAATATTTAACGATATCGTTTAAAAATTCTCAGTTATCCAACATAGCAGAGTATGAATCAGATCTATTATTTTGATACAGCAAAATCAGTGTAAAAATGTTTCCCTTGTTAGGATACTTCTTTTATACTTTTACCGCCCAGACTGTGTAGTGGTTACCATATTGTTCTCTGGTTTCATTCCTTAGTAAGGATTTGATGTATTTTTGGTGTCTCCTGATAGGAAAAGTTTTCTACTCCCATAATAATATGGACACTAAAATCTGCAGCTTTGTAGAGGACAACGTTAAAATGTCTATAAATTGGAAATAAAGATTGACATTTTCTGGTACCCACTATTTATCACTTTCTCACTGCACCTGGCAATGCAGACATATCCAAATGCTAAACACGACTGGAAAGATGTTACTCATTTAGCAACACCCAGAGAACACGTAATGACTCCCAACTCTAGATGATATATATGATATATATATATATATATATATTTATATATATAGATATATATATATATAGCTCTAATATATATATTATATATATATATATAATATATATATATATATATATATATATATATATATATATATATATATATATATATATATATATATATATATATATATATATATATATATATATATATATATATATATATTATATATATATATATATATATATATATATATATATATTTATATATATATATATATATATATATATATATATATATATATATATATATATATATATATATATATATATATATATATATATATATATATATATATATATATATATATATATATATATATATATATATATATATATATATATATATATATATATATATATATATATATATATATATATATATATATATATATATATATATATATATATATATATAATATATATATATATATATATATATATATATATATATATATATATATATATATATATATATATATATATATATATATATATATATATATATATATATATATATATATATATATATATATATATATATATATATAATATATATATATATATATATATATATATATATATATATATATATATATATATATATATATATATATATATATATATATATATATATATATATATATATATATATATATATATATATATATATATATATATAGTCCGCACGTTTGTTTTTCGAGAACAGTGTGAAAGTGGCGACACAACGAACGTGTGAGCCAAGTAGCAACGTTCAGAGTAAGCGCCTATATGTGTGATCATTCCTACAAATTGTTTAATATAAGACAAATAGCGGGCATTGTCATCCGATTTGCTACCATGTAGAAGTCACGTTACAAGTCTTTTCAACTATCCACTAAGTGGCACTGTAATGGAATTTCTTAGTGACGGATAGAAGGTTTGTGACATAAAAAATATATACTACTTTTGGAAGGGAGGGTGGTAACTTCTTTTTTCAACAGGATAGATGGCGTTGTTTTGAGTTTGTTAGTGGTCGCTAGAGGGCCTAATGACACAGAAAATGTATAAAAGTAACTACACCTAGAAGGGAGGGTGGGTTGGGAACTTTCTTGGTACCCAGTTGCTTGGACTCTTCTCATGATCTGTAGTTTTCTATGCAACTGGATAGGTGGCGCTGTTTTGTGTTTCTTTGGCCGCTAGAGGGCCTAAGGATACAGAAAATGTATAAAAGTAACTACACCTAGAAGGGAGGGCGGGTTGGGAACTTTCTTGGTATCCAGTTGCTTGGACTCTTTTTAGGCTCTTGTAGTTTGCTATATAACCGGATAGGTGGCGCTCTTTTCGGTTAGTTGGTGTCCGCTAGAGGGCTTAAGGACATAAAATATGTATAAAAGTAACTACACCTAGAAGGGAGGGCGGGTTGGGAACTTTCTTGGTACACAGTTGCTTGGACTCTTCTCATGATACTTATATTTCATCCATATCTTCTCTCATTTGAAGACAACTCTTAGTGGAGGGTGTTGAACTGTATCGATAATCGGACTTATTAACGAAAGAACTTTTTCTTCTTTATCAACATGGTGAATGATATAACAGAAATCATTATTATTATTTGTAATTATTCTTAATATGACTTAAGCTGGCAATCTACGTAGACCATATTTGCACGACAGAAATTAAATCTGCCCATCATTTCAAAAATCAGGAAAGAATACACGTGCAATGAAATGTCACCAAATCTGAAAATTTATTTTTAAAGTACTTATTTCCAAGAATAATAGCTATATATTTTCCTCAGTTCCGGAGATCGAACACAATCTTTGTTTTCTAGGTTTCACGTTAAAAAAATCAAAGGTTAATAACATGCCACACAACGTTCATTTTACACATTACTACGTCTTTTGCGAGTTCGAATCCTGTCGCTGGCATAGAAAATTTTTAGTCTTATAAGGACGACAGAGGACTGTAGAGTTCAAATCCTGCTGAATGATTCGTTGCGGAGCTCTACTATTTGAAAAAACCTCCGATTAAGAAAAAAATAAGGAACTAAATTTGAAACAGCAGGAAGCAATAGGATAGTTTGCAAAGCTATAGTCTACTGTTTTACTGCAAGAGACGTATTGCCCTTCGAGGTAGGGGTAACAACTAGTGTGACATCACATACTTTGTTTTAAAATGTTTATAGGTTATTAAAATTCGGAGGCAATTTCTTAATCGTAGACATTTTTAATTAGATTTTAAAAAATGAAGAGTATTTCTTCTTTTGCTATACACATTCAACTAGTGAGTTTTGGATATACCGAAGCTGCCAAAACATTTTCAAATATTCCGAAGTATATCTTAAAAGCTTAGAAAATGACTTATAATAACAAGAATTGCATGAAGAAATCAGGTTTAAAATGTTTCATACTTACCTTTCGAAATACAGAAAAGGGATTCAACCGAAAAGAGATTTGTTAGACATGTGCATTTGGAGCAGACACATATACTAATAAATCTCCATTGGGTACATATGGACAAGAAATGTAGTTAATATAAGCTGAATTACAACAAATTCAATAACAATTATGATTATAATAAATTTTTAATGATTATATCACCCATTAATAAAATGAAGTCGATAGAAAAAGTTCACAAATTTTAAATAAAAATAAATGGTTTCTAAAAACTTTCCTTACGATTTAAAAGATATCATACAGGATTATATATAAAAGGAGAAAAGATATTTCTAACTTTTAAGTGTTAGTTCATGAAATTGACAAAACCTCAACTTTCTAAACGTATAAAAACTTTCCCTTTTATCCCAACGAGTGAAATACAAACGAAAATTATTGAAATTTGTATTAAAAAAATTACTACCATTTGTTAGAGTAAAAAGATAAACCGTTAAATGGAACTTAAATATAAAGAAATATTTAAAAAAGTGTGGAATTTTTTACTTATAACCAATTTTTATGAGGATAAATAGAATGCTTCATTCCCACTGTTATCTGAAAAGCGAAAAAATGAATCAAAGCGTTAACTACTGGTGTTAACAATGGTCTGTTAGATCGTAGTTTAAAGCTGTCTAAACTAAAAACATTTCTTAAAAATTTTGAAATGGTAATATGTTGAAAAATTTGCAATGATCTTCCATTTTGAATGCCTAGTGGTTTATAGACATTAAAAAATGGATAAAATGTAATGAGACTCCTTTAGATCAGGTTTGTTATAATAAATGTAAAAGCACAATCTGTCTTGAATCTGTTTATATGCATGAAAAGTTACTAGTTAAAAGCTTTTACACTCTTATAAATACTTAAAAAATTCAGGCTGTATTTTTATATACTTATCTATAGAATACATACGTTAAACCTTGCAATTAAACTAGAATGCATACATGAAGTAATTTAATATGCAATTATTCACGTAAACTCGTTTGAAAAACAGCAAAAGGAACCTAAACACCGTTCAATTTTAAAGTTAATTTTTATATGCATAAAAATTCACTTGATAAAAGCATTTATACTCGTATAATTACTTAAAAAATTCAGGCTGTATTAATATATACTTATCTATAGAATGCATACAGGAAGTAATTTAACATGCAATTATTCACGTAAACTCGTTTGAAAAAAAGCAAAATGAACCTAAACACCGTTCAATTTCAAGGTGATATGACACTCGTTTAAAAGAAAACCATTAATACAGTCAATATTAGAATATTTTTTTTTATAATTTAGAATCCAATTTCATGCAGGAGGATAAAGTCTAATGAAGTCATTTACTGTTTTAAACCTGTAAAATGCTTTTATAATCTATGCACCACAAGTCTACTCCAAATGTGTTATATAAATGCTTTCTGCTTAAATCTGTTTCAGATACCTCTAAAATTATATATATAAGCACTGACACAGTTAAATACAATGCATTCTGACAGTTTTTTAAACATAGTTGTGTATAACAAAATAATGAGTCAACATTTTACTTACTCCATTCACAGTTTTATCTTATACATGGCAGAAAATTCGTACACATAATTTAAAGCTTGTATATTCTACACACAAAAAGACTTGAACACACTTTGTATTGCATATAATTTGAAGGAAAACAAAACTTGGGAAAAAGACATTTACAGTCTACATTTGCTAAGAAATGCTATAATACATATCATATGCACGTGCAACTTTCAAATTAGTGAAAATACAGATATAACTTTTTCACACATGTTTGTAAGTTTGTGAACATTATAGTCCAATTGAAATAATTCAATATTTTTAAGTTAAAGCCCCCTTCAATTGACTACGTTGTATTAAATCGTAAAACAGTATAAGAATTCACAAACTTTATAAAAAAGAATTATTTACCTTAAGTGTTCGTCTGATAGTTAACAATTGAAAACGTCATGTTTCTACGTATGAGAACCCCGTAGCTATGATTCTGGTGAAGTGTCCACGCTCGAATAAATGATTCCGGCAGAAAAATCATCGCGCCATTAACTGTCAAGAAACACTCGGGGGCTTACTCTGGTAGTTGAGAGTCGGTTCGAACGTTCGTTGTGACGTCATTTTGACGTCAGCTTGATCGTTTGCAAGCAAAATGTCCGCAAGCTGACGTCAAAGTGACGTCACAACGAAGGTTCGAACCTAGCCGCAACGTCCAGAGTAAGGCCCTTTCGCATTCAACCATTAAGGCTCTGTCTCACCAAAGTCGTTTAACGGCTAACTGCGATTAACCCATACCACCAGCCAATAGTGGGATGCAATTTTTAAACAGAGATTAAACAGAGTTTAACCCTCTAACTGCTCAATTTGTAAAGAGATCTCTTTTAAAATTGCGTATTTTTTTGTTGCATAGTTCAAGTATATATAAATATATATATATATATATATATATATATATATAATATATATATATAATATATATACATATATACTTATATACATATATATAATACATATAACATATATATATATGTTATAATATATATATATATATATATATATATGTATTTTATATAATAAACAGATTTAAATATATGTATATATAAAAATATTATTTTATATATATATAAAAAATATATATATATATATAATATTATATAAAAATATATATATATATATATATATATATATATAATATAAAATTTATATAATATATGCAAAGTCCGAACGTGCTTCTTAATAAAGGAAGAAAAACACATGCCCGAAATCGCGGGATGAGCAGTCAGAGGGTTAATACCTGTTTAAAAATAATTAATGTTTAAAAGTATTTTTTCAAGCAGACTCTTTTTAACTAGCATATAGCCCATCATATGACGGGATCAG
>CM063501.1:8131302-8161302 GCA_032207245.1 Pardosa pseudoannulata
AGGTTCGTCTGGCTAAAGTGAAAGCGTTCTAGCTCAACAATCCAACACTATTCGAAAAAGACTCACATGCGACTTTCCGATGTCAAAAAATAGTAGAACGTCACAGGTGTAAAACAAGAAGAGCATTTCCTTATGGGTTTTTGGTTTATTTGGAGTTTCTATGATCAATAGCTGAAAGTGGAATGCAAATGTCTAAGAACATCTTTCGATCAGCGGGAATTCGAATATGCCTATTCTTTTACTGAAAGTCAACGACCAAACCATTTGGCTATCCTTCGGCAATTAGCTTTTGAATTTCATGAGTTTGAAACCCATCACCGGTGTAATTTTTCGTAGCTGATCATTTTTATTTAGTAGACGGATTTCGTCTTTCTGCTATGGGCCCGGGTGTAACAATAATGTTACGTTGGTCTCGTGTTTGAGAAAGAAGAAATTAAAACTCATTAAAAAACACATGGAAACTAGGTCTTGATTAAATGATTTTATAAAGTTAAATAAATGCCTAAGGAATACAACTGGAATCAACTTATCATTTGTAGATATCGAAGACTGCTCTCGAGTCGGCGTCGGTCCTAAAAAAAATGGCGAAGATTCTTTTCCAAAGGGTTCTCCCACAAACCATAGACTCCAGAAGTTCACTCTCTACTCTTCTGGTAACAACATTGTCCGCTCAAAAAAAAAAAAAAAAAAAAAAAAAAAAAAAAAAAAAAAAAAAAAAAAAAAAAAAAAAAAAATCAGACTACCTGCGGAGAAAAAAACCAGGGGTCCACTCCAGAACGGCAGGGGGAGGGGAGGGAGAAATCCCCCAAACGAACAGACCTCTATTTGCTGGAAGAAGTCCGATGTTTCTCTCCAGTTCAGACCGGTCCTTCCCCGGCATGTCCCCGACGATGACCCACGGGAAGGGGTAAAAGAAGTTGAACCGAATGTAACTTATTGTTACACCGGGATGGTCTAGTAGTTAAGCCTCACTGCGCATCCCGCGATTTCCACGGGCAACATAGATGTAGCAAACTTTGCGCAACCCGAGATTTCCGAGGGCATCCATTTTAGCCTTCTATTTAACTGTGCAACCCTCTCTTTTTCCGTTTATTCTTTCATTTTGGCTTTACTGTGATTTTTAATTGTTTATTTAGCTTTAAACTAGCAGATGGCTTTAATTGTCCACAGTTCTGCGAAATATAGAAGAATTTTTTGTAGCATTTTGAACGCGCTGTTCATAGCTGAAAGATGTCTGTCAGGAAGCGTTTCGCGAGTGATATAATCTATACCCCTGACGATATTTCCACCACTTATAGCACTTCTGACTATTATTTCAAGTATATTCAAGATAGTTATAGCGAAACTGATGAGAATTTCTCGGATTCCTCTGCGGATAGTGATGAATCTGAAAATTTATTTTCTATTTAAAATGTTCGACAGTGGAGCAAAACTGATACGCAAAATATTCCACCAGCTCCTGCTTAATTTCCTTTTCTTGGAAATCCTGGACTATATTCCACTACGGCAAATAATGCAACTGTTTTGAACTATTTTGCACTTTATTTTGACGAGGTTATGTTGCAAATAACAGTAAAAGAGACCAACAGTACATGAGAGAAAGAGACCCATGAGATTAACAGATCGACACTTTACTAGCCATATATACACCCAAATCCCATCAGGAAAGAGCCTTGTAGATAGTGTGCTGTCTGTTTTTAAAAAACTGAAGGTGGAACTAAAAATTCGAAAAGAAACGTGAATTTGGTGCAAGGATTGTGATGTAGGACTTGGGATCGAGCCTTGTTTCGAAAGTTATCATACAAGACTTCACTTCTAATAAATCTTTTGTAAGTCATTTGCATTTTTCAATTAGTATATAAGTTTTGCTTTTGTATTTTATGAAATAAATGATAATTTAACCAAGATTATATTTCAAAATTAAGCTTTTATATAATTATTCTACAATTTCATTTTTCTGAACACTTTTTTTTTAAGACCCAATTCTATATTATAAAAAACACTTTTACAAAATTTTTTCTATATTTTAACTCTAAAATGGATATAGATTTGAAATGTGTAATAAAAAAATACGCAATTTTTGAACCTATTTTGATAAAATAAATATGCAGCGAGAGGGTAAACTGCTGGAATAGAATCCCGAGGTGGTGAATTCGAACTTGACAAGGACACTAAGTACCCTGTGTACCCATAGAAAGTGTAGGATAAATATGTGGTTCTGGATCCCCTTTGGGAGGTTTGCAGGAATGGAACCAGAAATAGAAATCCTTCTCACCCGAGGAATATGGGTATCTCTACCGTAGCATCATGAACGCTTTTCACCCATTATGGGAAACTCAGTTTTGCGAGATATCGAGGCTTCCCGTTGCAAAATGAAAAGATTACCGTAAGAGCTCCTTGTCAATTTAAACCAAATAATGATCAAGGATTTATCCCTTTCCCATATTTCATACCTTTTGTAGATCCATTCGTAACATCTTTGTTTATCAAATTCACCAAGGGATCCCAATAAATAAGAAATACTTTTCTAAAAGTAGACAAACTATATTAGATTTATTTTAAATAAAATTCCTTCCCAAAAATCCGATACAAGAGTGTAAACGTTCCAGTATCGAAACACTTTATTTTTCGGCACATAGTACATTAAGAAAAAAAAGAAAAAAAAAAAGAAACACTCCAAAATCTTGAAAAGTTCGGATCCAGTTGAATTTTATCTTCCAATCTATGAATACGCTCTTGTTTTGAGTTTTTATATCACTACTTTACACTTTATTTTATCAAGAGCAAAAACCAATCGCCTGGCGTTCACCGTTCTTTTTTTTTTCTCTCAACACCTCTTTATTTTATCATCTATCATTCGTATGATACCGATAACACAAAGAAAATACCAAGAACAATACCTATTTTGAGGGAAAAAAAGGGAGAGAGAAATTTCTGGAAAAAGAGTATTTTTCTATGAATATTTTTCCCCTGAAAAAAAGTCAGGCTGAAAGGAGGTCTTGACATCCGATGGTCGGAAGATTGATTATGCTTACTGGCATTATAGTATGTTATGACCCTTAAAACATTTTCTTTTTCCAATTTAAAAAAGAAAGAGATTGTATTTCATCGGTTTAACAAGGTGGGAATCGCCGGAAGAAAAAAAGATCATCTATAAAAGCACTGAGGGAAAAAATGAGAATCTTACATCTGAGGTCTTATATTACAGCTGAGTAAACTTTTTCATTCTATAATAATTTGAAAGTTCGTTTAACTTGAAATTCATTCACTAGTGATGGTTGAAAATTAACGTATTTACGAAAAATGTCCGTATTTGAGAGAAAACACTTGATACAAATGCCGTGCAAAATTTTTATATTTCTTGTGAACAATTATTCATTTTAGTGAAGGCAAATGGCAAATCTTTTCCTGCAGTTTAATCATGATAAATTAGAGTATAGTGATCTTAATTCCAAGATGGGGAACTAATACTATCTGGTTAATTTAACTTAAAATTTTTTAAGAGTCATTTGTATTTATGTGTATTAAGTATTGTTTGAGAAATACAATCAAGAGCTAAAAAATTATGACCACCCCTACATTTTGCAATGAACTCGCTTGGATGACGTGGAAGGCACGTAGTTTGATTTCGTTTGGACTGCTATGGTTTACTTTTTGCAACACGAGGGCTAATGAGACCGGGACTTACAGCTTAAAGCCAATTCCAAACGGCTACGAACATCCATGCCACTATGGGATTCGAACCCAAGAACTCCGGTACCGAAGGCCAGCCCCCTAACCAATTGACCATCGTTCGTCGTGGAAGGCACGTGATCAGATGGAAGTGGTATTTAACTGTTGCTGGACAGTCTAAAGAATCATTCTTTCACTTACTTCTGTGTGTAAGGGGAAAGTCTGCGTATCTAAGCGATTTTGATAGAGGGCAGATTGTAATGGCTCGAAAGCTCGGGACAAGTATTTCCGAAACTGCACGACTCGTGGGTTGTTCGCGATCTACAGTTGTTAGTACTTATATAAAGTGGATGAATGACGGTGAAACCAGAAGTAGACGACATGCTGTTGGACATCCACACGCTATCAAAGGAAAAGATCTTCGGAGACTGTTTCGCATAGTGAAGAAAAACAGTGGCTCAGCTGACAACCCAATACAATGCAGGGTTAAGTAAAATAGTATCGGAGCACACTGTTCAGAGAACAATGTTGGATATGGGGCTAAGCAGAAAACGTCCTACTCGTGTGCTCCCGTGTCAGAAGTAGGAGTGGTTCCAGAAACATGATGCTAAATTACAGTTAATGTCCTGGCCGCCTAACTCACCGGATTTCAATCCGATAGAACACATTTAGGATGTCATGGGACGGCAGCTCAGAGTTCAAAGACCTGCAATTCGCAATATCTCTCATTTTGCGTAACCGTTGCTTACACATTTGGTACAATCTGTCTCCAGCCATCTACCAAGGATTTGTGGCATCCATGCCAAGGCTAGTTGAAGCTGTGTTGCTTGGTGGGCCAACTCGTTATTGACAGGTGGTCATAATGTTTTGACTCTTGAGTGTATAAAGTCAGTAATTTGTAAAATAAAATTCAAAAATTAGATATTACTAAAAAATCTAATCACTGATGTTTGAGTGAGTAATAAACGGGATATCCTTCCCCTTTTCTGAAATGGAAATTGTTTTTGTCTTATCTCCCTAAAACATAAGAGTAATTTTACTATGAAATCGTCAGGGACTTGAATATACACTATCTACCGGTAAATTATATTTGATATCTATTTTATAATACTATTACTTTATTCAAAGCTCAATGCTACCTTTAATGATAGTTTGACTAAAGCATCTTTATATACCTTTTGTGTTGTTGTTGTGTCTTTAACGTGAATCTAAAAATCTCCAAGTCAAGCGAAACAAGTTTCGCATAAAATTTTGTTAAGTTTATTTTGACACCTGTCATGAAAAACTAAGATTAGAGGGAAACAAAACGCACCTTCGGATATATTTTCCCTAAATTTTCTAGCTCTGGGCCTAAATCTGACTATTGTTGGAATAGTTTCACCATCGGTGTTCATGATAATGTAGACCTAGAAAGAAACAATGGAGGAAAAGAGTCTAGATAGGGAAGTTATAATTATTCTAAATAAATGCAGACTGCCAACGATGGTTGAATGGGTAGGATGCTGATCTTCTTTACTGTTGTTTGTGGGTTTGAATTCAGCTGTTGGAAATGGAAGTTCATTGGCTTTTGCACTTTTACCGAGGTACTTTTCCACGATGATCTGCACGTGAATGCACAGCTGTGGGAAAAAAAGTCCTAGGGGAATTTAGTACTTCGATTGTTCACGTCGACCCCTACAGAGAAGGTATATATCACGGAATGGCAGCGTAACGGTCAAGCTCGCACAGAGACTTAACCGTGAGTTATGGAGGCAGAGGCTAAAAATAATGTCAGAATGCACAAAAGGGGCTACTTTAATGAGTCCACCTGCACTCTCGAAGGGGGTGCAGATGATGTGGGAAAATTTCACGAAACAAGCGATTGGCAAAGAAGAAAAAGGGGCGGTAAAACCGAGGCGAGGAGTTGGGAAACAGAGGGAAGAAAGGAGTGGAAGTCGGGATTCGAGAGCTGCTGGACATCAAAATCCCAAGCCCGGCTCACCAGCACCGACTCGTCCCGTGCGCCCGGACAAACACCGCATGAGGAAAGCCCCTGCCTCATCCTTTGAACCAACTGAAAGATCGACACATCGCGTGAGGAAAGCCCCTGCCTTCTCCCCTGTGCCTGTACGGGAGGTAAAAAAAATAACATTCATAACTGTCATTTAGGCCTCTGTTAGTAGTTAAAATTATAATTAAGGAATAAAGCATAACTAAAGAGTTGCTAGTTATGTTATATGATAATCAATTATATAAATTTGTAAATAGTGTACAAAATAAATGTCTTAATCTCAATTTAAGGTATCATATTTTTACTGTGTTTACCCTTTGTAAACGAACACTGGTGTTAAGGTTGTAAATACATTATAACAGCACTATTTTTTTCTTTATAGGGTTTTGCATCACTGTCAAAGAATAAAATATTTTGACACAGTGTTGCACAAACCGGAGTTTGAGAGAAAATTTTTGAGGGTCGCTAAATTCAAAGAAATTGAAATTTATGAAAAATCTAGAACTATTTATTTCAAAGAATGGAAATAATACAAGCAAAGAAACTGACAATTATTATTTGACGAATGTGATATTTGCGATCGCTATCACAGAGCTTTAAAACTCCGTTACCATGCATAGTGATCCGCGGTATTTGCTGATCACTTCCACTTATAACAAATGCCAGCATTCTCACTCACTCCTACGCAAAGCAAAATGTTTAGACGAGAGAGCAAATGGAGGGAAAATATTTGAAATTATTTATATATACAGGGTGTCCCAAAAGGTCGTTTACAAACTTAACATGCTGGTCTGTCATATCACGATGAACAAGATTTACATAGGAACTTGTGTCTGAAAATGCAAACTGCGACCACTAGAGTGCTGTGATCACGAGTGTGGAGAAGGAGAAAAAAAAATGATATCGACAGCGGTGTTAATATGATTTTTACTACAGATGAGGATTACATCACAGCAAATGCTCAAAATTGTTTCCCTTCGCCACAATGCACGTTTCACAACGTCGGCGCATGGATTCACGAACCCGTTCAATTTGGCCAGGAGTGTCACGGTCATCGAACATTATATATATATATATATATATATATATATATATATATATATATATATATATATATATATATATATATATATATATATATATACTGGGCATTGGTGATGGCAAGACCCCTCCTCCAGATTTTTTTCTCAATACTCTTTAAGAAGGTTTTGCCAATTATATCATTTAAACAAAGGTAATGGCAACAATTTCGTTACTTATTTTATTAATAAAGAATTAAAATCACAGGTACTTGAAGCCTTTTACCAGAGTCGCGAAAACTTCATTTAATTTTTTTTCATCTATTTAAAACTTTACAAGAAATATCGGTGTACTAAAAATATCTCTCGATAGGTGACGCCACATTTACAGTAATGCAGTTTCTTTCCAATAATTCTTCCTACATTTCAGTCTTTTGTAATGAATCCCCCCTCTTGCATTTAGAACGCTCTCGGCTTATTATCCCCCCCCTCGGTTCTCCCGACACTTCATTAGAAACGGCAATTCGCTGGAAATGAAACTGGAAAACACTCAATCACGGTCAAAGCAATGCATACATTACCGTGAGGTGTTTCCCAGAGATGCAGAAGTATATCTCGGCCTATTTGTAAATTCGCTAATAGAGTCCTTCCAATGAATGCATGCAAATTGCCTCTTTCTCCGCGCTGCAGTTCTCTAACAGGAATTATCGCAGCAAACTTAATAGCCGAAAGCGCCAAATATGCCCGGATTTATTGTCATTATTTTACGCGCTGAGTTTTCAAATTTCATAAAATTGCGTTTCTGCCAGAAAGTACTAAAACTTAAATCAATAAAGTCTTTGCAAAATTTCGAGCTTTTCATCTCGCTCCGTCGTATTCAAATTTGCTCAATGAATGTAATTTCATAAATTCCTTATTACTTCAAAGCGCTACTCGAGAAAATCTGGGTAATGGTAGAACATCATTTTTGATTCTAAAGTAATTCCTGTGTTAGCAGTTAGCAAATTTTCCCATTTGCCTTATTCCTTTAGACTTAAAATCATTATGCATTTAAGAGATAAGAGAGGTTTAAAGAAAATATTTAAAATAATATTTTCTTTACGCATCAGTAAGAATCGAAACCGTGGAAGTGAAGGGAACTAGGTTCCTTGTTTTAATTGAGGTTTTTAAAAATTCCTATGTAATTTATTTTTATCTTATATGTCGTGAAAGCATTACTTTAGAGATCTAGCGAATTGGAAAAGGCACTATGACCTTACCTCTTTCGAGAGAGCACAAGTCAAGCGTAAACTTTCTTATACCTATTACTTTAATGTTTAAAAGAACAATATATTCCTATTGCATTCAAGATGTTTAATATGTTAGCTAAAGTTTTATAAAGTTTGTTAAAGATTTTTAAAAAATTGTGTATGATTTATTCTCATGTTTTATTTCATAAAATCATTACCTTTATTTATTAAAATTGAGACATCTAGCGAATTGGAAAGGCACAACAACCTAATAAGCACAATTCTGACATAAATACCTATTAGTTTTATGTTTAAAAGGACAACATATTCCTATTGCATTCATGATGTTTAAAAGGTTTGTTAAAGTCTTATAAAGTATGTTAAAGATTTTTAAAAATTGTGTATGATTTATTCTCATGTTTTATTTCATAAAAGCATTACCTTTATTTCCTAAAATTGCGATATCTAGCGAATTGGAAAATACACTATGACCTGATAAGATTTCGAGGTAAAGAGCACAATTCAGACGTACATTTTCTTGTACCTATTAGTTTTATGTTTTTATAAGAACAATATATTTCCTATTGCTTTCAAGATCTTAAAAAGGTTTGTTTAAAGTTTTATAAAGTTTGTTAAAGATTTTTAAAAATTTGTGTATGATTTATTCTCATGTTTTATTTCATAAAATCATTACCTTTATTTCCTAAAATTGCGATATCTAGCGAATTGGAAAAGGCACTATGACCTAATAAGATTTCGAGGTAAAGAGCACAATTCAGAGATACATTTTCTTGTACCTATTAGTTTTATGTTTCTATTAAGTACAATATATTCCTATTGCTTTCAAGATGTTTAAAAGGTTTGTTAAAGTTTTATAAAGTTTGTAAAAGATTTTTAAAAAAGTTGTGTATGATTTATTCTCATGTTTAATGCCATAAAAGCATTACCTTTATTTCCTAAAATTGAGATATCTAGCAAATTGGAAAAGGCACTGTGACCTAATAAGGTTTCGATTTAAAGAGCACAATTCTGACATAAATAATACCTATTAGTTTTCTGTTTAAAATAACAATATATTCCTATCGCTTTCAAGATGTTTAAAAGGTTTGATAAAATTTTATAAAAGTTTCTTAAAGATTTAAAAAAAAATTGTATATGATTTATTCTCATGTTTTATGTCATAAAAGCATTACCTTTATTTTTTAAAATTGATATATCTAGCAAATTTGAAAAGACACTATGACCTAACAAGATTTTGAGGTAAAGATCTCATCCAGCTTTATCTTTCTTATTCCTAATATTATTGTGTGTTTATAGGTGCTATGTCCTCCGAATGTGTTTACAAGACATCTACAAAGATTTTCAATAAAAAAAGCCTAACAGAGAAGATTAAAAACATTATTTTAATGTTCTGTAAAATTTAAAATTTGTGACACAACAGCGTTTACTTCCGATGTACAGATATCTTATATGATAGAGTTAGAGTTCCATTTTCATATGTTCTAAATAGTGTTACATGTTAACCCTTTGACAATTTCATTTTTTTCCAGAATTCGGTCAAAGAAAGGTCACATTTTTATATTGCATTATTTTGTTCTTTTACATCTTTAAGTAAAGATATGTTGTTAAAATTAACCATTCTAATATTTTTAACATTTATTACAACTTTTTTTCTTTCTATGAAAGCCTCACAGAACTGAAGTTTACCTTTAGTCTCATCGATATCCAAGTTAATTTTTGGAATTCCAGTGAAAGCAAATCTAGGAGGCGGATCCGAAAGATTTTCACAATTAATTAAAAAAAGTTCTCTTGCTTGACTGATTCCATCTGTACTACTATCAGAGTCACTACTATCCAGGTCATCTAGTAAATTTTCGCTACTATCATTTACAGATAATTCAGTTTCTGATTCCGAGTCACAGTTCTAATCAAAAGAAATTAGCTCCATACGCTCTGAATTATCCATTATTTAAAAGTAAAAATATATTATTCGACTTTTACATCAATAAAATTATCAGACGGTTATTAAAATATAACCAGAAAGCTATAAACTGAAGGATAACAATTCGTCTTCTGATACAAAACATGCAAAAAAACCCGAGCTTTCGAACCAATCAGAGTAGTAAAGGCAATAAACTGCAAACTATCATTTACTGGACATCTATACGAAAAATTTGTTACTATAATTGGAAAAAATACATTAGAAACAGTGCAAGCAAAATAGAAATCAGATTACCCGTACGGCGTACGGGCAAAACATGGAAGGGGTTAATTAGTCATTGACCTTACTAAAAATATTTATAATCCTTCTGAAATGGTTTATAATTAAACTAATAGACAATGGATGCCTTGACCATTTAGAGCAGAGATTGACAAATTGTCGATCTTGAGGTAGATGGCTAGAAATTTTCGGTAGATTACAGCGTCAGGATTATCTTGTGTTGCTGAGTTATTTTTAAAATCCCTATCTTCAAATTATAAAAATATTTGAAGGCTTGATTTTAAGGAAAAATATATAATTTTGCTCCAGGTTTGTTTATAAGTGAAAATAATCTTCAATTTTATTTATCTTTGTGAGGTTTAATTTTCGAGTATAATATGAAAAGCAGTTACAGAAATAGATTAAAGAACATTTTGAAAGCGGTATTGGAATTCCAGTGTTTCCAACATTACAAAAAGCTTGTTGATGATTAATAATAGTACCCATTTTATAATGCTTATTAATACCTATTTTTATATTTTTAATTTGTTGTAAAAATACACCAAAAAAAAAAAAGAAAACTTGTAAGATCAAGATAACTTGTAAGATTATATTTAAAAAATAATCTCAATTTTATTTGAAACTGAAGCTAAATTTCTCTCTGAATTGATTTACTTTCAAAATCTTCAAAAGGAGTTGCCCATTTTGGGTTTAGTTTGGCTTGGAGCGCTACGGTCTACTGTTTTGCACACGAGGAATAATGAGACCAGGATCTACTGCGTAAAGCCGATTCCGAACTGCTACGAGCATCCATGCCATAGTGGGATTCGAACCCATGAACTCCGGTACCGACGATCAGCGCCCTAACCAATCGGCCAGCCTTCAGCTGCCCGTTTGGGAATTTGGTAAAGGTGAACTTACATTTCAGTGTCACATAATCTGATAACCCTATGAAGTTTCACCTCAGAAATACTAACCTCAGAAAAAAAATCACATAAATACTGATGATTGAAAAGTAATTTATTTTACATGATATTAACTGATTAATTCATTAGCATTTTGCTTATACTAATTATGTTTGTACAAATAAACGTTGTTTTTTTTTCTGCATGCTATCGAAATGGAGAATGTAGTTACGTTTTGAAAGCTTTTTTTTAACTTTACGGGGAGCACTGTTATTTCAGAAGTATTTCAAAAGATATCCGGACTAGATAATTTAGTTGAATTGAAACGAAGTAGTTATATAACGTTTTACTATGTTATTTAACTTCATATTTACGTGAATTAGCGTTTTCCCCAATACAGAAAAAACACTAAACGAAAGGGAAATAACAACAAATGTAAAGAAGAAAATAATAATGTCTTTATCTTCTAAATCTAAGGTTTCTGCTTGTGAATTATTAATCTAAGCACTTATACAAAAACAAACGTGCAATAGGATAACTGTAAAAATCATTAGAAATTTTATTTTTTAAAATAAGATTCGTTCATTCTAAAAAATTGTTATTTTTACAGAATGAGAGTATAAAGCTGGTTTAATATAGCAGTAAATGAAAAGTCAACGTAAATAAAACACAAGTAGATAGAAACTGAATGCTGGGACATGTCTCGGACAAATGAGATCGAAATAGTGATTCAGAGAGCAAAACTGAGTAAACAGATATAAAATAGACACCTTATATAGGCTAAGTGCCAAACCTATTTCACAGAAAGGGGGTGGCATACTCCAATGGCGAAAAGTCTGCATTCGATCTTAACTTCTGTTTAACGTATGCTAACTTTGTATTTATTGCTATATTCTAGCTCAATGGTTTTATATATTTTCTCATATGGTTAGCTTAGAATTCAGTAAATATATCATTTTTTTTATATACATAATTTGCTACATGATAGAAAATTGGAAACAAGGCTGATAATTTATATCAGGTAGAAAGTACAGTGCATGTGTGTAACATAAAATTAATAATAAAAAGATATAATGAAATACATTTAAGTCTAAAAAAACGGAAAAAATAAACAAACAAAAACAAATACATTCTTTAATTGCTCATCGTCTTTGGTCTCGTCTATCAATCTTAGTTTGCATTGGATAAGTTTTTGCTAATAAAATAAAATAAATTTTTATCATTTACTTAAAACATTTCACCTATCAGGTACTTCTATCCATTTGTTGCATTTTTCTGACGACTGATATTTGAGCGCGGGTCACGTACTAGTTTTTACATCAATCGATGTGATTGATGTAAAATTAAATAATTTTTGATTTAGTGAGATTTAACTGAATAACTAAATTTATGTGTAAAACACCCACTCCGCTGCGAAATGTACCCTCACACAATGTATTATTTTTATATATTTTTTGAAGTGTTTGAAAGCTGACATACTGAGGAATAACTGAAGAAACAGTTACATAGGAATTAATTGTATAGGAGATGTTTGTGAACTATGATAAAAAAAATATATGTGATGAGAGAAGAGGGCTGAGAACAGTAATCCCGCTTGATTCTCGTCTCTAAAAGCAATTAAAATTTTTCTTTACATTTTTCAGTTTGTACCATAATTTTGAAGCTGGGATTCTCTGCTTCTATTCGTTTTGTTTCTTTATACGATAGATAAATGTATAACGGGACCTTTCAAACCACAATTCGATTTCCTTAAAATAAGCTAAACACCGGAATCCGTTGAACTAATTCAATTTCGAGATTGAGATTGTAGGAAAATAATTGAATTTCTAAAATGAGAGTCAGGTAATTGAAAAAAAAAAGATGAACGTTAGAGAGTATTTCGGTGAGTTTGTGATTAGAGCGAAGTAAATCTATATACTTACCATAGTGTATTTTGTCTAAATTTTCATGAATAATTTATTTATAGATTTTATAATAAATTCCTTGAAATGTCTAGTATAACATTTATTTACAAACTAGCATTGTTATACTGATAGTTTAACTCACTGCGAATCCGTGAAAGAACGTTTTTATACGGGAACAGTTCTCCTCAAATTATTTTCTGCGTATGCTCGTTACAAGATTTTTTTAAACTTATTAAAATTTGTGAACATTACTAGTTTTTCCTGAAGTGTCAAAAAATAGTTTTCCGTCATGAAGACAATAAAAACTTTTCTTCTAAATACGACTGTTTACTAGAGGTAGACTAATCTACCATGATTATAAATGTGGAGGAAGGTTTAAACAAGCTGGCCTTAAAAAAAGCTAGACTTCATTTGCAATTAAAAATCAGTTGTTTATAACAATCTGGCCTTAAAAAAAGCTAGACTTCATTTGCAATTAAAAATCAGTTGTTTATAACAAGCTGGCCTTAAAAAAAGCTACATTTCATTTGCAATTAAAAATCAGTTGTTTATAACAAGCTGGCCTTAAAAAAGCTAGACTTCATTTGCAATTAAAAATCAGTTGTTTATAACAAGATGGCCTTAAAAATGCTAGACTTCATTTGCAATTAAAAATCAGTTGTTTATAACAAGCTGGCATTAAAAAAAGCTAGACTTCATTTGCAATTAAAAATCAGTTGTATATAAGTTACTGATTATGACATACTGATTTCAAATTTTGTTTTCACATAAATTATGTAAGTTTGTAAGAGGAAAAATCAAAGGATGTGTCTTAATTCTTTTCTCAATTATTTTATTTTCCTAGTTAATTATTAAAATTAGTTTAAATTCGTCTGATGAATAATCTTTCGACCTATTTTGTGGTAAATATCTTAAAGCCTAATCCTTAGGGAAGGCTGTTTACCACCGAGGGTTAAAAAATATAATGTTTTCGGCTAAAAATTAGATAAAAATGACGCATTTTACTTCAAAATGAAAGTAATATTACAACTGAAATAAAAAACATATTTAAATAAAAGTGGAATACAAAGAAATGTCAACCTTATTTAAAAATGTTATAACCAACTGTTCAAACGAATTGTTTAAAAATTTTAAAAGTTTTGCAAATTGTTCAAACGAAACACCAGGCTCACGATGTTTCAAAAGTGACTGAAACTGGGACAAATCCACTGCAGAGCAAATTCATCAAACAGAAACAATAATTGGTTTCTAATAATAAGGCATCAAAAAACGATCCGTGAACGATTCTTGACAGCATGATGGTTAGCATATCTATCCAGAAGGTTCAGACAGAGCATTTCTGCTTCCATTGTAAGGTAAAAATATATTAAAATGCAGAATGAGAAATGCTAATGGGTAGGGCAATCACTTTTGGTGATAAAGAACTATAAGTTCGAATCTTATTGTAGTCAGAAATGTTCCAATTCTGTTAGATTTGTCTTTAACCAGTAGGTCTTGGTCTCATTACCTCAGTGTAGCAAAATATAACCCGCAGTGCTCCAAACTGATATGATAGTCGTATCTAAGAACAGGTTATGAAAGTCCTGTTAATGTTTGTCAGTGTAAATGGTTAGTATCTCTATCCAGAAGATTAAATCAGTTTTCCAGCGTATCTTAACTTTATAGGTACTTTGGACTCACAAAATGATAGTTGTAGCTTACTTGAAAACCCTTTCTATTTAAAGTCTACCTATTCATCGAGACGCGAACATATAAAGAAAATTACAGAGAAAACTGGTACAACTATTACTAATATAATAGCCTAGATGATTCCGGGTGATACCACCTTTTAAAACGTATTAAAAATCAATAAAAATCAATAAAAATTGATTTTTATTTTCATTTCAATGATTGATTAACTATTTGGTGATTAAATTTAGTAATTGATTAAATGCTTGGAAAATATTGAAATTTTCGACTTTTGTTATTATTGGAGGATAGACAGATTATTGTGTCTACTTTACTTGAGTTTCTTGTTAGCGTTATTATTATTTTTTTGCATCTTCCACAACATGAGATAGTAGCATGAAAAAAAAAAGTAATCTGAATCTATAGATCAAATAAATATACTCATAAATCTATATGCCTCGTATGTAATAAATATCTTCAGTTGATATATTCTTATAACTAATGCCCTCTAAGTTCCTACACAACACCTCTGGAGGTGGCAAACAGGGTCTGGGAGTCTTCCCTTCGCCCCTGCTTCTAAATTACGAGAATCTACTTGAGCAAAGTCGGTCTTTCACCACAGCGGTGCTCCTCAAATGAATGGAGTACCCTTCAGGAGGATTAGACACTCTTCACCCCTAGTGGTTTCTCGCTTGTGAAGCTACACATTAACCTTAACTATGGAACAGTCTCGTATTGCCACGACGGTAATACAATATTGCAGTCGAGATATGTCACAGACAACACTTACATCGTAATGACATGAAAAGTAGCTAGAGATGGGAACTTGGTGCCATAATTTTCAGTCTCTGGAGATTTCTGATGTCATTATGTCGACCACAATATAGTAGTACCCAGGGTCTATGAGACCTGGTGTTGGCTTTCCTGCACCAGGGGATGGGTAACTATAACAAAGCATACAAAATGAAATGTAACAAACATATTCAAATATTTTGATGTCACACTCTCTCAAAAAATGCTAATATATTAATCTAAGGGTCAGTGAGCACCATGCATATGACCTCTTTATTTTGATTAACCTGTGACTTGTTGTTTTTCTCGGGTTTGCTTGTATGTCTGGCATGAATCATGGTGTGAGGAACGCATTATCTTCCTGCCGTAAATTTTCGTGTTCCAGACCACAAAGAAAAGTAAACAAAAAAAAAAATTCTAAAAGTTTCAAACAGTTAACCATTCTTGCAACATTGTTCTTTTTAAAGTACAAAAAGTGTTTTAATAATAAGCTGCGTAAACATTTTGTTATTTTTTAAAATTAGCTCGCAAATGACCGTATTAAGTCGAATTCTTTTCAAAAGATAAATGACTGACGGTTGATGAAGCGGGAAATCACTTCACTTCGACAGTCGTTAACAACGTGTAGAAAAAGACGACCGTGTTTGTCTTTTCGAATTCTTCGCCATTCTCGACGACAGTGTAAAAAACACGAGCGCCGAAAAACGTTAATTGTTTTCTGGAGAGGTTCTTGAAAGTCAAAGACACTTAAAAGAATTCGGGAGGCAATTGTTTTTATGCGAACGCAGTTCTTACGCCACAAAAAAAGAAACTTATTTTTTACAACTGCTAAGCAAATTAAGAACCCAGGAATTTACGTACCGTGAAATAAGCGTAAACCGATTTTTGCTTTAAATATAGTAAATGTATTTTCAAGAAAATAATTATATACATGTTGCATAGCAAAGTCCTTAACCTGCATTTTTATAGACATCCGTTATTTACATACATACATTTAAACTACACAGGAAAATAAGAAAAGCATTTTTTTGTGGTATTTTTAAATTTGAAAATTCAAGTTTAAGAAAATTTCGCAATCTAAATTTGAATAGGTTACCTTGTTTCCTATAATTACATTTTGTAAAAATCAAAACTTGACAAAGTACCTTAATATACAAACAATCATTTCTCTCCGAAAAAAATTTACCGGATATTTAAATTCAATGTTTATGAGAATTTTTCACCTTCTTTGGGGATCAGTTAAAAGATTAGTTATAGGAATATGAGGTTAAAATCAGATTACAATATTCCTTAACTGTTCGAGGTTTGGTTTGGTTTTGGAGTGCTACGGTCTACTTTTTGCAACACGAGGGCTAATGAGACCGGGACCTACTGCTTAAAGCCGATTCCGAACTGCTACGAATATCCGTTCCATAGGGGGATTCGAACCAACTATCTCCGAACCCAAGAGCGGAACCTAACCATTCGGCCATCATTCGGCAACGGTTTGAGGTCAAGCGTATCATATACCTAACATCTTCTTAATTGACTGAGGCCCTTAGCTAGTAATGATAAATTTTACTATAACAGACATTATGTTACATATAATGGTAATTATAAATACTACATAAATGCTGTATCTAAAATATCGTAAGTGATATTCACGTCCATTGAAAACAATTTAAATGACGTTGTCTGAATGATAAACTCGTTCTCTAAGGGTTAACCACATCGTAAGCCGTGGGAAGATTGCTTCAAACATTAATGATCTTACGAAGTACATATGCAGTAAGTTCAATGCCCATTATAGATCTGCTAACATTTTGTATTGCATCTGACTGTCAGTTAATAGATGGATATTTTTCAAGAAGTGGTAAAAGCCGTTCTGTTAACTTCTAAACAAAGAAGTATGTGGTACCGTATAGTGTGCACTCAGACTGTATGGAAAATCACTCCAAATTTGGTTTTCAACTATAGACGATGAAGGAAAGTAAGCAGATAGGCTCAAGAAAAGAGGTGTGTGATTGTCTTTCCTATGTGACATGTGTAGAAGAGCGTGACTTATTATAGGTATGGTGATTAAAAATGCAATTATTTACTTAAAAAAGATTAAATTTGTTTAAAACCATGACATGTGAATAATAATATAAATTACAAACTCATCCTACAAGCGTTTAAATTATATGACTAGCTTAAGACTCACACTTTAGGTTCAACGTTGTACAGAAACTGCAAAAGAAGAAAAAATACCAGTTTTTCATACAAAACTGGGCTGATCACTTTAGCCGAAGCAGAAGAAAATTTACAAAAAGGGAAAATAAAGTAAGTTTGGTTTGGTTTGGTTTGGAGCGCTACGGTCTACTGTTTTGCACACGAGGGCTAATGAGACCGGGACCTACAGTTTAAAGCCGTTTCCGAACGGCTACAAACATCCATGCCAGCAACGGGATTCTCCGTAAACTCCGGTTCCGAAGAGCAGCGCTCTAACATTCGGCCATCGTTCGGCGAAAATAAAGTAAGAGTAATGTATAAACCAAAACACACACATACACACATAAAAAGTCATTAGGCGGCTCGACCAGTAAATTTAAATACTTCTATTTACAGGTTTAAGATGTCAAAAACTGGATACATATATATAACTATTGTATATTTAACCGCCGATTAATATCACACCAAGTACAAGTTTTAATAACAAAATTAATAACAAATTATAGCAAATAATCATCAATAAAATAAATATGAATTTTCCCAAACACTTCTATTTACAGGTTAAAAATGTCGAGAACTGGACACACACACACACACATATATATATATATATATATATATATATATATATATATATATATATATATATATATATATATATATATATATATATATATATATATATATATATATATATAACTATTGTATACATAACCGCTGGTTAATCCCTCAACAAGCACAAGTTTTAATAAATGTAATCCACTCGCCTTTAGGATTGCGACAGCCTTTTCATCTTTCCATGGCAAATAATCGTCAATAAAATATGAATTTTCCTAAATACTTCTATTTACACGTTTAAAATGTCGAGAACTGGATACATTTTGTACGTTATACATAGATATAACTATTGTACACATAACCGCTGATAAATCCCTCAACAAGTACAGGTTTTAATAACAGTAATCCACTCCCCTTTAAGATTGCGACAGCCATTTCATCTTTCTATAACAAATAATCATCAATAAAATAAATATGAATTTTTTTAAATACTTCTATTTACAGGTTTAAAATGTCGAGAACTGGATACACACACACATACACACACACACACACACACATATATATATATATATATATATATATATATATATATATATATATATATATATATATATATATATAACTATTGTATACATGACCGCTGATTAATCCCACACAAGAACAAGTTTTAATAACAGTGATGCACTCCCTTTGGGATTTAAGCAGCTTTTTCATCTTTCCATGGCAAATAGTCATTAATAAAATAAACGTGCATTTTCCCTTTGATTATAAATGGTTTTGCGAGAGTAATACTTATCCCTAAAATACAAATAAAAACATAAAATTTGTAAAAATAAAATACATTTCTTTACATTCTATTGTTTAATTGATAATAAAATATAGAACACCGGCAGAAATTCAGAAGGGTTAGTTTAGTTTGGTGTGCTACGGTCTAATTTTTGCAACACGAGGGCTAATAAGACCAGGACCTACAGCTTAAAGCCGATTCCGAATGGCTACGAATATCCATGCCTCAGTGGGATTCGAACCCATGAACTTCGGTTCCGAAGGCCAGCACCCTAACCAATCGGCCATCGTTGGACGAAACTCAGAAGGGAAACAACTAACGAAAAAGTTAAATAATAACATAAACGATGGGAGTAACAGATAATTTCATTAGAGAATGCAGTGTATATCTTTTTTACTGTAGATTCTTCCCCCCTCGCTGAAAAGGAACATTGCAACCTTCTCATTCGGCCATTGCTCCGACTAATAAGCGGGAATAAAGAAAGGGATTAAATTACACTCTAATATTTAAGTAAAATTTAACGGAGGTATTTGAACATCTGAATTCCCTCCAATTGTGTTTCCGCCTGAGAGATTTTTGCAAAATTATGCATCGCAATCGACCTGTTTGTTCGAAAACACCGCACTTCGCTTAAAGAACGCTCGTACATCCGAAGTGTGTGTGTCGAACTCTTTAGCCCCTCGTCAGATTCATCCCCTCGCTCTCGAAAGAATTCCACGGGATTAACATTTGCATACCTTTCCCTTAATGAGTCCCCGACGGCGCAGTTAAGTGTCTCGTCTGCATGATTAATGGGCCTCTACGATTCGTCTCTTGCAGTCACTCTGGGAGGGTCGTCACGCTTCAGCCTGTAACGACGAAAAAGAGAGTTCGGGAAACGGAAATGAGTCGGGTGAATTCAAGGGGGTGCAAACATCGGATGAGGAGCGGAGCGGACTTGAGTGTAGTGGACTGCACTTGGGATTTGTAGATTGTTGCTACCAGTTGAGGAATGAACATCAGATAAGGTGCGAAGTTGACTTATGGAGCTGTGCCGCAACACAAGACTCAACTTCACTCCGCTTTGACTAGACCTACTTTGAAAGCTGACTGAATTTCTTCCTTAATTTCTCCCACCAAAATCAGCTAGTACACAGTGTTTAAATATCCTAGCATAAATTAAACCACTCTACATTCGGTTCTCAACCGTTCTCAACTTCTCTGAATTCAAGTATTTTCCACTCTGCATCTAGCGCAACATTATAGATTCAGTACAGAGCATCATTAATGTAAAAAACAGTGACTAATGTACCGAAGTCAACAACTGGAAATGTTTGTGAAAAAAAGGATATCTTTCGGTGCTTAAATAAGAAATGTTTACTTTAGAGGTTTTAAAGTACATGAGTTGTCATACGATGACCAGCATAAGTATGATTATTTTTTACAGTACAATTCTTAAAATATTACTAAGGTTTCATCTAGAAACTAGTTACAGATAGCAAGTACATACAGCATATTAATAAATTTATACAAATATATTGTTGCATATTATGAGGCAAGCACATGGGCACATTGTTTTTTAAACATATAAAATTTTTGAGTTATTGTTACATAACCTACTCAGTGTGAGAGATAACAGAAGTAACGAGAGAAGAACTATATATCATTATAATAAACAATAATAAAGATACTGCATAAAATAGCACATTATGACTAAAAGTTTAAGAAATTTAGTTACAAATGAGGTGAAATATCTAGAGACGGTCTTAAATACATAAGAAAATTTTGAATTGCTTTTACAAAAAATATACACAGATTGTAACTCTTTCTTTAGCCGTTTTTAGCAGACATTGGATAACGGGCAATAGAGACGAAAACAATGGGTTAATGCCAAGTTAAATGACAAATCCGTATTTAGTCTGCAAACCTTTATCCACCTAAAAATAATTCGAAAACAAATGACAAACGCATTTCAACTAGAAACATAACTTCTGATGGAGCCATACCGTAGGATTATATAGACGCGTACTCATGCTAGATGATAGCACAGGCATCCATATTTTTGGAAGTATGTTGTGCCGAACGGTGGCCGAAGGGCAGAGCTCACCTCTTCGGAACCAGAGTTTAAGGGTTTGAATTCCGTAGATGGCATGGATGTTTGTAGCTTTCCGTAATCGACTTTAAGCAGTAGGTTCCAGTCTCATGGGCCATCACGTAGCTACAAAGTAGACTGTTGCCCTCCAAACCAAAGTATGTTTCTGCCATACAATATAGAAACAAAGTACTTGGATCTTTCATTAACCTGATTGGTTGAAGATTGAATAGGGCGCAGCTTTTTGTGCCGTAGTTCAGGGATATGAATCCCATCGTTCCCATGGATGTTTATAGTTATTCGGAATCAACTCTTAGTAGTATTATTCGGTTTCATTAGCCATCGTGTAGAAAAAAAAAGGGTAGATCATAATTTTCCATATTTTTGCTCTGCTGTAAAAAAAAAATTCTGTCTCTTGAATCAATACAATTTTTGAACATTGCACATAAGTTTACTGTTTTGACAGGTATGCCGTCTTATGTAATAGATAAAACTTCATTACAGTACTGTGTTTACGTGTAATACAAATAAATCTCTTACCGTGTAGTTTTTTTATATAAAAGGCAGTAAATAATGTTGAAATGATATTTAATCATTAATGAGGATAAGCTATAATAAGGGATGTAGCGATTATTCGGTTTATATTAGGTAGTCGGCCTATTTGGTTCTTTTGCAGATTATTCAGTCTAGTCGAATATCCCTGGCTAATGTTAGATCCCGAATGATTTTAAGAGAATAAAAAAACCCTTTTAACTGTACTTTTAAATATGTATAAAGGATAATATCGAGTTATTTCAATTGAAAGTTTAGGAAATTTTAAACATTTTTTTTCTCAATCTTTGAGAAACTATAGTAAGATTTTATGTTACTGGAAAATAGAGTATATCTACTTTACTATGTATTTATACCTTTATTATTATGGAACGCCACACTTTGGCAGTTGCCTCTAATCAAAGATTACTTTCTATAAGCAATTAACTGTTGCCTCAGCATTGTTCCCACGACACTAAACCACACACGGATTTTGGTCGTCTCTCGCTAAAGGTTACCTTTGCCATATGTAGTTAGAGAGATCGTTCTGACACCGTCCGGTTCAGATGCCCTTGGATTTTATGTTATGTTGAGAAGATGAAATAAAGATTACGTTCGGCTACGACGACTGATGTGTTTCTTCATCACGGAAGTGTAGCGGTACTCTTGGCAGCCCAGCATGCCCGGGCTGAATAAAATAATAGGGGCAATTTTAAAATGGATTTCAAGTGTAAATTTTGATCCAGTGTTTGTCTAACGTCGATTACATTTATATATATATTGCCACATTTCAAAAAGAATCTACCGAGCTTCATGGCACAATGGTTAAAGTCGTGGGCTACGAACCGAAAGGTCTCCGGTTCGATCCTGAGTCAGAACAAATTTATTTCAGTAATTTTATGTTCGATTTGTTAAGTAATTAAGAAGACTCCTAAATTATGCAAATTCTCCGTTCCATTAAAATAAATTTAGAATATTCTATTACATTATAAAAGTCTCTGTTAAAACTGGGAGCGGCAGTTGTTGTTTGAGTACGAGCTACGTAGCTTGGCATTTAATAAACGGTGTTATTTCTTTAACTTGACTCTTCATTCTGTGCCACCAGTACTTGCATCCACGTGACTATATATATATATATATATATATATATATATATATATATATATAAATGATATTTTTATCATTTTCGGTTCCCATTATATCTTTCCGGTATTCCTTTCTAACAATCCTAGCGAATGTTCTCGAATGTTCCCCTGTATATTCCGTCCGGTTTCATAGCTAAATAGCTTCTAACTCTTAAGTTACGTTATCCACGTGAATTGTACTTGATTGCTAATTGGTTGGCCAATTAGTTAAACAGATGTACAGTGTTTGCTATCAGTAAACATTAATAAACTACTATAGTTTAATCTAAAAATTTCATTGTCTTTCTCGTCTACCCAGCAAGACTGTAGGGTGGAAATATCCACTCGGAACTCCCTTCGAGATGAGGTAAACAGCCTTCATTATATATTCTACATGTATGAATAAAAGAAAAAAATGCTAAAGCTTAATTACAATGAGTCATATACTTGTTCACCGAAGTCGATGGCCAATTAGCTTTCAAGTTGTACCTGTTAACAAGGTTTAAGATAAATGCTATAAATAAAGAAAGATCCTTAAAAATGCTATAAATATGATTTAAATAAAGAAAGATAAGAGAAGATAGAATGACAGAGTAACGTGTTCATTATTTATTTTTTATACGAAGTCTACCAAACCCAAAGAAGAAAAGCAATGACTGGGGAGAATTTTTTTTCCTTTCATAAATCTGGAAGAAAGTCATTTCGTGACCTCATTAGACCTCATTCAGAATTTCGATTCTCCGAGTACTCCGAAAATAGAAAAAAAATCCTTTTTCTCACCAAAAAAAGTTTTTCTTCGATTGTCACTCGTCGTAACAGAAATTAATTTAGAAAAGGACGTAATTAATTTAGCAGAAGACCGTTACTCTTGTCTTTCTCAGATGAATAAAAACAGTATTTGTTACGGAAACTGCATCTATTAATATATAACGCAAAAAGATATTCGATAAGTATAAGTAAAAATAACGAATGTTGTTTAAAATAAAGGTAAACACAGAAAATGTTACTGTGCTAGGTTAAAAGTTTTACTAAAACTTTTTCAGAAAATGTTATATTTCTGTTTTGTGTAAGTATTGTTTTAGGATTACATTATGTGTTTTGCAAGTTTAACGCTTTTTAGGGGAAGGTAGCACCATCGAGTACTTTTAAAAAATTACTAGTTTAGAGCTAAGATCGTTGAATCGTCGATGAATAGTTACCAGTAGACTCACCGAGAAGCAACTCCTGCCTTTCTAATTCCTTTCTGCAAAATTTTTGGCTTCTTGTTTTAAGGGGACCAACACCTTTGTAAAACTTTAACACTTTTACTGCAATGGTAGTCACCGTTGACTGGCTCAGGACTTGGCTGCAGCTTCGTGGGAGCCACTGGTGACATAATAAGCAGTAAATAATAAAAGTACATAATTATAGTAAATATGGATACTGATAAATTTTTCAATAATACCATAGTTATTATAATGGTTCTAAGAAATTAATGCAGCATAGAACACACAAAATAATTTTATTAGTACATGAAAAATATACATTTTATCGGTGCATATTACGCTGGGTCAGATTGAAACTTTCAAGGCAAAGAAAAGGTGAATCAGCGCAATCGGAACAATGTCACCCCTTTTTTAGTCAAATTGTTTGCTCTAGTTCTTCCTAGCTGGTTTCAATGCTAAAGAATGGATTAATCACTTAACAATCAAAGCACGATTGTTAAAAAAAAAAAAAAAAAAAAAAAAAAGATAATCGTAACAATTGCCTACTGAGCCGTGGGAGTCACCGGTGACCCTTACCACGAAAACTGCTTCAAGCATGATTTAATAACTCATTTTATCTGCTGCAAATAATATTTTAATAATATATATCCTGAGTCAGGACAAATTTATTTCCATGATTTTATGTTCGATTTGTTTAGTAGTCAAGAAGTCTTCTAAATTATGCAAATTTTCTGTTCCATTAAAATACATCTAAAATGTTCTGTTACCATATAAAAGCCTCTGTTAAAACGGCGAGAGGCAGTCGTTGTTTGAGTACGAGATAGGTAGCTTGGCATTTTAATAACCGGTGTTATTTCTCAAACTTGACTCTTCATTGTGTACCACCAGTATTTGCATCCAAGCGTCAATATGATTCCAATAATGAAAAGATCCCCTTGGCGCCTTGGTCAAATCATCGAAATTGCATCTGGCAGTCAACACGTTAATATTCTGTTTTTTTTTTTTTCCAGAACATAAAAACAAATGACAAAGATCCAACGACTACCCAAGAAGAGATCAAACTGAATTGGATTTCATTTTACTAATTAGAATACAATCTAAAAAAATTTAAATCATTTTTACTGGCTAACTACGATAAGTACTCTATTTCGAATACGCAAATCCTTGCATTTTTATTACACTTCTAGTAATAGTGAGCCTTCACTTGGGAATACTAAAAAACACTACGGAAGTGAAAAAATAAAAGCTGTCAATGATAACCACATTTTTAATAACATTTTTGGAGTCATATCGAGGCATTTATTAACTGCTAAATGCGGCAAAAAAAGAATGATAAAGAATGAAGAAGTAAATGGTGTTACCTACGCTGATTGAATATGTGGAGAATTCTAATGAGCTTTGAGTGGAGCACCCCACCGTGGGAGGCATCAGTGACCCCACCACAAAAACGGTTTTAATTATGATTTCATAATTCAGTTTACTGCTGCAAATAATATTTCAGCATAATATGCATTGCATAATGAAAAGTCGTTGGGCAAACCATCGAAAATGCTTCTGTTATTGAACGTGTTAAATAAAAGATTTTTTTTTATTTTTCTGCTTATCCCAACTTTTTCAATTATTATCGTAAATACCTGGGATTTTCAGTATTTGTTATCTTTTTTTATTTAATTTATTTGATAAATTTCTTTTGTATCTCGAAAACAGAAAATGTTTTACAAAATGAAAAGTGAGAGGTTGTTCTAAAATTAAAAAAAAAAAAAAAAATCTGACACACTGTGCGCAGACTTACAACAACATAAAGTGAGTTTTATTGACAACATTTTCTTTTTTGTAAACAATATTTATTAGGTATAACGCTCTACTTATTTAAATTTTTAAAAGGCATCAGAAATATAACACCAAGAAATTTAATTAAAAAAATAAGTTTAGCTAATGTTTAGAAATTCTATTTCAAATACTATAAATACCAAATGAAACAAACAACAACGAAAAAGTTTGGTAGAATTTCATTGTAGGTCTATAATATATCTAATGAGGAAATTTTTAATTAATATGTACTATAGTTTTTTTTTATTTACAGTGCAAGCAAGTTGAAAGAATATCCTTTTAAATGAAATACATTTAATGTTTTTGTAGTTTCCTTAAAAGCTATGATATTAAATGCAGATATTGAATAATTTTGTAGGTTCTAATTCGAATATTTTGATGGAATTTGTTTTAAAAGATTCAGGTATGCACAGAAATTATAAAAATGTAAAAAAATCCCTCGAAATTTTGAAGGTTCAAGTGACGTGTCCCATAAAATATCCCATTTGGATTCAGGTTGGCCTAAAAGAGAAGTTAATGATTTTCTTTTCATGGGGTTGTAAAAACATAGTTGGTGGTCGGCATTGATGATTATAGACATAGCTTTTAGGTGTGTTTGGAAAGCAACAGTATACTTTTTTCCAACATGAGGGCTAATGAGACCTGCTGCTTAGCTTAAAGTAGATTTCGAATGGCTACGAACATCCCTGCCACATTGGGATTCGCACCTAATACCGAAGATCAGCTCCCTAATAATTTAGCCATAGTTCAACAATATAGCCATGAATTGGTTTGGTTTGGTTTGTTTTGGAATGCTACGGTCTACTTTTTAGCAACACTAGGGCTAAAGAGACCGAGACCTACAGCTTAAAGCCGATTCCGAACTTCTACGAACATCCCTGCCACAGTGGGATTCGCACCCAAGAACCCCAATACCGAATATCAGCTCCCTTACCATTCAGCCACAGTTCGGCAATATAGCTATGAATTCGTTTGGTTTCGTTTGGACTACTACGGTCTACTTTTTTTCAACGCGAGAGCTAATGAGACCGGGACCTACAGCTTAAAGCCGATTCCGAACGGCTATGAGCATCCATGCCACAGTGGGATTTGAACCCACGAACTGTGGTACCGAAGGCCAGCACCCTAAACAATCAGCCGTCGATAACCAATAGCCATGGAAAATGGGCCTTAAGACGTTTAATCTCTGGAACAGTTCTTATCATCTACGATACTTGCTCCGGTTTGAGGTCAGCCTCATTCAAAACGGCAATCATTTCCCAACTAACAATCAATCTAGAGTTGTTAGAATATTACAAAAATGTGAGGTTTCTTTTCTCAGTCGGAAATTTATAAAAATAAAAAGTAGATAAAGGGACAAACTTATGAACATTTCAACTGCATGTAATTACTTGCCAAATCTCACATTAAAAAATGATAACCATAAAGAGTGCCAGTATATAAATATTATAAAAAAATCTCTTCTGGCATTTCTAATTTATTATTAACGATGCTTCAACTTTTTATGTGCAATTCAGTTTTTTATATAATTTTATTAACCATTTTGTGGTAAAGTACTTTTTTATAAGTTCTTCTTACTGAAACAAACAAACTTTATTAAAGAAAGGATATCATGCATAAAAGTGTTAAAAATGAAGTCTATGAAAGAATAATATTAATATTGGTATTTTTGAAAAGTTGAAGTATGAACAGTACAGATAACGATATTAATTTTTGTGCTGCAAAGGTGATATCTTACCCAATGGCGGTAAAATTCGCCTCAAAGGGTTATTATGGATTTAATTAGAGAAATATAATTGTAAGCAATAAATAAAAGTAAGATTAAGAAAAAAAGGTTAATGTGTCTGTTCTTGATTCTTTTGGAAGCTCACGATTTGAAAGCTTCATAAATTTGGAGATCACTGACATATGATGACGTATGGATTATCGTGTTAAATAAGACCATGATCCTAACTGAGGTAGTGACAGCTCGTCAAAAAGAATGTAAAGTGAAGGATGACATCCTCTTTCCTACTTTGCTGACAAAGTGTGTCGAACGAGGCATTCACTACGAATCTCTTGCCTTATCTACTTGTCATTCTGCTCTTTCGTTATTCCTCTCAGCCCGCTAAAATGCGAAACATTCAGTATGAGCCATTTACTATTATAGCAGGAAAAAATTATCATTTTTTGTCAGAAATGGGGCTAGCTGTACATTGTTTGTAGAAATATTACGCTATAAGTGTTAATGAAAAGTTATAACAGTGTCGTTTTAACAGCAAAACTGAAAAGGGAAATGCCACTTTTATTTTTGCGTTTTATATTGATTCCTTTTATGTAATTTTAAAATACATCTATACTGGATAATGGGAAAACAGCAAGAACCGTGGAGTTCAGAAACATAGTGTGCTGGTGGTCGACATAGGCGACTATAACCATGGTAAATGAGTTTAACCTGCAGTTCTCTGGAGCAACCATTGTCGTCTACGACTCCAGATTTCGACTGGCCTGCACTTCAATAAAATGACAGTTCTCCAAGCAGAACTAAGACTAAATCAAGAATAGCTAAAATATCTAATCGTTAGAATATGCTCCAGTTTTACAATCTGTCTCTCTTCAATAAATGGTAATAGTTTTCCAAGCAGAACTAATAGCAAATCAAGAATCGTTAGAAAATTTAATCCCTAGAGTATGCTTCAGGTGTACAATTGGTCTGTTTCTCTCAATTAAACGTCAGTAGTTTTCTATACAAAACTTACAGCAAATCATGAATTATTAGAGTATGCTTCAGGTATCTATTTAGTTTGATTCTCTGAATAAAACGACAATAATTTTCTAAGCAGAACTAATAGCAAACCAAGAATCCTTTCAATATACTCCGGGTTTATATTTAGCCCGTTTCTCTTAATTAAACGTCAATAGTTTTCTTAGCAGAACTAAGAGCAAATCAAGTATAATTAGGATATTTTACAGGTTTATATTTGGTCATTTCTGTCAATGAAACAATAGTTTTCTAAGCAGAACTAACAGCAAATCAAGAATCATTAGAATAAGCTCTAGGTTTACATTTGGTCTCTACTTCTTAATTAAACAATAATACTTATTTAAGCAGAGATAATAGCAAATCAAGAATCGTTATAATATTTACTCGTTAGAATATGCTCCTGATTTACAACTGGTCTTTCTCTTTCTCTCAATAAAACGACAATAGTATTTTAACACATTAACGGCCAGACGCATTTTCGATGGTTTTTTCAAGGCGCAGACGTAAACTTTTTATTATGCAATGCATGTTGTGCTGAAATATTATCTGCAGCAGATAAAATGAGTTATAAAATCATTCTTGAAGCAGTTTTCGTAGGGGGGAGGGAAGCACCGGTGACTTCCACGGTGCGGTAGGCAATTATTACGATTGTCCTTTTTTTTCAAATAATCTTAATTCCTTGGTGATTGCTCTCATTCTTTACCATTTAAAGTAGCTAGGAAGAACTTGAGCAAAGAATTTGACTAAAAAAGTAGGGAAATATTGTTCCGATTGCATTGTTTCACCTTTTCTTTGTCTTCAATCTGATTCATTGCAATATGCACTGATAAAATGTATATTTTTTATGTACTAATATAATTATTTTTGTATGTTCTGTGTTGCATTAATTTCTTCAAACTATTATAATAAATATGGTTTTATTGAAAAATTTATCAGTATCCGTATTTACTATAATTATGTACTTTTATTATTTGTTGCGTCGCCGGTCACCGGTGGCATCCACGGTGCTGTAGCCAAGTCGAGTACCGGTCACTGGTGACCCCATGGCAGTCAACGTGTTAAGGAGAACTAGCATTAAATCAAGAATCGTTCGAACAATCAAAATAAAATACTACCTCAAACTACTAACCACACATACAGTGACAACAGATTAACTCTTAAGATAATCTACAAATTTCTACACTTAACCCACATATCAAACAAATACAAACCTTCATTAAATCCTTCATATCAACTTTAAAACTCAATTCATCTCATTAACCGCGATTGTTCCAGCTAAACCGAAGAACCCATCTTAAGATATTTTGACTGAGAACATCTGTGGAACATAGTGGGAACATACCATGGGTGGCAGAAGTTATTTTTAATGTGTTATAACTATATCAATGAACAGCCAAGCTTTGCACGATAAATTGGGATTTTTCATTAATCGGATCAGTCTCAGTACGAATAATAGGTGCTCTACTGCATTATGGTAAATTCACAATTTCGAGTTTTAATTTGAAAATTTCAGTATTTAATCTTAAAATGGTGAGCTTAAATTTAATGAGATTTTAATACGTTTATCATACTTACTATA
>CM063501.1:8173802-8211302 GCA_032207245.1 Pardosa pseudoannulata
ACATTCGCTTTATCAAACTGGAATCAACATCTCATCTGTCATTGCTTCAATGAACCATCCATTTTCTCCTACCCTAGTTAGGTCCTCATATCATGTTTAAAAGGAAATGAGGTCCGATTAGGTAAGATCTCATAGTTTTAGTTTTCATATATCAATTAAAGTTTGCTGATATTTTAAGGGATCTAAACTTATTATAAGGTGTGGGAGATACTTAGAACAACTATACTGAGTTTTAAATTTCTTATCATCATAGAAAGAAGAAATTCTACAAGACATAGGAGAGAGAGATTTAGATATTTGTGTTGCTCATTTACAAGGTATTAGAGCACAGAACCACTGAGAGTCAAGATGTTGGGTAGCATCCTCTTATTGCTTAATTTCTACTTCAAACTACACCAGAATTCTGACAGTGAGAGTACTTGTTATGAAGTGTTGATATTGAAGAGCCCAATGCCAAATCAACAAAAATTTCATATTCCTCCGAATAAAAACAAGAAGGTTTTTGCGTCTATGACAAATTTTTACAAATGATAAATATATGACAAATGATTTTTAATAATATTTTCCTGCTGTACAAGGAGAGTTTTTCAAAGTTAAATCACTCCCTAAATCTCGCCCCCAACCAAAAAAAATAGTAAAGATATTTTTTTCATATATTTCAAGTTTACAAGGTTCATAGATAAAATTTATAACCTAATTGCATTAAATACCAAAGAATTTATAATCGGATTCTTCAAAGGGTTAAAGTTTTAATGGTGTACACAAATATCTAGAAAAACCCCTTGACGGGCATTGTGGTTCCGCGGAAGAACACGGTTCACCTGAATAAAACCTGCCCTAGGTCAACAGTGAAAACCATAGGAAATATGATTTGAAATTATTTTACATTTGAGGCAACGCGCACATACTCCATGGCCTTCTCGGACCGCTGGCAGCGAGCGTAGTACATTGACTGTAACCGAGAGAAGAGGCTCCATAATCAGAGAGACACTCAGACACTCACTGGAGTCAGTGATGCTATGGTTGCGAACTAACGCAGCTCAATGTATTTCTGTAATTTTAATGTTTACTAAATAAATATTCCTAGCCTTAATCATTCATCTTAACATGTGTTTGATATACTTTAATGTGTGCTCGTTCCATGGGTATGATATCCGCCCATGATGTTCGAGCACCGTACATTTTTTAAATTTTCCATTTAAAGTATATTTTATTACGGGTGAGAAAGAATGCTTTATTCTTAAGATACATACGACTGTATATAATAAAAAAAAATATTTGATTCAAAGTATCAATGTAGAATCAATTATAGAATTTATGGCTTCGACTCACCATAGTTAATTAGAACTAATCATACCTTATTTACTATATAAACATACGACAGCCATTCTCTAGTTTTCTTTACTTATCATTGATGAGATTAGGATTATTTGTATCTATGCTATTGCGTTTTCTGTGGAAGTGGGGTTTCTATGGGGAACTAGGAGTCTATCAAAGTATAAAACTGTTTGTACCTGAAAAAGAAACCCATAGAAAAGACAATAAAAAAGTATATTTGATGAGTGGGTGATGTATAGTGGAAATACGCTTTATGTCATTAACCCGATATTTAATATATGAATTGAATTTGACCTTTCGCCAACTTAACTTTAAATCTTAAATTAGAAACACAATAGGCATTAAAAAAGGAGAGGAGAAGTTACTGAATTCATGGATTTTATTGATATTAATATAAAATAAAAAAAAAATTAATAGAAACCAATTGATTGAGTTTTTTTTTGAAAGATAAAAATTAATAAAAAGAAAGGAGAAAACAAAAATGGACTAAAAAATAAGACAATTATGGAGGACGGAACTCCGAGCTCCTCTTCTCGTTTCGGGATCCAGGTCTCTCTCTCTCCTCCATCCTGTGTGTTCGGATGAGAACCGCCAGTCTGGAAAGCTCATCAAAATTCCTTGTGTCTGGAGACACGGTGGAAAACCGCCAAAAGCAGGACTAAAACACGCCAATGGAGTGGGGATATGTCATATCACGAAAAGGGAGAATTTATAAAACTATTGCAATGCAGCTCTCGCCAAGGAGAACGCCAAGTGACGCTCCTGGTATGTGTGATGTCATCTGATTGAATATCAAGAGCGACTTAGGCAATAAAAAATAGGTTTTTCGACTCACCAACGTGATGATTGGGTTTGGTTTGTTTTGGAGCTCTACGGTCTACTGTTTTGCACACGAGGGCTAATGAGACCGGGACCTACTGCTTAAAGCCGATTCCGAATGACTACGAACAACCATGCCATGGTGGGATTCGAACCCACGAACTCCGGTACCGACGATCAGCGCCCTAACCAATCGGCCAGCGTTCGGCACGTGATGATTGGGAGCATGGCAGGAAAGTTACAAACAGGGAATTTTAAGGGAAGCTTATAGAATTAAACTAAACGAAATGGAACAGAATTAAAATTAAGTAAAAGGAACGTTATGACAGCATCTTACAGGTTATTTAATTTTTATTGCTGTTATCCAAAACTATAGTTTTCGCATCTATTCATAAGATAAAACAAAATATAATGAATAAATGTTTGAAAATTTTTTCATTTGCATACATGCTTGTTATCTATAGAATGAATGAATAGTATGAGAATATTCGACTATTTTAAATATTTTTTCAAGTTAAAATTGAATATAATTAAAAATTATTCATTTATTCAATTTTGAATTTTCTTATAAATGTTAGCAACACATTTTTTAAATGTATTTAACCGACTCTAGTTACCAAACGTTTCAGATCATTTTAACTTAAAGCTAAATCTTATACATTGATTTGAATTTGTGATATCACATAGATTAAAAATGATCTTGCGATATAATTTTTCCAATATATAATGATGTTTTATTAAATATATTATATATTACTTCCAAACTGTACAACTCTAGACTCTCTGGACTCTTAGACTTCTTGAACTCTAGTTACCAAACGTTTCAGGTCATTATAACTTAACTAAAGTTTATGCATTGATTTGAATTAATAATATCACATAGATTAAAAATGAACTTGCAATATAATTTCTACAATATATAATGATGTTTTATTAAATATATTATATATTACTTCCAAACTCTTGGACTCTAGTTACCAAACGTTTCAGGTCATTATAACTTAAAGCTAAAGTTTATGCATTGATTTGAATTGGTAATATCACATAGATTAAAAATGATCTTGCAATATAATTTTTGAAATATATAATGATGTTTTATTACATTTATTATATATTACTTCTAAACTCTAAAACCCTAGACTCTCTAGACTTCTTGGACTCTAGTAACTAAACGTTTCAATTCATTTTAACTTAAAGCTAAAGTTTATGTATTGATTTGACATGGTAATATAGATTAAAAATGATTTTGAAATATAATTTTTGAAATATATAATGATGTTTAGCTAAATATATTATATATACTACCCAATGTATTTGTTATACCATTTTCATTATACCAATTTACAAAGGAAATTTTTCATCTATTTACGTATAACAAATGAACTAATGATTTTAATTGGTATCTTTACATTTATAAAGTATATCTTGCAACATAAGTTTCGAAAATGATGTATTAATTTTATTATATATTAATTATTAAGTTAATTAATATATAATAATTAATATTTTCATTACTATTATTTACAAAATGATATTTAATCTTTTTTCCTATAATAAATGATTTAATTGGTGCCATTACATACATAAAAAATGATCTTGAAATATAATTTTTAAAAATAATGTTGTATTAAATAAATATGTTATTTATTTAATGCTAAAAGTATTTGTTTTGTCATTTTTATTACATTGATTTAAGATGAGTTTTTATATGTATTTTCATATTAGAAATGAACTAGCGTTTTTTTTTTGTATTCATTGAAAATAAATCAATATACGCCCGTCTATTATAACGGGAAAAACAAACCCCGATGCTATATCAACATTATTAGTGCAGTCTTAGATATTTAGATAAAATTATTTTTTCCGATAGATGCTGTAAGAACAAAGAAAAAGTGTTTATAGAAGGAAATAAATCGTTCCCCTATTTATTCTCCTCGTTATTTGAGATTTCACCGATGTTGCACACCAAAATGGGTCTTGTTAAGGCACACTATTGGGAAAATATAATAATAATAATAATAATATTCATAGCAATAAAGATCGAAGTAAATGTTCGATATGGAAAGTAATAAGGTTGTTTCTAAGATTTTTATTAGTCTATTTTCTTCTTCTTTTTTCTATAAGGATCATCCAGAAAGTAAGAATTTTCGAACCTTTGATCTTTCAGCAGAATAAACTTCGACAAAATATGCAGCTGTACTTTTGAAGCCGAGGTCTTGGGAGTAGAATGTGGTCCTGTTAACCCTTAATTTGACAAGATGTTATTTCAAATATTTTTTAATTTCTGTTATTTTCCCATGTCTGTATAGACATTAGGATCTTCGTAAAATAAACAAAAAATATATATCACTTTCCATTTTTGAGATAATTAATTGTCAGCTGTGGCGAACACTGACAATTATGTTATATAGTAGTTATAAATATACATGTACGGTGTAGCGGACTTAGCCAAATTAAGGGTTAATTTTCTTTTGCATAAAGATGCCAAGCTTAAAATTACCAAAATTTAGGTGTGGTCATAATTAGAGAAACTTAGCTGTAAAAATTTTTGGTTTTGTTTGGTGCTCTACGGTTTACTTTTTAACAACATGACGACTAATGAGCCTGGAATCTACTGCTCAGAGCCAATACCGAATGGCTACGAACATACATGACACAGCGGAATTCGAACCCACGATTTCCGTTTTCAAAGATCAAACTCCTAACTCCTAACCATTCAGCCTGAAAATTTTTGCTTTTTACAGTACTTTTTTTACTTTGTACAATGAAGTAAAAACAGTCTTATATTAACCCCTTAACAGTTTAATTTTTTTCAAAAATTCGACCTCAAAAATGTCATTTTTTTTATTGCATATTTTTGTTCATGTTACATTTGTAAGCTGGAAAATTTTATTGAAAGTAATATTTCTAATTATTTTAAACATATATAACAACTGTTTTACAGGAAATAAAAGAATATTTTTTCTGCAAGCTGATTTTTCTCTCTCGTGTACCCCAGAGAGGGAAGTTACGTTTACAGTTATGCATATAGAATTAAAAATATTTTCGATTACTATTGCTACACAATTATTTTCGAATGCAAATACTACAAGTACGTTTATTTAACCTGTTTTTACAAAGATCAGATTTAGTGTTATAAATCTTGAAAGACGGTTAGAGGCATAGTCCAACGGCACAGTCCGGACATAAATACCTAGTCTTTTTTTTAAAATTCTTTTGTATATGTCATTTTTCTTCAGTGAACAACACACACAGCACTAGTTTCCAGGTTTTAGTTTTTATCCGTAGGCGGAATTGCTGTTAAAAATTCACTTTTGGTCAGTGTTCTGTCCAGCAGCCATGATGCGACAGCAATTGCTGAATAGTTTTGTAAACTGTGTTTATTTTGTTACCGTTGAGTGTAACGCCATCTAAAAAATTAATACAATATAGCGTTCGCTGAGAACGTGGAGCGAGGGAATTAAATCGGCTATATATTCTGTTTTTTCTTGATGTTTCTTTAAAGTGGATGGTTTGGACGACGTTTGGAGTGAAAATATTCAAAGTCATTGTAGTAAGTAAATTCTTAATTCCTTTAATCATGAATCTTATTGGGTTTTCATTTTCCCAACGCTGATCCAATCCATATACATTTAATTCTATTTGATTGTGTTTATGTATTATGTATCCCCTTCGTTCATATTATTCTTATCTATTGTATTGTGTTAAAATCTTAAATGTTAGTAGTCATTAATTCTCTATTGTTAGTAATATATTTGCTTTGTAATGACAAATCCTAATCTACAATAAACTGTTAGCAAATCCCTTTCCTTTGGTCATTTCTCAATCACAAAGTCTTTATTTTAGTTTATATATTTAATTATACATTCCACTAATTCTTAACATCTCACAGTCAGTATCCCAAAAGCTCGCGGAGTAATGCAAAACCTATCAGAAATCCCCCGCTTTTAAACGAAACTAAATACATTTCGAATACTAACATCTTATGGACATATATTGGACTAATTTCACATTAAAAATGCAAAACATACTGCTAAAACAGTGAGAATTACAAAGAAATCAAATTGCCCGAACGCCGTACGGGCAAATCATTAAAGGCACGATAACAGCGCCCGTACGGTGTACGTGCAAAACAGGCAAGGGGTTAAGCAATAGTTCATTCATCTATACTAATATTATTATTTGCTTCCTTGAACCTATTCCATTGAAAATATTTAACACGTTTACATTGTCATGAATTCCTTTGTGAAAAGGATTTAACGAACGCAAGCGTAAATTAAAATTTCATCGTTAAGCATTTTCAATCTTTTTAAATATTCCACCGAATAACCTTCTTCGCAAATATTCAATCAGCGTACACTAATGTCATTTTCTTCGAATTCTTAAATTATTTTTTTCTGCCACTTTTATCGATGAATAAATGATTTTAAAAATATTATTAGTGATGCGGTTATCCTGTTTTGTTTTTTCCACTATTTTCCGTGATATTTTACGAATTCCCTAGTGAAGGCTCACTGCGTTCGACGTGTAATGAAAATGCTAGGATTTACGCATTCAGAATTTTGTTTCAAATTGGGGAAAACGGTGAGAGAATTGTGGAATTGCATTTTTGATGAAGAAATGTAATGAAAATCAGCGGGTTATGTGTTTATGAGACCTCATTAGTCATTTAAAAATATTAAATTTACATTTCGTTAAAAGTTTAGTTGGTTTTTTAAAAGAAGTTAAAACTGAAGATCTTTTTTTATTTGTAGAATCTTATCCTTTAATTTTGTTATGAGTTATATTAAATACAAGTAAATGCAAGGATTTAAGTATTCGGAATTTTGTTTCAAATTGAGGAAAACGGTGAGAGAATTTTGGCATTGCATTTCAGATGAAGAAATGTAATGAAAATCAGCGGGATATGTGTTTATGAGACCTCATTAGTCATTTAAAAATATTAAATTTACATTTATTTAAATCTGGCATTTTACGAATGCGAAATTTGGCATCATAGAATAAAAAGTGTTAAAAAGGTAACTTTATATAGATATTTTAGGTGATAGATATTACATATATATATGCACTCATATGTAAACAGGTGAAATATTCTACACCGATTATACGGGTGATAAGCCTATATTATTTAGTTTGCCTGTGTAAAAAGAACTTCTATTCGAAATGCAATTGTGCATCCATCAGAGAAATCTAAGTACAACTTTGTGGAACATTTATTGAGGTTCAAAATGCAATGGTCTTCTGACCGTCTTTATTTTGCAACAACTCTGCAAAGAAAACTCAAAGAATATACATATTAACCACCGATGTGATCTTCAGAGCGAGCGAATCGCGCAGTTTTGTTCCCATGAGATTAAAGATCGATCAGTCGTTTTCGGGTTATTTTAGGTTAGGTTTGGAGCACTTCGGTCTACTCTTTGTGCATCCCTCAGAGAAATCAAAATCCAAATATGTAGAACATATTTGAGGTTCAAAATTCATTGGTCTTCCGACCGTCTTCATTGTGCAACAACACTGCCTAGAAAACTCAAAGAATATACATATTTATCACCGATGTCCTCACAGCAAACGAATCGCGAAATTTTGTTCCCATGAGACTAAAGATGGATCAAGCTTTTTTGGGAGACAAGAGTGAACCTTTTATCCTTTAGGCTATATCGAAAACCAAACAAGTCACAATTTTATAATCTTCGAAGCAATATCATTTTCTTGGAACAGCTGTAGTCATTCCAGTGCTAGTTTTGAAGGACGGGTAAAAAGAAGGTAAGTTTTAAAACACTTCTTTATCTGTCATTTTATTACTGGAAAATTAGGTCTTAAAATGAGAAGGAGAAAAAGGAGAAATTTAGATATCTATTTTAGTTGTAATAAGTTTGCTATATAACACATATAAATACATATGTACACATTCTGCTGCACGCTTAGGCTGGGCCTCACTGTACGAGGTCTTGAGACATTCATATTCGTATATACTATTATACATTATCGTTAGAGTTTTTCAAATGTAAGTGAGTCTAAAATCGACAATTTATGTATATATACGAGGGTTGGGCATAAGTCATGGTAACTATTTGTAAATATATGAATGGATCACAAACGTTTATGTGAAGTGTGGAAGTTCTGCAGACATAGTGTGTATGCAAAACAACAGGTGGCTCTGTGAGAGCTGATAGTAGCGCAGAGAGGGCTGTGAAATCAGTCAGTCGGTGAGTGTGGCATGAGATGGAAGTAACTCGTGTTGAGCAACGGCTTACATCGAAATAGCCGTTTTTCGAGGGACAAATGCAATGAAATGTACGATATGATAGGACATCATTCCCAAGGGCTACCAATAATTCACTGTGACATAATTTTCCAATATTATGTCAAATTATACGAAATGATGTCCGAATTGGTAGGATACCGCTTTCTGCATAGGAATTTGTGTGTTCGTATTCCACTGATGGCATGGATGTTCACAGCCGCTCGGAATCAGCTTTAAAAATTAGAACGGGGTCTCAATGTCCCTCGTATAGTCCTGCAAACCTATAATACCAAATTACTATTTTCTTCTCCCTTATTATATCCCTTATATAATAATAGTCTAAGTTAACTGTCCATGTGTCCTAGAATTTATGAAGCGGTTGGACCTGGAATGGATAGAGGCATCCATATTGGATTATTGATAAGTTAGGGTTAGTAAAATTCAGAGCGAGTAAAGTTTATCCACCCCTTTTCGAGTGTTTAATACCGTTATTTCAAGCCCTATTTTCCCCGGTCAAGAACAGGTCATTAAATTTATCAATTTATCACATAATAGATAGGTAAAAATAACATTTTTCTAGCATTATGACTCATTCCTTTAACCATCTCATTTAATAATTTCTTATTTTAAATTATTTAAATATTGTCCGCATTATTTTCATACTTTTTATCACTGTACTTAGATATAACGTAAGTAATTTGCTTTTATATTTGGCTTAAATAATAGATTAATTACATATGTGATAATTTTAAATTTAATCATCGATTATTTTTTATTGTAATGAAAATTTTATCACCGGTATTAACAACAAATTCTTTTCATAAAAATCTAGGAGTCTATTTCGCGGACTAATAAATATCTAGCGTTTAAGTTCTATATCTTTGAAAATTAAGAAGTTTGTCCGTTTGTGTGTTTGGTTTTTATACATAACCACACGGTTTGACTAAATGAATTCAGCGTGATTCTAAACTGCATTCACAGTATTGGGAGACTTTAGAGGGGTAAGAGTATAAAGAAATTACGGAGCATGTTCCAGATAATTCTTAGCCAAAAAAAAAACATTTTTTTAACCTTTTTCGTGGCTTAAATAATAGATTAGGTACATATAATTTTAAATTTAACCATGGATTATATTTTATTGCAATAAAAATTTTATCACCGCTATTAACATCAAATTCTTTTCATAAAAGTCTAGGAGTCTATTTCACATACTAATAAATATCTAGCGTTTACGTTATATATCTTTGAAAATTAAGAAGTTTGTTCGTTTGTGTGTTTGGTTTTTATACATAACCACACGGTTTGACTAAATGAATTCAACGTGATTCTAAACTGCATTCACAATATCGGGAGACTTCAGTGGAGTAAGAGAATAAACAAGTTACGGAGCTTGTACAAGATAATTCTTAGCCAAAAAACAAACCATTTTTTAACCTGCCACATAGGGTTCTTTATAATTCTGGAAAATTAAAAATTGAACTGATTCAGTCATATGACGGGCTAAATGCTAGTACATATCATACTCCTTAACTATTCTCTTATTATATACACAATTATTGTTTATTTACTTACCATTTCATGGAAAAATATTTATCGTGTTTACATTACCATTCATTCTCCTTTCGAAAAAGGATTTAGCGATCGCGTAAATTTAAAATTTAGTGGAGAAGCACTTAACTACTCATTTATTTAAACATTCTGCCAAATAACCTTCTCCTCTCAAAGCTCATTAGAATTCTCCAAATATTCAATCAGCGTAGGTAACACCATTTACTTCTTCATTCTTTATCATTCTTTTTTTGCTGCATTTAGCAGTTAATAAATGCCTCGTTATGACTCCAAAAATGTTATTAAAAATGTGGTTATCATCGACAGCTTTTATTTTTGCACTTCCGTAGTGTTTTTTAGTGTTCCCAAGTGAAGGCTCATTATTGCTGGAAGTGTAATAAAAATGCAAGGATTTGCGTATTCGAAATAGAGCACTTATCGTGGTTAGCCAGTAAAAATGATTTAAATTTTTTTAGATTGTATTCTAATTAGTAAAACGAAACCCAATTCAGCGTGATTTCTTCTTGGGTAGTCGCTGGATCTTTATAATTTATTTATGTTCTGTAAAAAAAAAAAAAAAAAACAGATTATTAACATGTTGAGTGCCAGACGCAATTTCGATGGTTTGTTCAACGCACCAAAGTGATCTTTTTTCATTATTCGAATCATATTGTCACGTGGATACAAATACTAGTATACTAGTGACACACAATGAAGAGTCAAGTTTGAGAAATAAAACCGTTTATTAAAATGCCAAGCTACCTAGTTCGTACTCAAACAACAACTGCCGGTCGCAGTTTTAACAGAGGCTTTTATATCGTCACAGAACATTCCAGATGAGCCGAACGATGGCCGATTGGTTAGGGTGTTGGCCTTCGGTACCGGAGTTCGTGGGTTCGAATCCCACTCTGGCATGGATGTTCGTAGCCGTTCGGACTCGGCTTTAAGCTGTAGGTCACGGTCTCATTAGCCCTCGTGTTGCAAAACAGTAGACCGTCGCACTCCAAACTAAAACATTCTAGATGTATTTTAATGGAACAGAAAATTTGCATAATTTAGAAGTCTTCTTGACTACTAAACAAATCGAACATAAAATCCCGGAAATAAATTTGTCCTGACTCAGGATCGAACCGGAGACCGTCCGGTTCGTAGCCCACGACTTTCACCATTGTGCCATGGAGCTCGGTAAATTTCGTTTGAAATGTGGCAATATTATGCTCAAAATATTATTTGCAGTAGATAAAATGAGTTATTAAATCATGCTTGTAGGAGTTTTCATGGTGAGGGTCGCCGGTGACTCCCACGGCACGGTAGGCAATTGTTACGATTGTTCTTTTTTTTTAAACAATCGTACTTTGATTGATAACGGATTAATTCATTCTTTAGTATTCAAAGCAGCTAGGAAGAACTGGAGCAAAGAATTTGATTAAAAAAGGGGTGACAAATTATTCCTATTGCGTTGATTTACCTTTTCGTTGCCTTGAATGTTTCAATCTGACTCATCGCAATATGCACTGAAAAAATGTATATTTTTCAAGTACTAATAAAATTATTTTTGTCTGTTCTATATTGCATTAACATTTTGACAGTTTCATTTTTTTCCAGAATTCGGTCAAAAAAATGTCACATTTTTTATTGCTTTTTTTTGTTCATTTTACATTTTTAAGTAAATATATGTTATTAAAAATAACATTTCTAATATTTTTAAGCATTTATTACAATTTTTTTCTTTCTATGAAAGCATCATAGAACTGAAGTTTACCTCTAGTCTCATCGATATCCAAGTTAATTTTTGGAATTCCAGTGAAAGCAAATCTAGGAGGCGGATCCGAAAGATTATCACAATTAATTTCAAAATATTGTCTTGCTTGACTGATTACATCTGTACTACTATCAGTCACTACTATCCAGGTCACTACTATCCAGGTCATCTAGTAAACTTTCGCTACTATCATTTACAGATAATTCAGTTTCTGGTTTCGAGTCCCAGTTCGAATCACAAGAAATTAGCTCCATACGCTGTGGATTATGCATTATTTAAAAGTAAAAATATATTATTCAACTCTTACATCAATAAAATTATCAGGCAATTATAACCAAATATAAACAGAAAGCTATACACTGAAAGATAACATGCGAAAAACCCTCGCTTTTGAACCAGAGTAGAAAATACAATAAACTGCAAAGTATCATTTACTGGACATCTATACGAATAATTGGTTACTAAAATTGGAAAAATAAGTCCAAAACAGTGCAAGCGAAATAAATATCAGATTGCCCGTACGCCGTACGGGCAAAACAGGGAAGGGGTTAATTTCTTCAAACCATTATAATAACAATGGTATCATTGAAAAATTATCAGTATCCATATTTACTATAATTATGTAATTTTATTATTTACTACGTAGCCGGTCACCGGTGGCCCCCACGGCGCTGTAGCCAAGTGAAATGCCGGTCACTGGTCAACCTCCATTTCCGTCCACGTGTTAAATATTTGCCGCTTTTTTGCTCATTCTGTGGTCTAAGTAACTCAGGTTCCCAAATGAAACTTAATTTAAAAGTGATATTATCTTTTATATTAAACGAGTAACAGAAACAATTTCGAAAACTAAAGAACAACTTATTTTTATTAAACGAATTACGATTTTTGTTTTCAAATTAACTATTTCTGTCGCAATAGGAGATTGGTCCATGGCCGAGGTTAATATGGTTTGGTTTTGGAGCTCTACGTTCTACTTTTTGCAACACGAGGGATAATGAGACCGGGACCTACTGCTTAAAGCCGTTTCCGAACGGCTACGAACATGCATGCCATAGTGGGATTCGAACCCACGAACTCCGGTTTCGAAGGCCAGCACCCTAACCATTCGGCCCCCGTTTGGCCCAAGGTTAATATGAAGCATCAAGAGGTTTGGTGTGGCCTACGGTTTACAGAATTGCTACAAGAGGGCTGGTGACATCGGGACCAACTTCTTACTCGATTATCGATTTCGAAAGTCTACGAACATTCCTGCCAGCATCAGGATTCGAACTCACAAACTTTCGTATCGAACCACCACACGCTATCATTCGGCAATCATTCGGTCCAGTTTCACGAGAAACCACGAGGGCTGAAGACTGTCTAAACTTCTGAACGAAAGAAGCTGCTCGTCTTTCGTTTTTGAAGAGCACAGCTAGGATTATACTTATTTCTTGTGTTTTTATTAATGTTTTAACTGTTTTGTTTACAGACAAGATTCATTAGATTTTAAAATTAATTGTCAATTGCCTAATCAAGATATTTTGATTTCACATGCTATGTATCAATATTTGTAATCTATATTTTTTATATATAAAATTATAGTGTTAATAATTATATTTATTACAGATTTGCATATTACAAAGTAGATTCATAAGTTAATTGGCTAGTGTCTATTCAAGAGATTTGTCTATATATATTTGTTTTAGCATGTTATGTATTAAGCCACTTTTATGGTATTGATATAATATTGTTGATAACTCTAAGTTAACTAACCCACAGTTACTAGAATTATTCACAGGCATTAGTATTATTTAGAAATACATATGGCACTCAACCTATTACTCATTTTAGCTATTATTAATCGTTAATTGTTATTTGCTATTATTATTATTTTTACTGGTCTGTATACTTCTTACTTTTTTATTAGCATAGTATTGTACTCTCATTGATATACCCAGAACTTAAATAGAACGTATCTCAGATTCAATTTTGAATCAAAATTTTCTCTGCTATTAACATCTAAAGTAGTTCCCCTTTGAAGAACGAACACTGGTATATGTGTTGGAAGTACTTTACAACACTCATAAATAAAGAATAACGAAGACTTTTATTAATTATTAAATGAATGTCATATATTAATCAAAAGAAATATCTGTAAATAAATAATGTATTTATTAAAGGTTTTAGTTTAAATATAAGGCAATTACTTTTAATTTTGTAGAGTATATTTTACTGTGTTTCCTTTTTGAAGAACGAACACTGATGTATGTGTTGTAAGTACTTTATAACACTCAAAAATAATGAATAACGAAGACTTTTATTAATTATTAACTCCTTACCTGTTTTACCCGTACGACGTACGGGCACAGCTTTCGGGCCTTTACTGATTTGCCAGAACGGCGTACGGGCAATCTGATTTCTATTTCGCTTGCACTGTTTCGGCAGTATTTTTTCTAATATTAGTAACAAATTCGTATAGATGACGATAAAAATCCAATAAATGATAGTTTGCAGTTTATTGTATTTTCTACTCCGATTGGTTTTTTCGCATGTTTTGTATCAGAAGACGAATTGTTATCCTTCAGTGTATAGCTTTTTGGTTATATTTTACTAACCGCTTGATAATTTTATTGATGTAAGAGTTGAATAATATATTTTTACTTTTAAATAATGGATAATTCAGAAAGTATTGAGCTAATTTCTTGTGATCCGAACTGTGACTCGGAATCAGAAACTGAATTATCTGTAAATGATAGCGAAAGTTTACTAGATGACCTGGATAGTAGTGACTCTGATAGTAGTACTGATGGAATCAGTCAAAACAAGACAATTTTTTGTAATTAATGGTGATAAACCTTCGGATCCGCCTCCTAGATTTGCTTTCACTGGAATTCCAAAAATTAACTTGGATATCGATAAGACTAAAGGTAAATTTCAGTTCTATCATACTTTCATAGAAAGAAAATAAGTTGTGATACATGTTTAAAAATATTAGAAATGTTAATTTTAATAACATATCTTTACTTAAAAATGTAAAATGAACCAAAATTGCAACAAAAAAATGTGACATTTTTTTGATCGAATTCTGTAAAAAAAAAAAAAAAATGAAACTGTCAAACGATTAAACACAAAAATGTCAGACCTTTTTTTGATCTCCTGTATCATAGCTGACTAAAGATAATCTACTACATAACAGGTAGAGTATCATTTTGCTGCAATGAAATTCAGCTAACAAAGAACTACTGCACATAATCAAAACCCTCAATTGAAAAATTGCTTTATAAGATCCTATCAAATTTCCTCTTTAAATAATGTTTTATTATAGAAGAATTAATTAATATTTGTAAAGAGTCCAGAGGTATTAAATAATTATCGGCAGATCTTTAATTATAAAACAATGATGTTTATGTTTCTTCTTTTGTCGCAACATAATTAAACAATTGCAGGTACTTCGTGGATATAATTGAAGACAAAAGAGAAAAAAATTGTCCCATTCTTCTCTTCCGAGATTTTTTTGTCTCTTATTCTCGTTGGGAAATAAAAGAAACGATTCTTCGAACATTAGGCGTATTTATCGGCACAGACAGTATTAGGCGACTTGTCTCAAATGTTTTATTTTTTTGTGTGAAAATTATTTGCAGGTAAGAAAATGTAAACAATAAAATGCAGAACAAATATTTTACTACCGTATAAAATGCGAAAAAAAATGGACAAATTTTTAGTAAAGCATATATATCTATATCTATATATAAAATATTTATTTATTTAATATATACATACAATAAATATACATACATATACATACATATATACATATTATATACATATATGATATATATATATACATACATATACATACACACACATATATATATATATATATATATATATATATATATATATATATATACATACATACGTATATATATACATACATACATACATATATACATACATACATATATACATATACATACATATATATATAAATACATATATACATACATACATATATATATACATATATATATATACATACATACATATATAATATACATACATACATATATATATATAACATACACATATAGCCGAACTCTGGCCGTTGGTGCGTCATGGTACGGAGTTCGTGGTTCGAACCCATATATGGTTGTTCGTACCGTTACATCGGCTAAGAATCCCAAATCATCATATTATACCGTACATACCACACATATATATATATATATACATACTATATACATTATATATATACATACATATACATATATATATATATATATACATAATATACATATACACATATATATATATATATACACATATACATATATATATATATACATATACATACATACATATATAATATATATATACATATACATACATACATATATAATATATATATATTATATATATATATATATACATACATATATACATATACATATAACATATTATACATACATATATATTTATATACATATACATACACATACATAATATATACATATATATATATATATATATATATTTTATATATATATACATATACATACATACATACATACATAACATACATACATACATACATATATATATATATACATACATATATATACATACATACATATATATATATATATATATATATATATATATATAAATAATTATTCCATTAAAACTATCTTTGTATTCACATACGAGGGATATCTTATCTGATATCAGTGTTAACTTCTTTAATGAAAAATTACTTTTTTAAATATCACTTCACACAGTAGTGTTGTCATTTTACATTAATAACGTTCTAACATTTAAAATATACAATTGGCTATTACAATTAATAATTATTGAAACTTACGTTTATACCTCTCTTAATTTAATCTTTTCCCGGTGGGATGTTTCCATATTAGCGTAGAGAGCCTGGAGACTTAGGTTCATAGGTAGCTTTAGCCGTTAGGATCAATTTCTTTCATATTGGCCCGTTTTACTAAAAGAACAAGAGGGAAAAAATAAAAGGTTTTTTTTAGTGTGCAGCGAAGCGTAACCTTAAATAAACAAGAGAGATAATAGAAGTAATTGATAACGAAGACTCTAAACACTCGTATATGTCATTTGAATAGCAGGCAGTCGGCGAATGAAACGCTTGGTGCAGATTTCTACTAAGCTCATGATTTTGACACTTACAAATCTTGGTCAAAGTCTCAATTGACCACCCATGCCACATGTGGCAAAAGGTTAATTCAAATTTCCTACTAAATATCGATAAATAATGAACTATATCGTTGTAATCGATATAATTAAATACTAATTTATACAAGATGTTTATAAAGTCCGAAGAAGGCACTCATTGAGACCGCATGTTACCCACTTGTACTTCAAAAGTATTTTTAATCTTCTGTTGACCCCCATGGGATTTATTGGAGACTCGTGAGAAGTCTCTGCTCTAAGCCAAAAATACTTAAACTACAGTGTCTGTACTATTCTTCGAATTTTAATAAATTATTAAGCCAAATATTAGACATCTATCTTCTACGATGAAAAATACTAGCATATAGCCCGTCATATGAAAGGATCAGTAAAATTATTTAATTTTCCAGAATTGTAAATTACCCTATGGGGCAGGTACAAAAAATGGTTTGTTTTATTGGAGGACAATTATCTTGCAACCAAAAATAGTCGATGATAAAGTATAAAATTATCGCATGTGTACCAAATCTATTATTTAAGCTAAATATAAAAGAAAATTATTTACGTAATATCTAAGTTCAGAGATAAAACATATGAAAATAATACAGACGATATTTAAATAATTTAAAATAAGAAATGATTAAGTGAAATGGTTAAAGAAATAACTCCATAATGCTAGAAACAACTGTTATTTTACCTATTTATTATGTGATAAATTGATAAATTTAATCACCTGCTCTTAACGAGGAAAAATAGGGCTTGAAATAATAATGGCACTAAATGCTAGAAAAGTTGGGGAGGGGGGATTTCGGACGTTTTAAAGACCACAGTACTTTTTGCTGCGATATGAACCATATTTATATCAATTTATTTTATAATCGGATTGATAGTTTAGGAGCAGATAATCTTTACTCGCTTTGAATTTTGCTAACCCTAACTCATCTAGAATCCAATATGGATGCCTCTATCCATTCCACGTCCAACCTCTTCATACATTTGAGGACAGATGGATAGATAACTTAGGATATTATTAGATAGGGGATTAATAATTTAAAGTGACATAGGTACTATAATATCTTAATTTATTCTATATAAACAATTGCTTTTTTTAAACTCCCCTTCTCACAGTAGTGCTATTATTTTAACCTAATTATCATTGTAATATTCGAAATATACAATTGGTTTGGAGCACTGCGGTCTACTCTTTTGCTACATTAGGGCTAAAGAGACCGAGACCTGATTCTTACAGCTGATTCCGAACGGCTACGAAAATCCATGTCGGCAGTAAGTTACAAACTCAAGGAAGTATGCCTTATCTATAAGACCAAACATTCAATTGGCTATTAACATCAGTAGTTACTAAAACTTACATTTATATCGCTCTTTAGGTAATTGGAATTTAAAATTGTTGTAATAGATACTTATATAAATACTAATTAATACAAGAGCTAGTTTTTATGAAATCTAAACTAGAAATTTACTGGAGGCGGTATTTAGCTACAAAATCTTTGACAGTTTCATTTTTTTCCAGAATTTGGTCAAAAAAATGTCACAATTTTATTGCATTTTTATGTTCATTTTACATTTCTAAGTAAAGATATGTTATTAAAATTAACATTTCTAATATTTTTAAGCATTTATTACAACTTTTTTTCTTTCTATGAAAGCATCAGAGAACTGAAGTTTACCTTTAGTCTCATCGATATCCAAGTTAAGTTTTGGAATTCCAGTGAAAGCAAATATAGCAAGCGGATCCGAAGGATTATCACAATTAATTAAAAAAAATGTCTTGCTTGACTGATTCCATCTGTATTACTATCAGAGTCATTACTATCCAGGTCATCTAGTAAACTTTCGCGTCTATCATTTACAGGTAATTCAGTTTCTGATTCCGAGTCACAGTTCGAATCACAAGAAATTAGCTTCATACGCTCTGAATTACCCATTATTTATAAGTAAAAATACATTATTCAACTCTTACATAAATAAAATTATCAGGCGGTTAGTAAAATATAACCAGAAAGCTATACACTGAAAGATAACAATTCGTCTTCTGATATAAAACATGTAAAAAAATAAATAAATAAAAAATAAAAAACGCGCTTTTGAACCATTCATAGTAGAAAATAAAATAAACTGCAAAGTATCATTTACTGGACAACTATCACCATCTATACGAATAATTTGTTACTAAAATTGGAAAAAATACGGCCGAAGCAGTGCAAGCGAAATAGAAATCAGATTGCCCGTACGCCGTACGGGCAAATCGGTAAAGGCCCGAAAGCCGTGCCGTTACGGCTTACGGGAAAAACAGGAAAGGGGTTAAACTTTCTTCGACTCCCTTGGAGAATCTCGACTCTAAGCCGAAAATACCTACATTTTACAGTCTGTTGAATTAGTCGATTTTGAATAAAATATTAAAAGTCAAGCGCGACAGACATCTCTCTTCTCTTTTAGAATGAGAATTAATAATTTTAAAAACAACTCTTCATCGTTTAAGATTTCACAAGGAAATGACGAAAGCTTCGCGACTTCAGTTTGATCCCTTTATGAAGCTGGCCTCAGATATGAATAAATAACAAGCAAAGTGCTCCGTTCTATTTATAGATCCGTAAATGTCTCGATCCCTGTTCTGAAACGTAATGCAAAGCCGAAACGAACAATAAATCGCAACCGTGACCCTAATAAATATCTGGCCTTTAATTATTCGAAGCGATCGAGAGTGAAATGAGAAGCGTGATTTATGGAGTGGCGTTATTAAGAGTGTATCAGGCACACACATGTTTGTAAAACGTCATGAAATTTTAATTCGAATACTTACGTCGCCATTTTTCATCTCCTGCGTCTTGTTTTAAAAGCGTGCCCGGGAAAAATAATTCATAAGCTCTTGATTGGATTTCTCCTCAAAAATGCTCTACTTTCATTTGTAACTCTCCACTTTGGTCTTTTAAGAAAATCGGTCTCATTTTTTACCTCTGCGTTTAATATCTGCGTTATTTATGATGCGGAGGAAAATAGAGTTTGAACGAAAAATAACTCGCGTAATGTGTTCAATTTGTTAGAGTCTGTTGCTTTAATATTGTTATTGGGATATTTATCAGTGATAAACAGTGATCTAAAAAGACATGTATTTAGACTATTAATGCCGTAATTATGTCTGTCGAACCTCCTACACTAACCAATGAATTATAAATCTAAGATTAATATTGTATTGGTTTTTATTTGGCGGAGAATAGCATTCGTATTTTCAGGGCATCGTCTAAATATTTTCTACTAGATTAAGATACGGATTTCGCAATGTTTAGGGAAGTTATTGGAAGTCACATTTAAGTAGGACATTGCATAGCTGTATTATAGTTCATGAAGTATATGTCAGGAAAAGTATACGAAGTAAAAGCTTAATGTTGCAGGATGCTCCAGATGTGTCTACATGTCCAGTTATGTGAAGTTTTTGGATGTCACATCTAAGTAGAACGTTGCATAGCTGCATTATCGTTCATGCAGCATATGTCAGTAAAAGTACACGAAGTCAAAGCTTAACGTTGCAGAATGCTCCAGATGTGCCTACATTTCCAGTTATATGAAGTTATTGGAAGTCACATCTAAGTAGAACGTTGCATAGCTGCATTACATAGCTGCGTTGCATAGCTGCAAACTTGTACTTCCATAATTTTTACTAATGAAAAATTAATAATCCTTTTAAAGAATATTTTGATTCTACGTATAAAACCAAACTTTAAAAACAGTGTGTATTTTGTTGTTTCGAAAGAAATATAAATGGAAAAAAAAAATAAAAAAATATGATATTTAAGCCTTAATTGCGACTTTGGAATTTACTATACACCATGTATCAAACTTCTCCTAAAAATAATTTCTGAGTATGGAAAGGCTTAAATTTCAAAATTCATAGAATAAATAATTTTTTGTTGGATCTGAAAAAACATTCTGCATTGCATACAGAATGTATTTTTAAAATACAAACATTTAGGTGGGTGGTTGAAAATAGAAAAATGGTGTAAAAGCATTAACTAAACAGAAAAATATATCAATTTACTAAGTATTTAAGTACTAAGTATGATATTTAATCAAAGGTATTAAATAACTTTTTTTAAACATTTTTAGTAAAACAAATGACTATTTCAGAGGTATGGGTACGTTCGAAATATGTAATATAACTAAATTACTATAGATAAAAAAACTAAAATTTTGCGTTATTTCCTTAACTCCTTCCCGGTTTTTCCCGAGCTGAACTCGGGCAGGCGAAATATACCATCTTGGCTCATCCCGAGTGCAGCCCGGGCACTGTGCAATTTTACACTGTGCAATCAGTCTTTCCGAATTATTTCACATGCGCTTTTTATGGTTTCTAATACTTTTGCTTACTTTTCTGGCAACTAGATTATTTGCTGCTCAAGGAGAGACAGCAGAGGGAAGAATGTATGGAGAGAAACAAGGTTCTACTGTCCAGATTGCGATGTTGGTCTCTCTTCAGTACCGTGCTTTCGATTTATTATACACGACCAAAGTTTGGTTCGGTTTGGAGCGCTACGGTCTACTGTTTTGCACACGAGGGCTAATGAGACCGGGACCTACAGTTTAAAGCCGATTCCGAACGGCTACAAACATCCATGCCAGCAGCGGGATTCGAACCCACGAACTCCGGTTCCGAAGAGCAGCACTCTACCATTCGGCCATCGTTCGGCTCGACCAAAGTTTGATTAATAATTTCATAATCATTCATGTAAATGCGTAGGATATAAATAAAATTTAATTCCAGATAAAGGTAGGTATTCTAAGCTTTATATTTATAGTTAATATCAATTGACTCCAAAGTCTAATGATTTCTGCCGTACAGAAAGCCAACTATACAGGTAAATTACTCATTTATTTAAATTGATATTTTTAACATTAATTTTTAGGAAATTTTGTATGCTAATGATTCTATTATGTTTAAAAAGCTATGTATATATAAAAGCAAGCATAAAAAATTTGACATTTTTTGACCCATAATCCTGAAATAAAATGAACGTGGAAGGGGTTAAATAGTTTATTAAAATGCATCCCGAACGTGTATTTTAAATGAATAAAGCTTGTCGTTTGTTCCTTGTTCAATGGAACTTTCCATGGTTGAGTAGCGTCAGATTTGTTCCCGAAATAGACTAACAATTACCACCCACTCTATAAATTCTTGGAGACATTAGTTTATTCTCGCAAATGAAATCCTGTGCTAAGCGCTGAAAAGCATTCATTTACTGCTAACGAAATTCACTAATTAGAGGGCCAACTAACGTGACACACTCTTAGAACGTTCAATTTTTAACGCTCTCCCTTTGAAGCACGGAAAGTTTAGATTGTTCACATTTCCGGAGTAACATGCTTTAAATGTTCTAAATCACGTGCTTTGAAAAATATGCCGGAGATTAAATAACCGAGCACTGCGAATGAAACACTTGAAAGGAGGGGGAGAGAGGAGGTGTAATTTATACATTGACAAGAGTTCTTCGCAAGAACGATTTTGTGTATTTTAACAAAACGCTCTCGGCTCAGTTTACGGTTATTTGGAATAGGAAAGGGGATTTCGATAATGAACATTACCGAAATCTGACTATTGGTAAAGTTTACATAAATGATTCCTATACAGTGAAACTTCTCCGAGCGACCACCCCTGTATAGCGGTCACCTCTCTAAACGGCCAATTTTTCATGGCATGGATTTTTCGACTCATAGGCCTAATGGTAAAATGACCTCTATCAGCGGCCACCCGACCCCCTCTAAACCGTCACCTTGTGGGATCGTCCATTTCATTTTTCGGAAAATTCTACTTACTCCTGTAACAATAAGTTACATTCGGTTCAGGTCCCCGTGGGTCTTCGACGGGGACATGTCGGGGCAGGACCGGTTTGAATGCAGATAAACTTCCGACTTCTCCCAGCCAATAGAGGTGTCCGTTCGTTTGGGGAATTTTGACCCTCCCCGCCGTTCTGAAACCAGCTTAAAATAAAAAAAGTAAATTTATTATAATGATATATAAACATCTATGTACACACAAACTGATTCTATCTTCATTAAATATGCTTTATCAACCCCTTCAAAATTAGGTGCCACTCTAAATTAGTTCTGACAATAATTTTTCATCACTTAAGTAATTATGTAAATATAAGAGAGAGGACCTAATCTCAATTTCAAAATGTATGTAAAAAGGGGGTACCTTTGTGAGTTAATATGTTGTGCCCGGAACATTGTTGATCAGGATTTGGTATGTATGGATCTTCCGTCTGGTCAGGGGCTTCCTACTGAGTGTTTGGGGTGCGGCCGTGATATTTGATACTGGAACACTTCCCATCGGACTTATCTTCTTGACTGGACTCTCGAACACGTTGCGTCGGACTCTCTCCTCGTCTGGACTCTCGAACACCTCCTTATTTTTAGATTTTTCTTATTTTATTAATTTTATCCTTGTCCCTTCTTCCTTCTTATTGTCCAATCGGGATAGTTGCAAGAATCTAATTGGTGGGCTTAAACCGCGCCTTGAGACCGCCAACGTGGAAAACCTTATCCCTTCTAATTGGGCACTCTCCTTTGGGGACTCATAAATAACTCCACAAAGGTACATTCTTATTTAATGTCAAGTACGGAGATGGGATTCTAATCTGGGACTGGGATCAGAACCCCGCCCGAGACTACCGTACAAGGCAACAATATCTGTAGACTATAATTTTATGGTCCTCTATATTTTTACAAAGATGTGATGAGGTCAGATTTAGATCCCGAGAATTTTAATTCTTGTATGAATGAATCAATTATATTACTGATCTAAATCGCCTCATCACACACGAGTCCATTTACCTTCAGAAAATTGAAAACTAGCATGGGATGCATGTATAGGTCCTGAAGAGACAACCCCAGGCACTCAAGGATATGTCCTGGTAATGCCGGTTCATTTTGACATTTAAGACAATTCGGGTGCAAATTGAGACCTTTTACGAAAATAAGTATTTTCAGGTGTCCACTGAGGAATCAGGAAAGTGTTGTCTGAACATATCTATTGCAATCTATAGCAAGGAATTTTGAACTTCGTCGACAGGAGAGGCATTATGGATTTCATTACAAAGCTTCATGACCCATGGGTGGCAACTACTGTTGCCACCCTACTGTTGCCACCCAATAAATTACTTACAACAACTACTGTTGTAGTAAGTAATTTATTCATAGCCACACATTTTACCAAACTTTAACATTCATTTCCAGCATTCACTGTTTCCCCGAAAGCATTTCCCTGGTTTATCGTTTTCTATTCCGATCCCTTGAAAAACGATGGATCGAGATATCCCTATGTATGTTTGCTGTACCCATGTCTGCTTAAAAGGAAAACAAAGATAGGATTAATTGTTAAATAATTACAACTAATCTTCGTTTTTGGAATTTACGTTACACCTAAAACGATTCCCTACTACCTTCTTAAACATATCTTAAACTTAAATGAGAAATCTTTCAGAAGCAAACACATTCATTTTAATGATTTATTTAAAATGCAAGGAACTAAACTTTAAAAAATGTTCGGAATAAATGATATTCCCTACGCATTTTGTAATTCGGAGAAGCTTTTAATGCAAATAGATATATTAAGATTTCCGATTATTTAATTTATTTTAAATATTCATAGGTAAGCATATATTAAGTGCGGCATTTCTCCTCTAAGCCCAAATCATTTTACTTCTGTAATTTTAAAGTTTAAATGTATGTTGAAGTTGAGAATAAATTTTCCGTTTAAATAAGGAACATTTGAAGTAAACATCACTACATTCGGATTAATTTTGTTTTAAAAATATGTCTCAATTTAAGCGACCAAGCAAGTTATTTATAACTACGGATCTTTATTTTAGCACAACTTTGCACAGAACCAATACACCCAGGTATACACAATTTCATAATCTGTTTTAATTTACTTTCTGTGGGTATTATTATATAACAAGTGCCACCAACAGTTGTATAATTTTGATAATGAGTGATATAATTTAATTCTACATTTCACATAACTTAATTAAGAATTATTTGGGAAATGAGAATGCAAATTTAATATATCACCTGTAAACAATTTATGTAACATCATAATATTAGGATATAATTGTTATTCAAGATATATAATGTGTTATTCTCTGCTTTCCTAATTTTTAATTATGGTTATCCAAATTTTAAGCTTCAATGCTATGTCAGATATAATGTTATAAAGTATCGCTTTGAGAAAAACAACGTAGTGTAGTATTAAATTAGTCTTTAATTTTTATCACTCATAAGGCAGCACAAAAATTCAACGAGGATAACAAAGAGTCATTTTTCATCCAAACACCGTAAGTGTGTATGTTATATTGAAATGGTATAAAAATGTTAATACCACTTAATCAAGCGTCTTTAATAATTCAAGATTCAAGATTGTTAAAAGGAAAAAAATATGATATTGATATAAATAAGTAAATATTTTCACCGAAAGTAAACTGACTTATGATGTAAGATGAAGTAGGCGTTCACAATATTTATATAGCTTAATTTTGCTTCACTTATAGCAATATATAATTCATCGGTTTTAAAAATATGATTTGGGCAAAATTGCATTTTTTGTTGTTGTAGTCTCAATCTGCCGAGAAATTTTACAAAATATTTCATAATTGTGACTCTGGATAATTATAACTATTTAAATACCAGAGGAAATGGAGTCAATGGAATAATTTAATACAAGAAAGCAAAAAACAATTTTAGGGTAAAATTCTATTTTTTAAATTTGATTTCTATAGCTGTGGTATTTATAAAATACTGACTAATTTTACTCGATTTTAGTGTAAAGTATAAAAGCTTTATAAACGCTTTTGAAACACGAAAATTTACAAGAAAGGAAAAAAATCCGAGTTTCGATTTTTTTCCTCGTTTAATACCAGAAGATCCCCTCCAGTTATTATGAACTAAAATTTGTGATTATAACATAAAAATGTGCTATCAATATACGCAAGGAATAAATATTCGCACAACACATCTGTCGCAAAAGAAGCGTTTAGCGCATTTTTAAGTGCTAAACACTGACAGTTTAATTAAAACATCAGCATTTTTTGATAACGATTTCAAAATTAACAGCCACTAATGCAATTATAAAATTTCTAATAAAAATCAACTGCCCCCATAAGAAAAATTATTAATAGTTTTAGTTATACTACTTTAATTTCATAAAAGCACATAAGAAAAATAATGTCCATTTGCAATTCTATAATTATTTTGTTTTTACTAAACAGTCAAAAAATAAATATTTTTTTATTTTATTATAGTTCTGCTTAAAATAATATGAGAAACGTAACTTAGTGATATCTTAAGGGATAATGCATCAAATAAAAACAATTTCAAAAAAATTTTCTAGTACTGAATTTTTCTAATTTTTTTTTCTTAATTGCAGACTTAATGCTCAATAGTATAATATTAAAAGGTTTTTTGAACATAATTTTGAGAAATTTCATTGCGATAAACACTGTAAATAATTTTCCAGTTCTGTCTTGTAGGCTTTAAATTTTAGAACGATTTTTTTTTCAAAATAGTTTTTAATGCATCAATTTTAACCTATTAATGCCTATCTTGCATTCCTAGGGACAGTTAAAATAACTGGATGAATTTTTACATTTTAAAAGAACTATTTTTCTTTTTCAGTGAAAGAAGTGACAATCATGTAAACAATCTCCCGAATTGTTTTTGCTATGATTAACAATTTTATTATTTGGATCTAACTCTTATAGTTTTCTTTGACCTTCACATGAATTTAATTTTCCGGTAGCACTTCCTCTAAAATCAGAGTTAATAGTTATATTTAATATAGTACTTCCTTTAGAGCTCGGTAACTCAGTCGGCAAAAGCAACGATCTCGTAATCTGAGAGTTGAGAGATCGAAGCTAGAGGCTCCAAATATCCAGTGTACTTATTAATGTCATGTAAAATAGGTTCATGGTCACAATATCACCCAAGATCCCAAAAGATACCTATGGTAGTGACAGGACAAGCCTGAGAATCTTCTGTTTGATACATCCCAACTTTTAAATTACGAGAACTCACTTAATCAAAGTTGTCCTTTCACTGTAGCAGTGCTCATCAGACGAAAGGCACACCTTTCTTCAGGTTTAGTCAGTCTTCAGCCATCGTTGTTCTTCTCAAGGCAAGTTTCTCAAGAAAGTTCGCTCCAGTAAAGCTGAGTATTACCTTTAGCCATAAACCAATCGTATTTTGCGATGGGGGCTATTGAATCTGGTGTAGATTTTCCTAAACCAGGTTTGGTTTAGTTTGAACCTCTACGGTCTACTGTTTTTCACACGAGGGCTAATGAGATCGGTACCTACTGATTCCGAACGGCTACGAACATCCATGCCATAGTGTGATTCGAACCCACAAACTCCGGTACCGACGATCAGCGCCCTAACCAAAAGGCCAGCGTTCGGCTTTTCCTACACCAGGGGGATGAATAACAACAAAAATGTACTTTACTTTACAGTACTGTGTTAATGTATCATCATTATGAATAGCTCGACACCCCAGGGTGGGCAAAGACTTTTCTTTGAAGATACCTTCAAGTAGTCCTCTGGGTGACAGTTATTTTCCTGTTACGGACCTCCAACACCCCGAAGTCCTTGTTTACCATATTCACCCATCTCATCCTTAGTCTTCCACCTTTTTTTATCCCTGCGGATTAAAAAAAACATCTTTTTAGTGGATTTGAATAGTTTGTACCACAACGATGAGCAGCTCAGTTAAGTCTATTGATTTGAAAATTCTTTAATATTCCTTGGTCTTTATAATTTTGTTTTAAATGTCTAAGTTGTACAGTGCTCGTCAAATGTTAATTTCTTTAGTACCACCAAAGTTGATCTCAAACCGTTTATTAGAGAAATACCTAAATGGGTATCAACTGATTTTGTCTATGTAAGTTTCAGATCCATAAGTGAAAACTAGCTTAATGAGGTATTTTTTTTTCTAGAAATAAACATTGATCTGAGGAGGTTTTTGATATCCCAAAGTTAGTTTTAATAGCAACAGCAATTCTGTTTTTAATTCTTGACAAAATATTAAATTCAAATCAAAAGTATTTAAAACCTTGTATTGATTCAAAAGTATAAGTACCCAAAGTAACATAGGAAGATCTTTAGAGAGTGTTTCTTGCTGAAAGAATTTATTTATCTAACACCAAGTAAATCACTTACTAAGCACTTGTTTTCTTTTAAAATCTGACCACTACAGTATTTAAAGTTTTACCTAATCCCTGATGAGTACAGATTATGTAATTCACAGTTGCATAAATTTCATGTTTCGTTTAGTCCCAGGATTTCAAATTAAAATATATTTAAATATTCATTCTTATAACGTCAGCAGAAATGATGCAGGTATTAATGAGTTATAAATTCATACCGGGGAAAAATAACTTTTATTTCTTTCAGCAACCTAACATTCTTAAATTCATCTAATCCATTTCATAATGTTGACGCTGAATAATTTAAAACCTTTATTTCCTCGGGGATTCCGTTTCACAGAAATCCGAGAACTGCTTTAACAAAGCAAAAATCGCTATAAAGTAAAATTCCATTTTTTAAAAATGCATTTTGCATAATTGATAGCTTAAAAATTCAGAATAATCTAACTTAAATATTAATATTCTATCTTAAAAATAGTCGCGCGTGGTTAACAACGTTGGAAAAAACTTGATTATTTTTTATCAGGAATTCCGCATTTTAATCTCCATTAGTATATGGCGGTAATGACATTTTTGTTGAGGAGACGAGAAAAAAAACGCATAATCGAGTGGTATGGCATTTTCCATGCCATAGCACTCGATATAATCTACAGGTGACTTGCAGTGTCTCTAATATTTACTTTTTTTCTAATTAGGTGGAAAACTTTCTTTACCTTTTGAAGGACATTAGAACCTCTATCCATCATTTTTCAAGGAGGCAGGTATGGTAAACGATGAATACAGGGAAACTAACGATGCTGGAAATGCATGTAGAAATGCGATAAAAGTGTTAGCCTTAATAAAGTAATTAGCTACAACGTTAATATGGAGTACTTTACATTGTATGAAATTTAATTTGTTCTTCAAATGATGCTTAACATTTAACCCTTTGTACTCCATGAGTGACTCTCGCTTACCACTTTGTTGTGTTGAAGATATTCAATACACGGTAAAAACTAATTATAATCCATTTCTTTGAAGTTGGTTCCTAAACTCTTCCTGTATAATTTTACGAAGATGAAGTAATCTCCCTTCCAAACGAAGTAAGAATTTCTTATCTTGAATGAGTGCCGGACCATGATCCGGACTGCATTTTTGATTTTGACTGCTGTAGGAAAATTACTTTAAAAGTTGAAGTTGCTGATCCCTATTAACATAGAACTCAGTTATAAAATAAGCTCAAGTGAAGATAAGATTAGTTTGGCTTAGAGTTGCTTAAAGAAAAAATTTCAGCTATACTAAGAGAGCTTGACAAGAGAGAGAATTAGAACAGTGATGATGATAATGATAAAGTAAGAGTTCTAAGAATACGAATGAAGAGAAATTCACCAAAAGCGTTAAAAAACATTTCGAGTTGCTTATTAGTCAGCACATAAAAGAGCACGAGTGTAAAGGGTTAGCATTTTGTTATTATTTCCAATGTACTTACTATTATAGCATTGGCTACTACCAAATCGCCTGCATTTGTTGGCCATCTTTATATAGCAGTACGATGTCGACGATCAACATTACTCCCTAGGACAACACAAAAAAGTGGGTTCTCGTAATTTCAAAATTATTTTTCGGAAATGTGGAAGACATTGCGACCTTGTAGCATTCCTTAACAAACCAAATTAGTCCCACAACACTACTATTCGATACCGGAGTCGCAGGTTCGAATTTTGCTACTGTCATTGTACTCACACCCATCAAATATTAGCTTTAATATGTAGGTTCCTATTTCATTACCCTTTCTGTAGAAAATTGTACATCGTAGCTCTCCATTACAAACATAATCATACCAGTAACACAACGCTGTTCTTCAGTATCGGCATTAACCGGAATCCCGCTGCTGGGATATACGTAGCCATTCGTAATCGACTTTAACATTTTAATGCCCAGGTTCTCATTTTAGATACCGCTAAAATACCTTGTAGAGTTTTTTTGTTTTGCTTACAACGGATTTTCATTTTGAAAGTAGGTAGAAGGCAATTTTTTAAACAATCTGGAAAATTTTCTAGTAATTTCTATTATTTATACATTTTTTATTTGGATCGACACCGTACGATATTTCAAACAGCACACATAAATTTTCTTTTTCGCCAAGTACATAGACTGAAATCATTATAATTGATTTACCTATTATAAAACGCCCTTTTAAAGTACCTATACTCAAAAGCAAAAACATTATGATCACCTGTCAATAACGAGTGGCCCACCTTTAGCGCACCTGCCTTGGCATGGAGGCCACAAGTACTTGGTAGATGGCCAGAGACAGATTGTACCAGATGTCTAAGCAACGGTTACGAGATATTGCGATTTGGTGGTCTTTGGTGCGATTTGGTGGTCTGAACTGCCGTCCCATGACATCCAAAATGTGTTCTACTGGATTGAGATCCAGTGAGTTAGGTGGTCAGGACATTAACTGAAATTCAGCATCATGTTACTGGAACCACCCCAACACAATTTTAGCCTTGTGAAGCAGAACATTCCATTTCCAGCTGGAAAATCAGAGGACATGTAAGGGTGCAACTGGTCAGCAATGATGTTCAGATACCCTGTAGCATTCATGGTCTTCTATACCACTGCCACTGGTCCCAGAGACGCCCAACAGAACGTGTCGAAAGCATAATACCGCCACCACCGTTCTGTGTATGACCTACTGTACATTGAGGGAGCAACTATTCGCTTAGAAGACGGCGTATCCTGGCACGGCCATCGGCTTGATGAATGACAAACTGTGATTATTCTGATCACGCATCTCTGTCCCACTGATCCATGATTTAGTCGCGATGTTCCCGGGTCCAGGGTAGGCGCAATTGGCGATGACGCTTGGTCAGCAAAGGCACACGAGTGGTACATTTGCTTCGTAGCTCCATATCCAACAGTGTCCGCTGAACAGTGTGCTTCGATACTATTATACTTGGCCCTGCATCGTATTGGGTTGTCATCTGAGCCACTGTCTGGCTCCGGTTTTGTTTCACCATGCGAGACAGTCTCCAACGACCTTTTCCTTTTCGTCTACTGCTGGTTTCACCGTCATTCATCCACTTTGTATAAGTATCAACAACTGTAGATAGTGAACAACCCACGAATCATGCAGTTTCAGAAATACTTGTTCCGAGCCTTCGAGCCGTTACAATCTGCCCTCTATCAAAATCGCTTAGATCCCCAGCCTTTCCCATCACACACAGAAGTAAGTGAAAGAATGATACTTCAGACTCTCCAGCAGCAGTTAAATAACACTTCCACCTGATCACGTGCCTTCCACGTCATCGAGGCGAGTTAATTGCAAAATGTAGGGATGGCCATAATATTTTGGCTTTTGAGTGTATTTTACATGTAATACCAAATCAATCTTTTTTCACGAAGTTTTTGCTTTCCCATAAATGGCATTCTATTATGCTTTAAACGATATCGGATCACTAACGTAACGTGATGTAGTATTCAAACTTCATATTTATTTTATTCTATGCAGACCATAATAACTTAGATTTAAGATATGCATGGGCATGTAATTGTCAGAAATGACTCGAGTATTAAATGGTTAAGCTCTAGGACCTGGTGTCATTAACCCTCGTGTAGCGAAAATATAAACCATAGATAGCACCACATACTAAACCGAATTAAAAACATATCAAGTCAATGAACTTTAGTAATGTGTGAAAAGGAAAGTTAAATTTAGGAACACTTAATACAGAAAGGAAATCTTCAGAATTCATTCACAGAATACGAGAAATACGAGAAATATTGGAATGCTCCAGCCACCTGTGGATTACATCTAGGAATATCGCGTGGGTTGCTCATCTCTTTCGTCTACTTAACAAGAAAAAAATAATAGTGAAGTACTAATGGAGATTAAAACGCGGTTATCCCAATAAAAAAATACTTTAAGTTTTTAGCAGCCTCATTAACCACGCTCAGCTATTTTAAAGAAAGAATATTAATATTTGAGTTCGATTAGTCCGTGTTTTGAAGCTATCAATTATGCAAAACGGATTTTCAAAAATGGAGTTTTACTTTCCAACGATTTTTTTTATTCTTTGTTAATGTGTAAAGTGCTCGGATTCCTTCGTATTTGATTCCCTGAAGAAATAAAGAGTTTAAATTATTCAGCATCACCATTATGAAATACCCCCGATAAATTGCGACGCTATATTAAGAATGCACAATTGCCAAATGCTGAAAACTTATTTTTGAATCGAAATTTGGAAACTGATGCATTAAAGAGATACATCACCTTCAAAACTTTGTAATTTATTTTTTTTATTTTTATATTTTGAAAATATTTAGCAACTTCTGAATTGTTTGAAACAAATCCCACTGAAATATTCGAATTAAAACCTGCAAACTATGCAATCTTTGCCTTCAATATCAGAGCTTTTATAGAAAATTACAGAAACTTAATATTATAGCTTTCAAGGAAACTATAAAAACTTTAAATAGATTTTACTGAAAGTAGTATTTTTTTCAATTTGCGCGCACTGTAAATAAAAACTACTGCACATATTGATTTAAAATTAAACTACCTACTTTTTATTGTTGTTTATTTCATTTAGTATTTATAGTACTTGAAATTGCATTTTTAAAAATTATTTTAGCTTTAATTAAAATTTAATTTACTGGCGTAATATTTCTAATACTTTTTAAAATTTTAAATATGTGGAGAATTATACTTAATAATTACTGTTTACGATAAAGTAAAAAAATATTAATGAAATTCACTTTGAATTGCAAATCTGTGCACAGTGTGTCAGACAAATTAAAAAATTTTGAAACAAGATCTCACTTTTTATATGATATAAAATTTTTTATTTTTTAAAAACAAAGTAAGTTCTAATTAAATAAAAATAGAGAACAAACGCTGAAAATTCCCATGTATTAATTAAAATAAATAAAAAGATTATAAGTAGAAAAATGAGAAAAAAATTTAAAGTTGTTTAAAATCGATGTGTCTGCTTAAACACTATATAGAAAACAAAAATCGTAAAATGCATCTTATGATAACGTCTTTTTGATTTCTTAGGTGGTAAACAATAAAATTAACTTAAGACTAATCATATATATATATATGAATATATATATATATATATATATATATATATATATATATATATATATATATATATATATATATATGTATAGATATTTATATATACTTATATATGTGTATATACTCACTCTCTCTCTCTCTCTCTCTCACACACACACACACACACACACACACACACACACACGCACACACGCACGCACACGCGCGCGCGTTTATATATTTTTTGAATGCTACTTCTAGAGTACTGATCTATCTGATTACAGCTACTAAGAAATTAAAGCTATATAAAAATGTAAACATTATAATTGTAATTTTCTAAGAAAGTGCATTTAAATAAAAATATTTCCAAAAGTAACAATTTATTTAGCTTTCGAAAGATAATTTTCAATGCTTTTTTTCACAATAATGCTTCTAACATAAATATTGACTAATGTTCAATTAAAGCACACAGATTTCTCTGCAGACCCGTCTTTAAAAATTGAAGGAGGAATTAGAAAAAATATCTATCTCGCCACAGTCTTTTCGTCATCTGCGAGAGTAGATACTGAAGTAGATGCTGACTGAAGTAACTGCAAAAGTATCTTTAAATTGTACTGAAAAAGCGGTTAAACATTTAAGTTTAGTTAGAATGAGTCCGTAAACCTTTGCCCTTCTATCTTCTCTTTACTTATACTGTTGTCGAGTGTGACTTGACAACAGTTTTTTATCTGAGGAGCTGCTTTGTCGAGTATCACTCGACATTTCTAACAAATCCAAATCAATAGATGCTTAAATACAAATGTACCTCAAGGTAGAAAATAAACCATTTTTTTTGTGTGTGATATGTACAATACTTTAAATAAAACTGACATGTAATTAAGTTCTCATTTATTCATTTAAATTGCCCTAATTTTTAAGTTTAAGAACATTATTAAAAGCTGTTAAAATTGTTGAGAGCTGTTGCTAACAAAGTTGAAATGTAATTTAGGGTATAAAGAATTAAAATCGTTATAATAACGTAGACACCTTAGTATACCGATAAATTACCGATGTATTAATCACACTGCAAAATACTATAAAAACACGACATGATTTTAATGTGATCAGAAAAGAGAAGGTTTATGTATTTACATAAATTGTTAGCCCAGTTTTGTGTTGAAATTTGCAATTTTGATCCCAGAATCTTTAGGTTTAAACTAAGGCTAAGGCAGCCTACAGTTTTGTCTTTAATTTTAGGTAGAAAGTCTAAAGTAGGATTAATTAATTTCTACAGATATTAAAATAGTGTTCCTATTAAAAGCTTGAATGGAAATAATTGTAACAAATACGGAAATGTGTTAAGGCTTTTAACAGTCTAAAATAGTTTATTTTCTTACTGCGAAAAGAATAAAATTGTATCCACTATAAATGAATATTTACATTTTTATCAAATCCAAATCAATAGATGCTTAAATACAAATGTACCTCAAGGTAGAAAATAAACCATTTTTTTTGTGTGTGATATGTACAATACTTTAAATAAAACTGACATGTAATTAAGTTCTCATTTATTCATTTAAATTGCCCTACTTTTTAAGTTTAAGAACATTATAAAAAGCTGTTAAAATTGTTGAGAGCTGTTGCTAACAAAGTTGAAATGTAATTTAGGGTATAAAGAATTAAAATCGTTATAATAACGTAGACACCTTAGTATACCGATAAATTACCGATGTATTAATCACACTGCAAAATACTATAAAAAATACGACATGATTTTAACGCAATCAGAAATGCGAAGGTTTATTATTTACGTAAATTGATAGCCCAATTTCGTGTTGAAATTTGCAATTTTGATCCCAGAGTTAATCTACAGGTTTAAGCGGTATTACATAAAATAAAAAGTAGTAAAGCCCTAATTTTTGTCTTTAATTTATTGCATGCTTAATAGATTTATATATTTTATATTAAAGTTTAAGATCGATAAAACCGCATTTCAAAAATATCAAATATGAAAGTGTACTTTCGAAAATGAAATTTTATTTATATGTATTTATGTTTATGACTTTTCTGGAACTGCTAAGATATAACAATCCTTATGCAATTTTTAACAATATATGCAATTTTTATTTAAAATGATTTCTATTGACAATACTCTTGAAGGGTTACAGTATTCACTATACAGACTTTTTTCGATTTTCATAAAATGAAAAGTTCCACTATTCTTAGAATTAATATTTTTACAAGCTCTTTAATAACACTCTAGCATTAAAAATTCAATAAGTTTTTATTTTCATTTCAAGTAGCATATTTTGTAAAATAACATATACGTCAAATGAAAAACATGCAATTCATTTACCGCAAGATTAATATTAGAAATTAAAATTGTATATCAATCTGAACAAAAGCGTATGTTGTAATTTCTAAACTGAAACTTTAAAAGTATTTAGCATTTTAAAGTTTAAAATAAAATCTGTTATGAAATTGATAGCTAATGTATCTTTATATCATACCATTTTAATAAATTTATCAATCTTATTAACGTAACTGATGTCCACAGAAAAATAAAAATAACTAGCTATTAGGTATAGAAAATTAGTTTCAAATTCCATATTTGAAAAGTTATTTTGCAAGAAATTGGATTTCTATTTTTTTTCAATTGGTATTGCTTGCACTCACTCACTCACTGACACACACACACACACACAAAAAAAAAAAAAAAATTGTGTCCATTATAAAACGAATATTTACATGTACTTTTCTTTAGGTCTTTCTGGAGCTGCTAACATATAACAATTATTATGCAATTTTTAACAACATATGAAATTCTCTCTCTCTTTCACACACACACACAAATACATAATGATATTTTAAGCTAAAAAAATTTAACCAACATGATAATAAGCCTATTTTAAAATAAGTTTCAGGTGAATCTATCCTTATATGGAAAAGTATGTGGCTGTCTTTTTTTTGTTTGTTTTTAAGAACATGAATGTTAATTTCTGCTCCATTCAGCACTTTTTATATAATGCTTAATATAATTAATATAATTAGCTTCGCTTCCCCCCACGTCATTAAGCCTCCCCCATGGGGTTAACCATTAAAAACCCTGATTGGCTGCCTTACACACCTATAAATTTTATGTACGGGTTTTTCTCTCCAGAACCCTTCGGGAGATGATGCTACAATAAACTCCATTTCTCTTTTTTAAAATTTTTTGTTTTCTCATTTGGCTGAGTTTTTATTTGCTACTGCATCTAAACTAATGTGAATTCTCTTCACATTATGATAGGCCAAGTAACTTTTTACTTATGTTTAAATCTATTGCTTTATATAGCAAAATTAAATTCTTTTTATGAAGTTAGACTTCTATTAATAATTTGGGGAAATCAGATTCTAAAAAGAGCACAACTTTATATTTTATATTGAATCAAAAATGACGTGTTATAATAAAAACTTTTCAGCTCCAAATGTACTATATCTACTTCACTTTTATAACTGAATAAGTATAGAGATATACATATATACGAAAACATAGATTTTAGGGTTCTGTATGAAGGGCCTTCCATTCATTCCATCTTTATGAGATTATTAACCACTAAAATATTTCGCAATATTCCTGTTATGTAGATATTAAATATTTGGCGTTATTTGCAAAACACTGAAGAACCCTCTCCACGCTTCCGCGAATTCTCTTTCGATACATGCACGAATTTTCTTATCAGGAAACAATCCTTGGTCTTATGTTTCACACCAGAGTTCATGCATGAAATGAGCATCTTGAGTACACCGCACATACAAGAATGCTTCTCCAATTTATGTTCCGTAAAACAACTATGTCCTTACTGGGGGTTATATTTATGGACAAGCGGAGTTATAAATGATTATCGATACTACTGTAACGGAACCTCCACGCATTTCTTTTAATCAGTTGATTTTTCAGAAAAGAGTCAAAACTAAAAAGTCGGGGCTCATTCGTAGTGCTTATGCGAGGTCTCATGTGTAACTGACACGTCTTAAATTCTTGCAGAGTTCAAAAATCAGTGACGTAAGAAGTAACGCCTCGAAGTTAAAGTTGCGCACTGGTGTGCAAAACTTAAGCAATAGGTGGGTATTATACGGGGACATCGGACTCTTGCTGTTGAGGAGCTACTGGAATGTGAAGATATCAGTTAAGAAGTTATTAATAAGTTAAGTGGTTTATCCCGATCTACTTGAAGTTTGGTGTAATTTGGTGAGTTACGGTCTACTGTTTTGCTACAAGGTAAAACCGTGAATCGTACTCCCCTTTCAAGATTTATCTCTAGCTAGAGAAAAAAATTTAGATGTAAACAAATTCTCTCTTTTACCACGATAATGGCAGAGTTTAATCTCCTTAACCACGA
>CM063501.1:8216302-8233802 GCA_032207245.1 Pardosa pseudoannulata
TAAAAGTTTTATAAGGAAAATTTTGTTCAAATTAAAACAACATTTTTTCTACTAATTTTACTCATTTCTAAATTGTCAGAAAGTATATTATCTCCATAAGTGAAAAAATTATCGTAAAAGTCAAAATTGTTTTAGAAATATTAAGACATGTTATACCCGTTGCATTCTGAACTCTATATAACAAAAAAAATTTCAATACTAAAATATATAAGTATTACTACATGCGGCTTAACGAAAACGATTAATCGTAAAATTTAAAATTTTGTTTTCAACACTGTGTAAAACATTTTATCTTTTAATATAACATTTTGTTAACAATGTATAAATAAAAAATATTTTCTCATATGTATGCACTAAATTTTTAATAATTTTACGTAACGTATGGTTCAAAAAAAAAAGCTGTATAAAAATTGTTAGTGAAATCATCAGCGCTTTATCTTTCGATTTTCTCAATGCATTTTACTGTAATAAAATTACTCGTTTGAAAATTTGAGTATATATTACATTCAATATATTGTATAAAATAACTCGAAAAATCATTATTCTAAAAACATTAAAAATTTGTATTAGGACAAAATACATTATAGTTTGTAAACTGTTTTGATTGACTTGAATGATAAATTTGAAATAAATAACGAAACATTTTGAAGTTAACGCAATGTAAAAAATAAAAAATAGAGGTTTCTCACGGCATGCAATGTTATGCACTGTAAATGTTGATGCTGAATAGAAACCTTTACGTTGAACGTATGGGAGGCTCGAAAAAAAAAAGCTGTATAAAAATTGTTAGTGAAATCATCAGCGCTTTATCTTTAAATAATTTTATTTTTTTTTTCCAGAAATTTACTTCCGGTCAAAAATTTGATGCTAATTTTATGCATTCAATATATATAATAAAATAAATATACTAATATGTTATTTTCATTTAAATTAGATTCTAGAAAACCAGAAATTTATTTAGATTTAAAATTGAGTACTTATTTAACAAAATCAACAGAATTAGATGTTAAAATTATGGGACTATTAGGTACCAAGCTATAATTCCTTTAGAAATATCGATTTTTTTTCCTATTTCAAATTTTTACAAATCGTATTTACAAACCAGAGCCATGGTAGCTCAGTCAGAAAACAGAGCAATCTTGTAACTGGACGGTTGAAAGTTCGACGACTGAGCAAGCTAAAGATGCACCGTGTACATTAATGGCGACTCAGGCACGCAAAATAGGTTCGTGGGTGCAGTGTTCTCCCAGTTCCCAAATGATACGTCTAAAATACGTCTAGCAGGTAAAGCTTAGAGGTTTTCTGCTTGGTCTCTACTATTACATTGCGAAAACCCACTTTGTTTTTGTTGATTTAACCTCTTCCCGGTTTTTCCCGAGCTGAACTCGGGCAGGCGAAATGTACCATCTTGGCTCCTCCCGAGTGTAGCTCGGGCACTGTGAAATATTACACTGTGCAATCAGTCTTTACCGAATTATTTCACATGTGCTTTCTACGATTTCGAATTATTTTGTTTACTTTTCTGGCGACTAGATTATTTGATGCTCAAAGAGAGACAGTAGAGGGAAGAAGGTAAGGAGAGAAACAAGGTTCTATTGTCCATATTGCTATGTTATACTGTGTTTTCTATTGTATTATACACGTCCAAATTTTAATTAATAATTTCATAATCATTTATGTAAATGCATAGGTTATAAATAACATATAATTCAAGATAAAAGCTAGGTATTCTAAGCTTTATATTTACAGTTATTGTGAATTGACTCCAAAATCTAATGATTTCAGCCGTGCAGAAAGCCAACTATACATGTCAATTGCTCATTTGTTTAAATTTATTTTTTTACATTAATTTTTAGGAAATGTTGTATGCGAATGATGCTATTATGTTTAAAAAGCTATGTATGTATAAAAAAGAGCATAAAAAATTGACATTTTTTTACCCATAATCCCGAAATAATATGAACCTGGAGGGGGTTAAGGAGTATAATTGGCTATCTATTTGCTCCTATCATAAATGATTAACGTTGTATGGGGGAATGCTCAACAGGCAATGTCTCCGTTATTAATAAAGTATTTAAAAATATTTCCGAAACTAGGATGAAACTGATATAACCTCTATTCCAGTAATAAAACCATTTATTTTTGAAGAGATCTTAAAATGAAGCCGTATTTTGCGGTTGCTAGTACCATGCTTTTCACATAGATTTGGTTTGGAGCGCTACGGTCTACTTTTTGCAACACGAGGGCTAATGAGACCGGGACCTACTGCTTAAAGCCGATTCCGAACTGCTACGGACATCCAAGCCATTGTGGGATTCGAACCCTCGAATTCCGATACCGAAAGCCAGTACCCTAACCATTCGTTCAATAGTGGCATGGTTGTTCGTAACCGTTCGGAATCGGCTTTAAGCAGTAGGTCCCGTTCTTATTAGCTCCCGTGTTGCAGAAAGTAGACCATAGCTCTCCAAACCTAATCATTCGGCCATCGTTCTGAGCTTTTCACTTAAGCATATTTACACACATTTCTATCATTTATATAAATATCTGCTGAAATTAAATAGATTTTTCAAGTTTCATAAAAAATTAAAAATTGTAGGACCGGTTTATTAAAATAATTAAGATGTCATTTTTAAGGTGTCTGGTATTGTAAAATACCAGAAACCTTAAAAATTCACAGCCTATCTGTAAGCCTATAAAATTAAACTGAAAACCGGAATCTTACGGAAATAAACCGTAACAGTTTTTAAGTGTGTAAAGTTAAGTTTTTTATTAATTCATCGACCCAGATTGCTTAAAATGTTTTTAAAAAATACAGAGGATCACTGAATAGTCGCCGGGTATTCCATGTCGCCTGTCCTTCATTTTGAATGCATCTCATTATTATGTACTCGTCTATTACTCAACCCCGACGAGATAAGCGTGAGTTATGTTCCGTGGAAAATAAGCGAGGGGGTTTATCAGCGATAAGCCACTTCTTGGTCAGGCTGGGTAGAGCCGCTTCATATCCTAATTAATGAATGCATCCCCTGATTTGGCTGTCCTAGGCGCACTTGTTCCAGGTTGGAAAGGTCTATCGCGTCTAGGTGGAGTGCGGTAAATGAGGTACGGGAGTCATTTTTCGTAAGGCAATGAATGAGAGAGCGAAAAAATATTCGAGATTTAATACGGAACGTATTCTGAATTTTAATTTCTGTTAACTCCTATGCATAAGTAATATCGGATTAAGAATTAATATGGTAAGGGGAAGATGAAATATGTTAACGAAGATGAGAAAAAGAAGTTATCTCTAAAATAAAATGGATGATATCGTGTAACACTTTAAAGACCACACGTTAACACGTTATCATGTAACGCGTTAAAGACACGTTAAAAAAACTGAGTGTCATGAAGAGTTTTTGTCAATTATTCGAGTTCAGACTCTGAAGAAATGTGAATTAAATCATTTAAATACCATAGTTTAACAGAATTTCCTTCCCTCGTTTTCGCTATTCAAGTGGAAACTGGAATTTTAATGCACTTAAACTGACTAATCACTATATTTATAATCAGGTAAATTCTAATATCTAGTCACAAAAGTAGCCATACCAGTAAAATAAAATGGATGCTATCGTGTTACTCGTTAAAGGTCACATAAAAAAACTGAGTATCACGAAGAGTTTTTGTAAATTATTTGAGTTCAGTCTCTGAAGAAATGTGAATTAAAGTAATTCAATACCACAGTTTAACAGAGTTTCCTACCCTCGTTTTTGATATTCATGTGGAAACTAGAATATTAATGCACTTAAACTGACTAATCACTATATTTATAATCAGGTAAATTCTAATATTTAGTCCCAAAATTAGTTTACCTATATAATAAAATGAATGCCATCATGTAACACGTTAATGGTCACATAAAAAAACTGAGTATCACGAAGAGTTTTTGTAAATTATCCGAGTTTAGTCTCTGAAGAAATATGAATTAAAGTAATTCAATACCATAGTTTAACAGAGTTTCCTACCCTCGTTTTTGATATTCATGTGGAAACTAGAATATTAATGCACCTAAACAGACTAATCACTATATCTATAATCAGGTAAATTCTAAGATTTATTTACAAAAGTAGCTATACCTGTAAAGAATGGGTGCTATCGTGTAACACATTAAAGGTCACATAAAAAACTGAGTATCACGAAGAGTTTTTATAAATTAGTCAAGTTTAGTCTCTGAAGAAATGTGAATTAAAGCAATTTCAATGCCAGAGTTTAACAGAATTTCCTTCCCTCGTTTTCGCTATTCTTGAGGAAACTGGAATATTAATGCACTTAAACTGACTAATCACTATATTTATAATCAGGTAAATTCTAATATCTAGTCACAAAAGTAGTTTACCTATATAATAAAATGAGTGCTATCATGTAACACGTTAAAGACCACATAAAGAAAAACTTAGTATCAGGAAGAGTTTTTGTAAATTATTCGAGTTCAGCCTCTGAAAAAAATGTGAATTAAAGCATTTCAATGTCACAGTTTAACAGAGTTTCCTACCCTCGGTTTCGTTATTTACATGGAAACTGGAAATTTTAATACTCCGTAATAGTTTTCAAGTGTGTAAAGTTAAATTTTTTATTAATTCATTGACCCAGATTGCTTAAATGTTTTTCAAGAATAGAGGACATCACTGTATGATCGCTGAGTATTCCATGTTGCCTGTGCATGGAAGCTAACGAGTTAAGTCAAACATACATCAGATTTAATATATTAATCTACATATATTCTATCGATATGATTCCGAAGCTAACGGGTTAAGTCATACATACAAAATTATAAAACACTTCATAAATAATAAATGAAATGATATTAAAGTTCTTAATCAAATTCAATAAAATAAAGTTTCACTAAAAGTTTAGTTATAACACAATAATTCTGTTTGCTCGCATGCTCCTATTTTAGTATTACATATTTATGTTATTTTGTAAAAATGTAGTACTTTCTGTGGCCATCCTAGTGTGAGTTTTTCTATTATTATATTCGGATAATATTTATCTGCAGTTCTATTGTGCCGTTTCATGAAACAAGATAAAAAAAAACATAGGAATGACGCACCACTGCTGTTTTTGACTTTTTTAAATATCATTTCTATGTAAGAAATACGAGTCCGAACTAGAATAATATCGGATTAAATTTTACCTATGTAGTTCTAAACAATACGAGTTTTGTATTCAAATTTTGAATCTTATACTATATGTATCCTATGTTTCATAAAGGATATCATCATGCGGTTGTATAATGTTTTTCATACCAAAGGATTTCGAGTATAAATTAAATATTTTGGAAATTCACAATGGTTTCCTGCTTTATTTTGTAAATATTAACTTTGGTGATATATTTGGTTCATGATTGATAATACATAAGTGGTTTTAGACCTTGCAATCTAATTTTGTAAGTGTATTGAATTGTGAATCATTAGATCAGCGGTTTTATAAGAGATGTGTGTGAAGTGATGTGAATTTTCATTTTAACACATTGTGTGCGGGTACATTTCGCAGCGGAATTGTACCGAGAACGGGAGTTTTTCGCGTAAATTTCCACCATATAAGCACATTTTCAGTTAAATCTCAATAGATCGAAAATTATTTAATTTTTTAACCAACTTTTCGTATTTTATATTGAAATATATAAATAGAAATATATAAATAACAACCATAAGATTTTTGTAAACAAAAATATCTTTCAGTTGATAAATTTATAATAGTATCGTAAATATGAAAATTCCAATAGAAATAGTAGTATATAGTTTTCATTATTTCGAATTATGGTATATATAAACATTTTTTACATTATAAAAAATGAAAATAGCAGTCATAAAACTAATAATGTAAAAACTAATTTTTATTTGTCTAAAATCTATATAGTAGACAAGAACATTCGGCTTCGTTTTCCTGAATATATCGTTAGTTTTGTACCCTCAAACAAACTATGTTTGTACACTAACCGGTACTCTAGTATCAATCGTTCTAGTATCAATCGTTAGAAAACGTACTAGTACGTGTCCCGCATACAATGTGTTAATAAAACAGTATCAGCTGTATATTATAAATTGAAATGTGCATAAAAAAATCGAAGTGTCGTTTGTAAAAATTTATAAAACTGAAATCTGATTTTTCATCAGAATCAACAATTCCAATGAGAAGAATGGCACACTCTTTAGGACGTCAAATTTTTAGTTGAGAGACTAGGTTATTTCAAACTGTATAAATAATCTTCACATAGATCTGTGGAGCCTAACGTCACCTTTACTTTTAGACCATCCTGGACCAAAATTTTTCATTTTTCTTAAGGAAGAGGTTAAATATTTGGCGAGATTGAAGAAAACGAATTAAAACATAAAGCAATTTTTTGAGTAATCGCAGCTTAGGAAAGCTACTGAAGGATAGATAACCTGAGTGATGAATTTGTGATCTCTCGAACATTTCTTTGTGAACTACTAGTAGCCTGCCATTGACAGTTTTACAATTCTGGTCCCTCTGGGGATGGCAGACCAAGTCCATGGGTCTTCTGCTTGGTCCGTGCTTCATAATTACGAGGACCTACCTGAGCGAAGGCGTTCTTTCACCTTAATGATGTTAATTAAAACGAAAATCACATCCTTTGGCCTTAATACGAGAGCCTACAGGCTCAATCGGGCTTGGTTTGTCCAAGTGGCTTGAGAAACAGCAACAATTCTGGTTCACACGATGCATTGGGGTTTCTTTTTGTTCAATGCCTGAACCCTGCACATTGATTTATCATTTCCAATTTACCTTAAGAATAACTCATAGGTACAATATATTGAATTCCCATTTTGATTAATAATTTTTTCGTAATAATAATCCATTTTAAACAAGAAATAAACATGTAAAATTGAAAACTCTTTTTTTGTCTTGTTTTTATTTAAATCAGTAAGGGAACTGGGTTAAAGAGTAATCAACTTACGCAGAAAGTGGTAATATATTGCTTTGGTTTGGTTTTAGAGTGCTACGGTCTACTTTTTGCAACACGAGGGCTAATGAGACCGGGACCTACTGCTTAAAGCCGATTCCGAACGGCTACGAACATCCATGGCATAGTAGGATTCAAACCCGCGAACCCGGTTCAGAAGGCCAGCACCCTAACCATTCGGCCATCGTTCGGGAGCAATATATTGCATTTCCATTTATTTGATAAATTCTTCATTATAATAATATTATAATAATCTATTTTAAACGAAAAATAAATTTGCAATCTTAAAATTCTTTATTTTTTGATTTATTTAAATCACTAATGGAATTCTGTTAAAAATAATTCAACGCACACATTATAGGTGGCATATTTAGGGATATATAAGCTACAATTAAAATCCAGCTTCTTTCACGTGAGCGTTCGATATTTCATTCTCACGTAACGCTCTTCAAATCCCCAGCAAGCACTAAAAGATCTAAACTCATTTCCACTGGACACCCGCTACGCGACTGAAACAGTTATTCATTTGGATTAACTCCAGAAAAAGCAACAAAAAAGCAACATTTACCCGCAAACAAATGAACTGGGAATTTCTTAAGTTCATTAGCTTAATTACCTGGGGTAATTCTTACAGAATTATTAAAATAAATGTTTTTTAAAGCGAAAAATACGACCTTCTTAAAAGACTGCTTTTTGTTTTCTTACTTTAAATCATTGAATACATACGCTTTCGCTTTCAGAGTTTCCTTTTTACCTCTGTATTCAGTAGAAGTAAAAAAATTATAAATCTTAGTAAAGATTAATTGGCGACGGTTACTAAATTATTATATTTTTGTACGTATTTTGCTAATTAAAGTTTAAACTCATTGTATGATTGTATGTAAAATCATACATTAAGGTTATATTTATTTAGAATTAAGCACGCAGACGTTCCCAACGGAAATAAATCCAAGCTCTGCTTTATATTATGCATATATTTTCTCAATTTTAACTTTCTTTTTACATTTAATGCGGAAGAATCTAGACTACTAATCTTGTCTCATTCTAGACCAGTGATTGTGAAACTTACCAATTAAACACTATAGAAAGTTTTGACCTTTTTTTATAAAATAGTTTATAATTTTCATAAATTTATTTTAAAATTTTGTTTTTTTTATAATCAAAAACTGAATGACAGCTCAATTAAAAAACCGGCCTATTTATAACGTAAGAAAAAACAAATTCTAGTGCCAGATATTTTTTTACCTTTTCTAAGACCATTTTTCTAGCAATGGTATACTGACATACAGTAGAACCTCGATTAACCGAGCTTCGTTTAACCCAGGTTTCTGTTAACCGAGTCAATAACGAAGTCTAATTTTTTTTTCTCCTTTCCAAAATGAGCTTGGAAAAATGATACACATTTTAGTTCGTTGTCCGTGTTACAGGCACTTCTTCCCCCCAAAGTGATTGTCCAGGCATGGCAATTAGTGAATCCAGCTACAATTCGTAAATCATTCAACAAAATAATTGTTGAAAAGAGGAAACAGGGTGAATTCCAGCAGACAGAAAGCACACCTACAGGGAACTTCTTGAGATCATCAATGGAATTGAAGGATAGGAGGAAGTTTTGGAAGAGGACATTTGCAAGTGGCTGGACGTTGAAAATCAACATCCAAATTTTAAAATTCTCAATGATGAAGAAGTCATACAAGCCGTTAATCCTTCAACGGACATTAATGAAGCAGAAAATGAAGATGAGGACTTTAAGGATTCTACGGCTATAAGTCATAGTGAAGGTATTCAAGCACTGACAACAGCCCTAAAATATTTGTTAAAAAAAAAACAAAAACAAAAAAAAAAAAAACCGATGCTACACCGGTGGATCTCTGTATCTCTGTTTCTCAAAGATTGGCGCAACCATGATAGAAATTCTGAACTTTTGGAACGAAAGGTTACAGACTTTTTTAAAAGAATACAAATTTAACAAATTATTGTATATTAAATTTTAAAAATACAATATTTTCTTTCGATTTGTGTTATTTTTGAAAATGCGTCTTTCAATATTTAACTAAGTATATTTAAAAAAAAAATTCTATTTTACTTTTTAAAATTTACTACTAGAGTTTATTTTCTTTTTAAATCTTTTTATCTATGAAACATGAGTTCATATATGCTTATTTTTATCTGTTACAGAACGTTCTATTGTTTTTTTACTTTAAAAGTTAGTTAAATTCGCAAACAGGGAAGGTTCTTATACAGGGTTTCTATTAACCGAGATTTCAGATATCCGAGGTACTAGAGGTCCCAATTAGCTCGATAATCGAGGTTCTACTGTATTTTGTTTTGATTTTAAATTCATTTAGAATATTCGAATAAATTAATAGCATTTGAATTACTTTTTTGGTAGGTTGGATGTACGCTTTCCATCAACTAGTGCTGGATATTCAAAAAGTAGAAATTTTTATACTTCTTATGTATTTTTACGTTGTATTGCATAATTAAAATATTCTATTACTTATTAGTCTATTTCTTATATTCCGATACCTAAATTCTACAATACATTAGAGGATTTGTGAAGATTGAAAGAACTTTAGTCAAATAAATGAAGAATTTTTATAAACAAAAGATATTGGCTTCTTAATTTTGTTCATCAAAGTCAACCTCAATTGTTATAAACCATATACGGTTAAGGTATTTATGAATTTTCTTTGTTATTTCTATAGTTATTATTAAATGCCAGATTTAATGACTAGGAAAGTTAGTTTACCATAGACATAAAAAGAACTGACTTAGGGGTAACTGACTTAACGGCACCCATCCCGTTATCCTGGGTTTAGGCCCAGTTTACAGCCGTTCTCCAACTGCAGTTTAATAACTTAATAATTTTATTACCTTGATTCATTATCAAGATGAGGATTGGAAACGAATGTGGCTTAAATGGGAATTAGCGATGAACAAAGCTGTGAAAGGCAAACCAATTTTTCTCGCCAGCTGTCAACCATTATTTTCTTCTGAAAAGAATCAAAACCAGTTAAGTTACTGGTCAGTTAAGTATTCGAAACAAAATGTAGGAAAAATACACAAGCGAAGGTATTTCGTTATAAAACGAAGGTATGGAAAATGCTGAGACCAAAGCGAATATCCTTCAATTTAATCTCTACACATAATCTGAGAAAAAAAAATTATTAGGAAATGATTCTAACGATTAAATACTGGGGTTCCATGATTAAACTAATCTATTTTAAAGTTATATACAGTCAAAACTATGGTTCAGAAAGTAGCAAATTTTATGTAGCGTATAAGAAATGGGAATTTGAGCGAATTAAAAATAAGTTATAAAAATATTTCCTGGTGGTGAAATATTTAAAAATTACATATTTAGACAACATTTACTTTAGGTAAAAGAATTATTACAACAAGACATTTTCAACACAATTGCCTTCGTTTTTATCTGTCAATTGTAACAGTACAAAATGATATCCAAATTGTAAGATAGCATGTTTCACATTTGACCGCAATGTGTGTCACAATGACCGAAATGCTGAAAACATGTCGTGAAGTTCTGTCTTTTGGATGTGGTATGGATGTTGGTTTATCAAGACTGGCTAGATGTTTCAAATACCACCAAAGCCAAGAGCCAAGATGGAGCTCTTCCACACATTATACTTCCTGTTCAGAACGTTCTCAAAATTCATTTTATAGAAGAACAGATCAGATGCCACTTTCTTAATATGTGGCTATACCGATCTCCAGACCCTAGAGACTTTTAGCTTTGCAGTTATTTGAACTAGTCAGTCTTGATAAACCAAGAAATTTATCTGCCCTGAAAGACAGCATTTCACAATATGTTTTTAGCATTTCACCGCATACATTGCGGCCAACTATAGAACGTGCTATCTTACAATCTCAAATGGTAGCTGAAAATGACGAATATCAAGTTACACATGTCTTGTTGTTATAATTTTATAACTAGAGTAAATGTTGGCTAAATGTATTAGTCATCATAAAACTCCCTCTGGTGTTGAAATTTTGAACTATTTTTAATTCGCTCATACAAATGTCCATCCTTTTATTACGTTTTTACACAACATGCAACTTTCTCAACAATAGTTTCGACTGCAGACAACTTTAAACATGTTAAATTATAGAGTTCCAGTAATTTATGATCTAAATGGAAGAAACAGAATTGAAACAGGGGATTGAGAATATTATTAAGGCATTTTATTTCGAACCTAAACATAATTATTGTTATATTGAAACGTATGTTAGGTTTGGTTTGGTTTCGCTTGTAGTGCTACTGCCTACTACTTGCAACACGAGGGCTGATGAGACCGGGATCTACATCTTAAAGCCGATTCCGAATGGCTATGAACATCCATGCCACACTGGGATTCGAACCCACGAACTCCTGTACCGACGGGCAGCACCCTAACCTATCGGCCCTCTTTCGGCTCAAGTACATTGCGGAGTAATTGGAAGAAAATAGCCTTCCATGGTTATATTTCAAGGACAAAAATTTTGATAACAGATAAATTTGAGTGACAACAGTAAGAATTTGTGATTATCATTCGAAAAAGTAATATGTGAATGAAAGCCAAAGTTCCTGTAAAAACATTTTAAAATTTACTTCTAATAGATAGAAGATATTAAACATACTAGAGATGTTAAAGAAATAAACGTACAATTAAAAACGGATCGCTTTTAATTTTTAAATTTATTTAATAAGGTTGCAGGGTAATTAAAACTAATTGATATTTAACTCAATTTCGGAGTGATTCTTACTTTTTTTACGTCCAGTAATACTAAAATTTTTAAAATATATGCATAAATTCCGAGTTTAATTAAATCCCATTAGACTTAGAAAAATACTGCGGAGATGCTTCCAAATAAATTAAGAGCATTTAAGTAAGGAATTATCCACCTTTTATTTGTAGCATCGTTTTTCAAAGTTTATTATATGAATTATTTCCAAGCATGTATGTCGCGATAATATGTGTATCTATTAGAAAAGAGGGATTTAATAATTTTTAAAATTTAAAATTTGAAGAGACTCACCATTGTATTTTGGGCTATTTTCTTGTCTTTCATACAAATTTGTAGGTTTAGGTAAAGAGTGTAAAAAATGGGAACAGTCCGTTTTCATTGTACACTGACTCGTGTTCTGTAAGAGAATCGATCTTACATACCCTTTAGTAAATTGTAGTTTTTAAATTCTTTTTAGATTTTTACTGAAAAGGTCGTTGCCGAATTCTAGTGACAAATTCTTGGGACCGATATAAATTCTTTTTAGTAGGATCTTTACAACACAGGTCGTTGCTGAATTCAAGTGACAAATTTTTGGGATCCATATAAATTATTTTTAGAATGATCTTTACTATACAGGACATTGCTGAATTCAAGTGACAAATTTTTGGGATCCATATAAATTATTTTTAGAATGATCTTTACTATACAGGACATTGCTGAATTCTAGTGACAAATTCTTGGGACCGATATTAACAGATATATGGCCGAAATTTAGCATAGGAACTGGAGTACTGGTACACCTTTTATACTTGAAGAATTTTGTGAAAATCGTCTAATTTAAAAGTGGGGCTTACGATGATTAAAAAATTTCCCAAATGTACCCTTAGAGTTTTTAACAAGTAAGACCCACTGCTTTATAAGTCCATCCAAATTTTACATTTTTCATATCTCTCGTTTATAATAGATGCATTATAATGACAATACTATTACTGTAAGTATTTCATGATTTCAGTTTTAGAAAATGTTCTTAGGAAATGTTCAGATAAATAAAATTTGAGTAATTCATTATTTATATCCATTTGATTCATAGGAAAGCAGTTTAGGTGCATTTTTATACAACGAATGATATCTAATAACAGTTTTACAGTTTATTTTAATTATTTTTTTACTACAAAATATTAAAATTGATAAAAAAAATAGAGTTTAATTCTGGTTTTAAAAACCCTACAACCTTATTAACACTAAAACTACCGGACATTTTTATAACGACAAAAATATCGAAAAATGGGGTCATTTGACCCCTCTTGGTAGATTTAGTGTTAAATAAATTTTAAAAGGATTTGTAATCAATGTTACATTTAATGCTAAAAATGACAGATGGTATATGTATAGTTTGTCAGAGCCCTTATTAAATTATAGAGTTAATTTAAAAACCCGATTTTTTTTTTCAATTACAGAAAATTTTCAACAATTTATTAAGTTTATCTTATTTTTAAAAAAATATTTGATATCTTATAATTTTCATAATTATATATGGTTCTGTATTAACTAAATAAAAAAATTATTTATTATATAAAATTAAAACCATCTCAAAAGGAAAAGATTTAAAACTAAACAATATATTTCTAAAAAATATTCGATAGGGAAACATATCTCTCAAGAAAAACTTTTCTTCAGAATATTTTTACTTTAGAGATATGCTTTTTCTTTAGGGAAATGTTTTTAATTTTATGTAACAAATAAAATTCTTCAATATAACTAATACAGAACCATGTCAAATTTAAAATCATCAAAATTTTAAAAATTCAAACACTTTTTTATAACGATATCAGAAAACTAAATTAAATTTCTTTTCTCTAATTTAAAACAAAACAAAGTTTTAAAATTAAATTATTTAGCTTTTCGACATACTGAAATATTTTTTGATCCGCTAGAAGTTAATTTTTAATTCCTCATATATATTTCAAGAAAGTATTTATTAGTCTACAGAAACACCATAGAATTATATAGAATTCTATAGTGTTAAATTAATTCTATAGTGTTCTGTAGAATTATATAGAACATTACAGTCTATAGAATTACATTCTATTTAAAATCTTTTCTAAAAAATCCAAACCCACTCTGTTTCTTTCCTTTCGAGTATAAAATTTTTAATAGTTAGAATTCTAGCTTAATATAATTATTAATCTACAGAAACACTATAGATTTCTATAGTGTTAAATTAATTCTATAGTGTTCTGTAGAATTATATAGAATATTACAGTCTATAGAATTACATTCTGTTTCAAATTCTTTTCTAAAAAATCCAAACCCACGCTGCTTCTTTCCTTTCGAGTATAAAATATTTAATAGTTAGAATTCTAGCCTAATATAATTATTAGTTTACAGAAACACTATAGAATTATATAGAATTCTATAGTGTTAAATTATTTCTATAGTATTCTGTAGAATTATATAGAATATTATAGTCTCTAGAATTACATTCTATTTCAAATCTTTTCTAAAAAATCCAAACCCACGCTGCTTCTTTCCTTTAATAGTCAGAATTCTAGCCTAATATATCTTTCTTCTTTTATGTGCTGAGATTAAACGGAGATATTCGCTTTCGTGTCAGATTTTATTCAGAACGAAATCCTCGCTTATCTGCTTTTCCGAGATCTATTTTTGTGAGTGGGATGCAATTAGCGGGTTTCCTGGCATACAGCCCTCTTTCATGGAGTCTTCTGGAAACTGTCTTACTTAAAATTGATGTTCCTGTAGCAGCCGCGAGGTTCCTAGACAATTGAGGGGTTGTAGCCGTCCTCTGGCTGAAACGAACAAATACCGGTCATCATTGGCCGTTATAGCCCTCGGGCGACCTTGTCCTGGTCGTCTGGATACTGTCCCACTAGTTTTAAATTCACTCCACAAATTGGAAACGACGCTTGGTGTTATATCCAATTCCCCAGACACCTGAGCTTGGGACTGGCCTGCCTCAAGACTACCCACAATTCTCTACCTCCTACCCTCGTCTAAACGATGATGTTTACTCATTTCACCTAAAAAACAGCAAGAAACAACACGATTATTCAAAAAAATGCACTAAAATCTGCAAATGTGTTGAATAGTGGAATGAGATGATCACCTGGATCTTGCCCTCTAGTTCTGCAATTCTATTGGGATTGGCAAAACGACATATTTGAAATGATTTGGCTCCAACATGTCAAGGAATGAGATGAACAGCTCGATGCAGACTTTTATACCTCCTGCTGGCTTAGCAACCCCCACAAGAATACGTAAGCTTATCACAGGGCCAATAGCGCTACAGTGACCCTATATGGATATCAACTGTAAAGGATTTGTGAGGTATTTTTAGAGAAATGTGCGAAAATGCTTTCCATCTCTTAATTTTGTCCACCAGTGTATTTTTGATTCTCCAGAAGTTAATTTGAAATTCCTCATATATATTTCAAGAAAATAATTATTAGTTTACAGAAACACCATGGAATTATATAGAATTCTATAGTGTTAAATTAATTCTATTTCAAATCTTTTAAATTAAATTATTTAGCTTTTCGACATCCTGAAATATTTTTTGATCCTCCAGCAGTTAATTTTAAATCCCTCATATATATTTAAATAAAATAATTATTAGTATTACATTCTATTTCAAATCTTTTCTAAAAAATCCAAACCCACGCTGCTTCTTTCCTTTCGAGTATAAAATATTTAATAGTTAGAATTCTAGCTTAATATATTTTTCTTCTATAGTGTTCCGTAGAATTATATAAAATATTACAGTCTATAGAATTACATTCTATTTCAAATCTTTTAAATTAAATTATTTAGCTTTTCGACATCCTGAAATATTTTTTGATCCTCCAGCAGTTAATTTTAAAATTCCTCATATTTATTTCAATAAAATAATTATTAGTATTACATTCTATTTCAAATCTTTTTTAAAAAATACAAACCCACGCTGTTTCTTTCCTTTCGAGTATAAAATATTTAATTGATAGAATTCTAGCCTGATATATTTTTCTTCTTTCCTGTGCAGAGATTAAACGGGGAGATATTCGCTTTCGTGTCAGGCTTTATTCAGAACGAATTCCTAGCTTATCTGTTTTTCCGACCGTTTGTTTCGAATACTGAGCTCGCCGGTAACTTGTTTAGAGAACGATTGCTTTCGGAGGCAAATAATTGTTGACAGGTGGCGGGAAAGATGGGCCGCTTTGTTCCTTCCTAATTCGCGTTTTCTGCACATTCGTCTCCATTTCTCAACACGGTAATGAATCAGCGTAATAAAGTTATGAAACCGCAGATCGGCAACAGCGGCCAAGACAATACATTAAACGTGATTCGGAACGAGGAACAGGCGCTTGCTTTCTCGTGGGTGATTCAATTATTTTCAATTACAAGAGATGAGATTTCCATGACTCTAGTAACTCAAAAGTGTTCGAAAATATCAGAGCGAAGTAAGTATGCGTGAATATCCACCATGCGAAACAGTAGCTCTTACAAAAATAGTCCTTTTTGTAGTAACGTGGAGAGCATTAATAAAGTTATGAAACCGCAGTTTGGCAACAGCGGCCCAGACAATACATTAACCCTTTAACAGTTTCATTTTTTTTCCAGAATTCGGTCAAAAAAATGTCACATTTTTTTATTTCATTTTTTTTTGTTCATTTTACAGTTTTAAGTAAAGATATGTTAATAAAATTAACATTTCTAATATTTTTAAGCATTTATTACAATTTTTTTCTTTCTATGAAAGCATCATAGAACTGAAGTTTACCTTTAGTCTCATCGATATCCAAGTTATTTTTTGAAATTCCAGTGAAAGCAAATCTAGGAGGCGGATCCGAAGGATTATTACAATCAATTTAAAAATATTGTCTTGCTTGACTAATTCCATCTGTACTACTATCAGAGTCCTTACTATCCAGATCATCTAGTAAACTTTCGCTACTATCATCTACAGATAATACAGTTTCTGATTCCGAGTCAGAGTTCGAATCACAAGAAATTAGCTCCATACGCTCTGGATCATCGATTATTTAGAAGTAAAAATATATTATTCAATTTTTACATCAATAAAATTGTCAGGCGGTTAGTAAGATATAAACAGAAAGCTATACACTAAAAGATAACAATTCGTCTTTTGATACAAAACATGCAAAAAAAAAACCCGCTCTTTTGATCCAATGAGAGTAGAAAATACAATAAATAACAAACTATCATTTACTGCAAAACTATCGCTTTTTATACGAATAATTTGTTACTAAAATTGAAAATACGGCCGAAACAGTGCAAGCGAAATAGAAATAAGATTGCCCGTATGCCGTTCGGGCAAATCAGTAAAGGCCCGAAAGCTGTGCCCGTAAGGCGTCCGGGCAAAACAGGGAAAGGGTTAAAAATGATTCGGAACGAGGAACAGGCGCTTGGTTTCTCGTGGGTGATTCAATTATTTTCCGTTATAATCTATGAGATTTCCATGAATCTAGTAACTCAAAAGAATTCGAAAATATCAGAACGGAGTATGCAGGCATTTCGTGAATGTCCACCATGCGAAAAAGTAGCTCTTTCAAAAATAGTTCTTGTTGTAGTAAAGTAGAGAGCAATGATGAATTAGTTTAGCGACTTATACCATCTTTCAAAAAACGTTCTTTCGTGGAGGTTAAGAACACTTTTGTAAATTATTAACTATTAATAATGATACTTTGTTCTATAATATATATATATATATATATATATATATATATATATATATATATATATATATATATATATATATATATATATATATATATATATATATATATATATATATAT
>CM063501.1:8241302-8258802 GCA_032207245.1 Pardosa pseudoannulata
ATCCAATGTGAATGTCTTTACCTTTGTGATGGGGTACATTGCAGATTATATATACATGTGAAGTGTGTATACATTTATGCATATATTTAGTTAACATCCAATATTTGCATAATGTATTCAACAAATTAACTGCTACAGCTGATGGAACATATAATGCATCTTAACTTAAAAGAATGTCTGTGTACTGGCATAGTAATCGAAGGAAATACGAACTGTAAAAGTAGAGAAATAAACTACTATTCCGAAATCGATTCTATTTCTTATCAATTAAAGTCAGCACCCATAAATAACCACCCAAAAGACTATAGAAAGATTCTTTATTTATTGATCCCTTCCCGAGCAATTTATTTGGACACTTTAGCTCTTCTTTCAAGTATACTACCTGAGATTAATCAATGTCGTCGGCAAGATAACTCAGAATGATTATGTTAACATTAAGGACAATTTTTTTTATAGACAACGAATATTTTGTCTTATTTATATCAGATGCAAAATTTCAACCATTTTTTGTTTAATTTTTTTAGGCTCTATTATTTAATTTGTTGTTTGCTTGCTGGGCAAAAACACTTCTTCGAATGTCATTCTCAGAAATCCAAAAGAGTCGTGAAACTTTAAATTTTATATAGAATCCAAAACTCATCAGTCTGCAAACTGTTGTTACTGTGTAACAGGTCTGCATAGAATGCACTGAGAATTAATCTGGATTAGCAGCTTTGTCAATTTAGAGTGAATCTTGGGCATTTAAGAAAACTTGATAACACACAGGAAGCTATTTTATTATAACAGAAGCCAATACCATTTTCACACCATAGCTGAAAAATGTGTTCATTGAATAGAAAATCGGCATTTATTCCAGCGTTACTTTCGAAAAATGATAAAAAGAACCCAAGTAGCAGACCATTCCTATACCTGACATTCTATGGCTGGGAAACTGGACATTAATAAATAAAAGGAGCGTGTGTGGAGAGAATTTCAGAATGCTATGTTAGGATTAATAAATTTGATTTATTATATATATATATATATATATATATATATATATATATATATATATATATATATATATATATATATATATATATATATATATAAGTATGCTATATATATACGTAATAAGGGCGATACACATCCAAAATCACAACAAAGTTTATTTCTGGTAAGAAACATGAAATCTATACAACAGGCAAATATTTTTACAACTTCATGCACATAGACAATGTGATCCCGCACATACGCTTTAAAGTAGAGATTCCTCAGGTAAAAAGACTACAAATAATCCCTAAGCACAATTGACCACGTGATAAAAAATACCCATGTTTAAAGAGAATGTGCTAACTATTGGCTAAAGTAGTACTGACAGAGGCTGAATTAAGTCTATAGCGTGTCTGGAGGGAAAAATCTGAATGACTGCGCAAACCCCAAATTTACTTTATGAACAAAAGTTATTAAATTAATATTAAAATACGTAATAAGGGATTTTAATATTACATATTATATATATATTATATATATATATATATATATATATATATATATATATATATATATATGTATGTGTGTGTGTAATCGAATAATTATAAAACTACTGGACATTATAGCCCCTATTATTTTTACTTGCCGGAGCTACTGTGCAAGGAGGAAAGCCTAGTCAGCTAACAATAATAACGATGCAGTCGGACCATTGAAAGACACCGGCACAAGTCTAATTAAATCGTTATTTTACAGCTGCTAAAACGGACATCTTTACTAGTCAACGAGATAAGAGAAACACCCAAATATCACACTTTATTAACTGAGGTGCAGCCAAGAGCGACGATAGAAAGAATTTTCCCAAGGGACAAGAAACTTAATCATTAAATTAAACTGTTAAGATCAGGAAAACCCCGAAGCCATTTGCTGGCTACAGCTGGAAAACGTGTCGAATAGACAGAAAATTTACATCTATAGGACAGAAAGCTTTGAGAAATATATCGATAAAAATTTTAAGTCGAGGACATTACTTTGATTAAAACATTTAGAGGCTGGGAAAAAGATTTTAAGGAATTATAATGTGAAAGCCATATAAGGTTTTTAAGGAAATATTAAAGTGAAATAATTTTGGTATATTACACACACACACACACACACACACACATATATATATATATATACATATATATATATATATATACATATATATATATATATATATATATATATATATATATATATTCATTTATTTATTTATTGGTGTATGTGAGAGAAAGTGTTATTCTGAAAACATACAAATAGTGTTGTTTAACATATATAGCATTATTTTCAGTTGAGCACTTTACACTATAATAAATACGATTCACTAAACGGTGTGGAAGGAAAATGTACAGAAAGCATAAATTTTAATTAGTTCCAAATATAAGTCCTTTTTTAAACGTAATTGAAATAAAAATATGTATGCATTAAAAATTGTCAGGTTTATTTATATAATATACATACAGTACTGCTGTTTTTTGTTATTTTCACCAGATTTTCTTTTTATAAGCTCTTTTTATTAAATAAGATAATTTTGCGATAAGTTTTTAATTAATTTGTGTTAATGGCTTATTATGAATATAGAGGAGAATAAGGAATAACAAAACATTTCTCTAATTGCAAAACAAAAACAGAACATACTAATTATGCTTTGATTATTAATTAATGATCAAATAATTCTTTTACGATGTCTGCCACAATTAATTAGTTGTTCTGCAGTATATATGTTTATGATTATTCAGAAATTAACGTATGGAAGTATAGGTAAGATATTGGAAATTTAATTATTTTTAGAAAAGTATATTAAATTAACCGAGAACGTCCAACAGTTTGTGAAAATAAATGAAATTACGCTTACTGAACTGAAGGGAGATTTTGGCTTCAAAGGATGTGAATTTGCAGGAACGTATAAAAGTACTGAGGCTTGAAAATGCCAAATTTAATTTCTCAGTTACTGCGTTTTTTACTGTGCCTTCTTTTCAATCATTTTCTACATTTCTTCTTGCCAAATATCGCTGACATTCTATTTTATATTCAACAACAGCAATATGGCAAAGTTAAAAGTTCAACAAAGGGCGCCGTCCCGTAACAATTTTAACATAAAGATTTTTTTTCCATAAATCGGAACAAAGAATGACATCCACTTGTGGAATTGGCTTTCTTTTCGTGGCGACATTTCTCTTTCGTTATCTTTGTTAGGAGCCAACAGAATAAAGCCCGTTAACGATTCCATTTTATCGTTCATCATGTTCCATGAAAGGGAAAGCTTCACTAGCAGGTGACTCATGAATGGCTTGGTATCTTAAAAGCGAACTGTCTGGGAGGTTATTTATTAAGAGGTATTTATGACAGATTACGCTGTGATAGAGAGGGCTTGTTTGGGATCGTTAAAAGGATATTATGGACTGCACTAGGAAAAATAGAACAACTATTAGGTGCAGTAGAATTTTTCTGTAAGTTGACTCCAGGAACGCGTCTGAGATTAAAATTCCAGAACTATTTTTTTATATACCGTTAAAAATGATAGAAACGTGATTAGAGAAAGGTGTCAAACATTTAGTACTGGGAAGATAGTCAAAAGAGGAAACGAAAAAAATAGGTTATAATAATAAAGATTTTGTCCCATAATTATATAAAATTATGAAACATATCGCTGTAAAATGTATTAATTTAGTTTGACAAAATTCAATATACAGTGGACTCCACTTAAAGTGATCTCGGTTAATGTTTTCAATCGCTTATTTTTATCGAAATCACTTGGTCCCGATTTTCTCTATTCATTTGTATGTTAATATTTTTGCTTTATGTGATCGTTGCATCGGTTAGTGTTATCAGTTTTCGAACCTCATTTTAACTGGTAAAGGAATATTCATAATATATTAAGAAGGAACCGAGTATTTTCCTTCTCTTCGCTATTGTTTGAATTTCTGAGAATTCTCAGCTTCAACCTAGGGAAGCCGAGTGATAGCAAAACTATTTCTTTATGGGATCGTTACATCGGTTAATGTTATCAGTTTTCGAACCTCATTTTAACTGCAAAGGAATATTCACAATATATATTGAGAAGAAACCCATTCTTTTCTTTCTTTTTCTGCTGTTTGAATTTCCGAGAATTCTCTCCCTTATTCACTTTGGAAAATGGGGGAATGAACAAAGGAGTGGGCTATTACACGTTCCTGGAATTTTTCAGAAATACGCACATCCTGCTGGTGGTCAATGGTTGTGTGATAAGCAGAAGACAACACATTATTATCGGAACTGAGAAGAAGCGTATTCACATTTTATGCCTTGCTCTCTTATACGCAGTTTGTGGATATGGAAGCCAGAAAGCGAAATGATTTAACATTAAAACAAAAGGTAGAAATTTTAAATGGCTATGACAGGTTGATTAGGCTTACGAACAATTTAACAATGAGCTTCTTAGAAAAAATTGTAGACAGTCAAAAATTGATCAATTTTTTAAAATTGTGTATACAATTCTTATGTTTTAAAAGGATAATATACATTACATAAATATAAGGTGTGTGTTTTCATTTTGTTTTAAAATTTAGTACTTGGGAATTAAAGGGGGGTGTAGCTTTATCTAATTTTGCATATCGTTTATTGTTATCAATCGGTTACTGTTGTCGAAATCACGGTGTCTCAAAATGATCATATTAAGCCGAGTCCACTGTATCATGTTTCTGATTTTATGTATATTTTGAGTTTTAAATACCATTCCGAATTTCAACCAGTGGAAAAATATAAGATATTTCAGTCATCATATTTGGGTAAAGAACATTTTGTCAATGATAATGCAACTTATTATACTGTACTTTATACATTGCACTTTATGTATGTACAATGCAGTCAGTTTACTTTATCGAAAAGATTATGACATTAAAAGTAATAATTATTCTGCTATGAAGCTCCGTACTCAAGTTCTTTAACCCTCTAAGCTGTTCTCACGTACAATTCCGCCAAATCGATGATGTCTTCAAAGTGGTTGTCACATACAATTTTCGACCTCCTAAAACTTTCTGAAAATGGATGTAATGTACATTTCTGCCAGTGTTTGAGGTAGGAGGATCAGGTCAACTGTTAGGAACTGCACCCCTGTACCCCTATTCTCTGAGACATAAAGACGATGATCGCTTATCATGGCTTTGTAAATCTCTATTTTGAAGTATTTCGTTTGCGGTAACAGATGTATCTCTAATTGCACTACTTAAACATCTTGGATGACTTTCGTAAATAAATATGAATAATTCTCTTAAAGAATATTTTTAGTTGTACTTTTAGAATCCATTATTTCTTATGGGATGATCTTCGAGACTTGACGATCTCTATGTATATTAAAAATCAACAATCTATAATATCTATTTAAATAACTATTTATAACCTTAAATTAAAGGGACAATAACGAGGGTGGGTGTCAATATTCCATTGTAGTCGACAAGGGTTGAAGTAAAAAATCATAGAACGCTTTGGCCACTGACACATTAACTTAACGTATTTTTGGAGACTTTTTTCCTCGGTGTGTTCCACTCGGAGGGTTAACTTAATGAAGCTGTTTTTCTATTTCATAAAACGGAACAATGAATAATATCCACTTGTGGAATTGACTTTCTTTTCGCGGCTACATTCCTCTTTGAACCGTATCTTTGTTAATTGCCAATAGAAGGGTGGACATTAAAAATTTCATTTTATCATTCATCATGTCCCATGAAAGGGAAAGTTTTAAAAACAGGCGACTCATGAATGGCATGGTATCTTAAAAGCGAACTGTCTGGGAGGTTATTTATGACAGATTTCGCTGTGATAGAGAAGGCTTGTTTGGGATCATCAATAAGATATGGACTTACCAAGAAAAATAAAAAAACTATTAGGTCTAGTAGAATTTTTCTGTAAGTTGACTTGAGGAACGCATCTGAGATTAAAATACCAGAACTATTTTTCATATACCGTTAAAAATGATAGAAACTTGATTAAAGAAAGGTGTCACACATTTTGTACTAGGAAGATAGTCAAAAAAGGAAATGACAAAAAAAAAAAAAGACAATTTTAATAAATAAGAATTTTGTCACAGAATTATATAAAATTATGAAACATATGGCTGTAAAATGTATTTATTCAGTTAGAATTTTTCTGTAAGTTGACTTGAGGAACGCGTCTGAGATTAAAGTAACATAACTATTTATCATATACAGTTAAAAAAATGATAAAAACGTGATTAAAGAAAGGTGTCAAATATTTTGTACTAGGAAGATAGTCAAAAAAGGAAACGAAAAAAAAAGAAAATTTTAATAAATAAAGATTTTGTCACAGAATTATTTAAAATTATGAAACATATGGCTGTAAAATGTATTTATTCAGTTTAATAAAGTTCAAAATATTATATTTCTGCTTTTAAGTACAATTTGCGTTTTATTTACCATTCCAATTTTCAACCAGTGAAAAAATAAGATATTTTAGTCAATATATTTAGGAAAAGAACTTTTTGTCAATGGCAATGTAACTTACTATACTGTACTTTATACATTGTACTTTATCTACATATAATGCAGTGAGTCTACTATATCGACAAGATTACGGCAACATTAAAATTAATAATTATTCTGCAATGAAACTCCGTACTCCAATTACTTTCACTTAATGAAACTGTTTTTCTGTTTCATAAATCCAATGGTTGTCAGATAAGCAGAACGCAACACATTATTATCGGAACTGAGAAGGAGCGTTTTCACATTTTATACCTTGCTCGCTTACATGCAGTTTGTCGATGTGGAATCCAGAAAGCGAAATGATTTAACATTAAAACAAAAGATAGAAATTTTAAATCGTAATGACCGGTTGATTATGAATACAAACAATTTATCAATGAGCTTCGTAGAAAAATTTGTAGACAGTCAACAATTGATCAATTTTTTAAAATTATTTATCGTATTCTTAAGTTTCAAAGAATAATATACAGTACATAAATGTAAGGTGTTTTTTCATTTTGTTTTGAAATTTAGTACGTGGGAATTAAAGGGGGTGTAGCTTTATCTAATTTTGTATATCGTTTATTGTTATCAATCGGTTACTGTTGTCGAAATCACGGTGTCTCAAAATGATCATATTAAGCCGAGTCCACTGTATCATATTTCTGATTTTAAGTATATTTTGAGTTTTAAATACCATTCCAATTTCAACCAGGGGAAAAATATAAGATATTTCAGTCATCATATTTGGGTAAAGAACATTTTGTCAATGATAATGCAACTTATTATACTGTACTTTATACATTGCACTTTATGTATGTACAATGCAGTCAGTTTACTTTATCGAAAAGATTATGACATTAAAAGTAATAATTATTCTGCTATGAAGCTCTGTACTCGAGTTACTTTAACTTAATGAAGCTGTTTTTCTATTTCAAAAATTGGAACAATAAATAATATCCACTTGTGGAATTGGCTTTCTTTTCGCGGCTACATTCCTCTTTAAACCGTATCTTTGTTAATTACCTATAGAAGGATGGATATTAAAAATTTCATTTTATCATTCATCATGTCCCATGAAAGGGAAAGTTTTAAAAACAGGCGACTCATGAATGGCATGGTATCTTAAAAGCGAACTGTCTGGGAGGTTATTTATGACAGATTTCGCTGTGATAGAGAAGGCTTGTTTGGGATCATCAATAAGATATGGACTTACCAAGAAAAATAAAAAAACTATTAGGTCTAACTATTTCTTTATGGGATCGTTCCATCGGTTAATGTTATTAGTTTTTAAACCTCATTTTAACTGGCAAAGGAATATTCACAATATATTGAGAAGAAACCCATTCTTTTCTTTCTTTTTCTGCTGTTTGAATTTCCGAGAATTCTCCCTTATTCACTTAGGAAAATGGGGGAATGAACAAAGGTGTGGGATATTAGACGTTCCTGGAATTTTTCAGAAATACGCATACCCTGCTGATGGTCAATGGTTGTCAGATAAGCAGAACGCAACACATTATTATCGGAACTGAGAAGGAGCGTTTTCACATTTTATACCTTGCTCGCTTACATGCAGTTTGTCGATGTGGAATCCAGAAAGCGAAATGATTTCACATTAAAACGAAAGATCGAAATTTTAAATCGCTATGACAGGTTGATTATGATTACGAACAATTTATCAATGAGCTTCGTAGAAAAATTTGTAGACTGTCAACAATTGATCAATTTTTTAAAATTATTTATAGTATTCTTAAGTTTCAAAGGATAATATACAGTACATAAATGTAAGGTATTTTTTCATTTTGTTTTGAAATTTAGTACGTGGGAATTAAAGGGGGTGTAATTTATCTAATTTTGCATATCGTTTATTGTTATCAATCGGTTACTGTTGTCGAAATCACGGTGTCTCAAAATGATCATATTAAGCCGAGTCCACTGTATCATATTTCTGATTTTAAGTATATTTTGAGTTTTAAATACCATTCCGATTTCAACCAGTGGAAAAATATAAGATATTTCAGTCATCATATTTGGGTAAAGAACATTTTGTCAATGATAATGCAACTTATTATACTGTACTTTATACATTGCACTTTATGTATGTACAATGCAGTCAGTTTACTTTATCGAAAAGATTATGACATTAAAAGTAATAATTATTCTGCTATGAAGCTCCGTACTCAAGTTCTTTAACCCTCTAAGCTGTTCTCACGTACAATTCCGCCAAATCGATGATGTCTTCAAAGTGGTTGTCACATACAATTTTCGACCTCCTAAAACGTTCTGAAATTGGATGTAATGTACATTTCTGCCAGTGTTTGAGGTAGGAGGGTCAGGTCAATTGTTTAGGAACTGTACCCCTGCACCCCTATTCCCTGAGACACAAAGACGCTGATCGCTTATCATGGCTTTGTAAATCTCTATTTTGAAGTATTTCGTTTGCGGTAACAGATGTATCTCTAATTGCACTACTTAAACATCTTGGATGACTTTCGTAAATAAATATAAATAATTCTCTTAAAGAATATTTTTAGTTGTACTTTTAGAATCCATTATTTCTCATGGGATGATCTTCGAGACTTGACGATCTCTATGTGTATTAAAAATCAACAATCTATAATATCTATTTAAATAACTATTTATAACCGGAAGTAAAGGGACAATAACGAGGGTGGGTATCAAGTATTCCATTGTAGTCAACAAGGGGGTGGAGTAAAAAATCATAGAACGCTTTGGCCACTGACACATTAACTGACACGTATTTTTGGAGACTTTTTTTTCCCTCGGTGTGTTCCACTCGGAGGGATAACTTAATGAAGCTGTTTTTCTATTTCATAAATTGGAACAATAAATAATATCCACTTGTGGAAATGGCTTTCTTTTCGTGGCTATATTCCTCTTTAAACCGTATCTTTGTTAATTACCTATAGAAGGATGGACATTAAAAATTCCATTTTATCATTCATCATGTCCCATGAAAGGGAAAATTTTAAAAACAGGCGACTCATGAATGGCATGGTATCTTAAAAGCGAACTGTCTGGGAGGTTATTTATGACAGATTTCGCTGTGATAGAGAAGGCTTGTTTGGGATCATCAATAAGATATGGACTTACCAAGAAAAATAAAAAAACTATTAGGTCTAGTAGAATTTTTCTGTAAGTTGACTTGAGGAACACATCTGAGATTAAAATACCAGAACTATTTTTCATATACCGTTAAAAATGATAGAAACTTGATTAAAGAAAGGTGTCACACATTTTGTACTAGGAAGATAGTCAAAAGGAAATGACAAAAAAAAAAAGAAAATTTTAATAAATAAAAATTTTGTCACAGAATTATATAAAATTATGAAACATATGGCTGTAAAATGTATTTATTCAGTTAGAATTTTTCTGTAAGTTGACTTGAGGAACGCGTCTGAGATTAAAGTAACATAACTATTTATCATATACAGTTAAAAAAATGATAAAAACGTGATTAAAGAAAGGTGTCAAATATTTTGTACTAGGAAGATAGTCAAAAAAGGAAACGAAAAAAAAAGAAAATTTTAATAAATAAAGATTTTGTCACAGAATTATTTAAAATTATGAAACATATGGCTGTAAAATGTATTTATTCAGTTTAATAAAGTTCAAAATATTATATTTCTGCTTTTAAGTACAATTTGCGTTTTATTTACCATTCCAATTTTCAACCAGTGAAAAAATAAGATATTTTAGTCAATATATTTAGGAAAAGAACTTTTTGTCAATGGCAATGTAACTTATTATACTGTACTTTATACATTGTACTTTATCTACATATAATGCAGTGAGTCTACTATATCGACAAGATTACGGCAACATTAAAATTAATAATTATTCTGCAATGAAACTCCGTACTCCAATTACTTTCACTTAATGAAACTGTTTTTCTATTTCATAAATCGGAACAATAAATAATATCCACTTGTGGAATTGGTTTTCTTTTTGAGGTTACATTCCTCTTTAAACAGTATCTTTGTTAATTGCCAATAGAAGGATGGGCATTAAAAATTCCATTTTATCATTCATCATGTTCCATGAATTGGAAAGCTTTAAAAGCAGGAGACTTATGAATGTCATGGTAACTTAAATCAAATTGTCTGGGAGGTTATTTATTAAGAGGTGTTTATGACAGATTATGCTGTGATATACAGGGCTTGTTTAGGATCATTAAAAAGCTGTTATGGACTGTAAAAGGAAAAGTAGAACAACTATTACATGTAGTACAGTTTCTTCAGGATGCCCTGAGGAACGTGTCAGATTAAAATTCCAGAGGTATTCCAGCGGTTGAGAGTGGTATTAGAAATTCTATTTTATTGTTCATCATGTCCCATGAAAGGGAAAGCTTTAAAAGCAGGTGACTCATGTATGCCATGGTAACTTAAATGAAACTGTCTGATAGGTTATTTATTAAGAGGTATTTATGACAGATTATGCTTCGATAGACAGGGCTTGTTTAGGATCATTAAAAAGCTGTTATGGACTGTAAAAGGAAACATAGAACAATAGAACGTGTAGTACAGTTTTTCTTTAAGGTGACTCGAGGAACGAGTGTGAGATTAAAATTCCAGAGGTATTTTTTTTGTGCTGTTAAGAAATTTATGGGAAACATGATTAAAGAAATGTGTTCAATATTTTGTACTGGAAGGTAGTCGAAAGTTGAAAAAAATTTTAAAATGAAGATTTTGTCAAGAACTACATAGAATTTTGAAACAAAGTTGCAAAATGTATTTATTCAGTTTTAAGAGGTTCCAAAATGTTATATTACAGTTTTTAAGTAGATTTTTTAGAAATAAAATCCATTTTTCTACCAGTGAAGAAAAAAAGATTTTTCCATAATATTTAGGCAGGAGATTTTGTGCAGTCCATTATAATTTTATTTTTATTTTTTTAGAAATTCAGCTGGCAATACACACATATCTTTATGCCAAACACGGCTCCCAAGCTGTCACTAATTTAGCACAAATGAGGAACACGTGTAGTTTAAAAGATGCTACTGACAAGAGTAAGTTGTCTCAGCTGGTTTTCGTAATTTAGAAGCAGGTACGAAGCATAAGTTCTCAAGGATTGACTTGTCTCTTCCATAAATATTTTCTGAGGTTCGAGTACATTGCGACCATGAACTTGTTTTATGTGCCATTAATGAACAGAGAGGATCTACGGCCGGCAAGATTGTACATTATTATACTCCACAACGTCACGGCAATGTTAAAAAATAATACTATTCTAGAACTGAACTCCGTAGAATAGTTATTTAAATTTAATGAAATGTTTTCCTTTTCATAAATCCTAACAATGAATGACCCTCATTTGTGAAATTAGCTTTATTTTCATGGCAACATCCCTTTTTATTTTTTATCTTTGATAAGAGCCAATGAGACCAACCCGTTAACGATCCTATTTTAGCATTCATCCTGTCGCGTGAAAGGAGAATTTTCAATAGCAGGTGACAGATAAATGGTGTGGCATCTTAAAAACGAACTATGTGGGAGGAAATTTATTAAAAGGTATTTATAGAAAATTAGACTGTAATAGAAAGAGCTTGTTTGGGTTTATTGAAAAGATATAATGGACTGTAGTAGAAAAAATAAAATAACTATTAGGTGTAGTAAAGATTTTCTTTAACTGGACTTGAGATTAAAATGCCAGAGATATTTGATAAGATATTTACGGCAAACGAGATTAAAGAGAGGCGTTAAAAATTTTATCAAAAGAAAAAACGAAAAAATATATTTATTTTAAAAGTTAAAATTCGTCATGACGTTAAATATAGAAATATGAAGCATGCTGTTCTATGTATCTGATCAGTTTAACCCTTAATTTGACAAGATGTTTTTTCAAATATTTTTAAATTTAAATTTCTGTTATTTTCCCATGTCTATATAGATATTAGGATCTATGTAAAATAAACAAAAAAATATATATCATTTGTGAGATAATTAATGTCCGCTGTGGCGAACACTGACAATTATGTTATACAGTAGTTATAAATATACATGTCCGGTGTAGCTGCCGGACTTAGCCAAATTAACGGTTAACAAAGTTTAAAATGTTATACTTCTGTTTCTAAATACATATTTTTTTATACTATTCCCCTTTCCCACCACCGAAGAAAAAATATATTTAAGTCATGATATTCAAGAAAAGATTGCCCATGACATCTAATTTATTATACCCTAATTCATATATTCTACTTTTTTTCATACTATACAATCTACTTTTTGACAGCTTTACGGCAACGATAAAAATTAATAATAGTTCAATAGCTCTACAAAGATGCTCCGTACTATAGTAATTTTATTACTATATTTAAATCATGATATTTAAGAAAAGAAACTTTGCCCATGACATCTAATTTATTATAAGCTAATTCATATAATCTACTTTTTTTCGTACTATACTATCTACTTTTTGACAGCTTTACGGCAATGATAAAAATAATAATAGTTCAATAGTTCTACAAAGATGCTCAGTAATATAGTAATTTTATTTAATTTTAATAAAAAAATTTTTCTTTTTCATAAATTGGAACAATGAATGATATCCTGAAAAGATATTGGCTTTCTTTCATTGTGACATTACTTTTTCGTCCTTGTTTTTGCTATGAGCTAATAGACTGGAATCCCACTAACGATCTTATTTTATTGTTCATCATGTTACGGGATAGAGAAAACCTCAATAGCTTGTCACAAATGAATAGCATGGTTCCTCAAATTCAAGCAGTATTGGAGGATATTTATTAAGCTGTATTTGTGACAGATTATGTTGTGAAAGAGAAGTCTTGTTCGAAATCATTAAAAAGACATAAGAGACTGGAAAAGAAAAAATAGAATAACTATTTACTGAAGTAAAACTCTTTTTTTACTTTGATTTCAGAAAGACGGCTGAGATCTAAATTCCTGAGATTTTTTTTGCACCTCAAGATATTAACCCCTTAACTTGCACGCTCGAGTTAACTCGAGCGTTCTAAACTGACCAAACTGTGAACACTCGGGATAACTCGAGATAATTTTTACTGATAATAATGTTTATTCTGAAATGGGAATTTGAAAAGAAAAATAAAAAAGTCGATGTGCGTGTAATATTACAATATTCGACTATTTTCTGCAATGTTACCAAAATCCAAAATTGTAATAAAAATTTTGGTTATCCTATTATTTTTGTAATTTTCTTGGCAAGACAAAGTTTTAAATTATGTTTTCACATAAAAAATTAGATTTTTTTTTGGCAGGACTTTTTCTAATAAACTGTACATTAAGGGGTTAATGGCAAATATGAATATTATAACTATTAGTATATGATTAGTATTAGTATCAGGTATTCAAAATTTTTTACTGGGATGATAGTCAAAAGAAAAAGGGATAAAAATTTAATTCAAATTTCTCCATGACGTAAAACGTACTGTTAAATATATTTGTATAATTTAACAAAATTTGAAAAGATATATTTTGTTTTTGAGTACATATTTTTTTCAAATTCAATAAAATTTTTCCACCACTGAAGAAAAAAAGATATTTACTAAACTAAACTGCTCGGCACAACAGCCCTTAGGGGGCCAGAGCGTACTGTACCAATCTCTGGTTTCAAGAACAAGGGTCCTGGGGTGCGAAGGATATGTTCCGGTTAGGTGGTCAACCTTACGCAGAACTCCCAGTGTTTAATTCTCAAGCATGCTTGATCCTCAGTTTGTCTACCCACTGAAGGGATGAAAGGCTGAGTCAACCTCACCGAGTCCGCGGATAGAACCTCACACCTGTGTCGTGGGAGCACGTAGCGCTACCCCAATGCCACTGGGCTTCAAAAAGATATTTAAGTCATTAAATATAATGACTTAAATATCTAAAGAAAAGAAAGAAATGAAAATTATGGGCATGCATTCTACTTTACTATTCCCTAATGTAAACATTCTACGTTTTCTTCCTAATATAGAAGAAAGAAAAAAAAAAGAAAAGAAAATTACGGGCATGCATTCTACTTTACTATGCCCTAATGTAAACATTCTACGTTTTCTTCCTAATATAGTAGAAAGAAAAGAAAAAAAGAAAAGAAAATTATGGGCATGCATTCTAATTTACTATGCCCTAATGTATACATTCTACGTTTTCTTCCTAATATAGAAGAAAAAAGAAAATTATGGGTATGCATTCTACTTTACTATGCCCTAATGTATACATTTTACGTTTTCTTCCTAATATACAACCTATTTTTGGACAGCATAAATGCAATGCTTTAATAATTGTTCTAAAATGAAGCTCCTTACTACAGTTATTTGAACTTAATAAAAAGGATTTTCCTTTTCGTAAATCGGAACAATGATGGACATCCTCAAGTGGGATTGACTTTCTTTTCTATATGACATTGCTTTCTCGTTTTAATCTTTGAGCCAACGGAGGGGAAACCCACTAATGATCCTGTTTAATTGTCCATCATATTATATGAAAATGAAAGTCTGATAGCAGGTGACAAAAGAATGGCATCCTTAAAATCGAGTAATATGGGTGGACTTTTATGACAGATTACGTTGCGATAGAGAGGTCTTGTTTGGGATCATTAAAAAGACATAATGGGTCGTCGGAGAAAAAAGAGAATAACTATTGGTTGTAGTAAAAGTTTTCTTTATTACGTTGACATCAGAAACACGACTCAAATAAAAATTCCAGAGATATTTTTTTTGCACCTTAAGATATTGATGGCAAATATGATTAGTATCAGTTATAAGTATAAGTATTAGTATCAGGTATTCAAAAATTTTACCAGGAATATAGTCAAAAGAAAAAATTAAATTTCCCCAAGGCATAAACATATTGCGAAATTTTTAGTTCAGTTTAAAATAGCTCAAAATGGTATACTTCTGTTTTAAGTACATATAAAAAAATACAAATTCAGTTTTCTATCACTGAAGACAAAAGATATTTAAATCAATATATTAAAGGTTTTGGGTGCTACAGCCTGATGTGTTGCTTTCAAGGAATAATGTGACCGGGACCGATTTCTTAAAGCCGACACCAGACGGCTATGGTCAACAATTCAATCAACCATTCTCGTGAACTCCGGCACCTAAGAGCAACCCCTACCATTCGACCAATGTTTGGCTAAAGGGTATTTTGAAAATAACTTTGACAAAAAGTTTTGGGCATGGTATTATACTTTATTATACCTTAATTTATACATTCAATTTTTTCTTCCTACTATAAAACCGACTTTTCGACAGTTTTAAAGCAATACATTAATAAATGTTCTAAAAAGAAGCTCCGTACTACAGTTATTTTAACCTAATGAGAATAATTTTCCTTTTCGTAAATCAGAACAATGAAAGACATCCTCAAGTAGAATTGACTATTCTTCTTTGTAACATTGCTTTTCATTTTAATCTTTGAGCCAACGGAGAGGAAACCCACTAACGATTCTGTTTTACCGTCCATCATATTACATGAAAGGGAAAGTCTGATAGGAGGTGACAAAATAATGGCTTGATACCTTAAAATCGAGTAATATGGGGGATTGTTATGACAGATTACGTTGCGATAGAGAAGTCTTGTTTGGGATCATTAAAAAGACGTAATGGACTGTCGAGGAAAAACCATAATAACTATTGGCTGTAGTAAAACTTTTTTTTTTATTAAGTTGACATCAGAAACACGGCTGAGATAAAAATTCCAAAGATAATTTTTCTGCACCTAAGATATTGATGAAAAATATGATTAGTATAAGTTATAAGATTTAGTATCAGGTATTGAAAATTTTACTAGGAATTTAGCCAAAAGAAAAAAAATAATTAAAATTTTGCCATGGCGTAAACCACACTGCTAATTTGTTTGTTCAGTTTAAGATAGTTCAAAATGCTATACTTCTGTTTTAAATACACTTTAAAAAAATACAAATCCAATTTTCCATCATTGAAGACAAAATATATTTAAGTCATTATATTTAAGGTTTCGAAGGCTACTTCCTAATGTTTTGTTTACAAGGGCTAATGAAACCGAGACCTACTTCTTAAAGCTGACACCAGAAGGGATATGATCAACCATTAAAGGAGCCATTCCAGTGAACTCCGTCACCGAAACGCAGCGCATTACCATTCGGCCAGTGTTAGGCTAAATGATATTTTGAAAAGACTTTCTGTAAAGAAAGTTTTGGGCATGACATTCTACTTTGTTATAGCTTAATTTATGCATTTATCTTCTTACTATGCAATCTATTTTTGACAGCTTTAAGGCAATGTTTAAATAATATTCCTAAAATGAAGCTCCCTGCTATAATTATTTAAACTTAAAATGTTTTTCCCCTCTTAAATAGGAACAATTGATGACATCCTCCATTGGGATTGGCTTTTCTTTTGTTGTGACATTGCTGTTTCATCCGTATCTTTGCTTTTGAGCCAATAAAGGGGAAACCCACTAATGATCCTATTTAATCATGTTACGTAAGAAGGAAAACCTCAATAGCAAGTGATAGGGGAATGGCATGATGCCTTAAAAATTTTTAATGTGGGAGGATGTTTATTAAGAGGAACTTATGATAGATTACGCTGCGATAGAGAGGGTTTATTTGTGATCATTTAAAAGGCATAATGGGCTTGGCGGGGGTACCCTGTTCTTGTGTCAAACCTTTTACTGTCACCGGAATCAAACCTGTGTACAAAATTTCAGATCTGTAGCTAGTCAAGAAGGTAGATAAAAATTGACTTTAAAGTACCAATTGACATATAAATGAAGTTAAGTAAAAGAGATTAAAAACTTCTCCTTTCCTACAACAGGAATGATTTATTTCTTATTTTTACATGAGACATAGTATGATACATATATATTGTAACGGGAGATAATTTGTTTATTTTAACTAAGTTTTACCTTTTATACAATTTTCTGGAATTAAAAAGTGGCACCTTTGTTCTTGTGAAGTAAGCGATCGTTAAAGGGTTTAACTTCAATATGTTATATACTCCAAAATTTGAATTTAAAAAAATATTAAACATAGGAAATTTTTTTCACCATCTAAATTAGACATGG
>CM063501.1:8281302-8298802 GCA_032207245.1 Pardosa pseudoannulata
CTAAAAATATGCGAACAGACTCTAAGATCATAAACAACCAGATATTATCAAATTTAAAATAAATGAGAAATTGGAATGGTCTGGGTGACTTATTATAATATAGAGAAACATAATTACCACAGATGTTTTCTTGGACGAACCTTTGGGTAACTGTAACAGAGGAAGACCAAACCTAGGTAGAAGGACTGCCTGGAAAATGAAATAAAAATATTGAGAGTTATTGGCTAGCATTATGCCATGTTGTGAGAGAGGTTGAAAAATAAAAACGCGATCACCCAACATAGCACATGTGAAGCTTTAAACCAGGTCTATTGAAAAGCTTAATTGAAATAGACACAAGAAGACTTACCGTCGTTGAAAATTTATTTTAAAATTTAACTTAAAACTAAAATGATATTTCACACTATTTTGTGGTATTTTGTCAATATGGCCAATACATGCAAAGTTAGTTCTTCATTGTATACTTAATGGATACTTTCATGTGGTCAAGGAAGATGTTGTCTAGAAACTGATAAAACAGGGTACAACCGCCTCTGCTCACGCTGATTCCTTTTTTTAAGGTTCTTCCTTTGCTGTTATTTCTTGTTGATCCGGTGAGCATACAAACACTCGGTGATTTCACGCCTTCGTCCAAGGCAGTTGGGGTGGCAATCCCGACCTATCAAGCCAAGGACGGAGCAAGACAGAAAGTTAGAAACACTTAACCTTTCCGTAAGTTGATCACTGATAATATAGCAGGAATTTACTGATGTAATACTCTGTTGCAATTAGAAAAACAGAGGGGCTAACTTTAGAAGTTGCAAATCGGTTCGTTGTGACGTCACTTTGACATCACAACGAGTCCCAGAGCCACTATTTGGAAGCTCCGAAATCGCTTTTAGTCGCAGATGAGCTCGATTTCAGTTAATTTGACGAATATTAAAGATTTAGGTCTGGGTCAGAGATCAGTATTTGCGTTCTTCTTACAATGGGCTACTTTGAGGGTTACTTTGAGAAACAAAACCGACTTTGAATGTTGAACATAATGTGTGAATGATCATTCTGCTACTTCATCATATATATATATATATATATATATATATATATATATATATATATATATATATATATGTATGTATGTATGTATATATATATGTGCGTGTGTGTGGGCGTCTATGTGTGATATAATAAGATGCAATGAAGCATCTGTATAATGCAATGAAGTTATATAGTGCAGACATTAGATTTTTAATAGTGTTTTTCATCAAATTACAAAACTATACCCTTTTTTTATAAATTTTAGGTCCTTATTAGTGATCTAGAAAAATCTTTATACTAATCAAACCGCATAATTTTATTTTATATTGAACCCAAAATATGCAGTTATATTGAAGACATTTTAGTTTAAATGGTAGTATGTCCCTTTAAGATTCTGTTGCGAAAAAGGAAAATTTTCACAGAATGTTACTTTATCTGACGAGCTAGTGTATCTGCGTCTCAAAAAGTATTACCTTTCGTGAGTTTACGTCTTTATAAAAACAGAATTTATAGCTATGCATTTTTATAGCTTTTATATTTGATGTTACACATTTGAACCGTTACTGTAAAAAATAAATTTTATTCACTCCACTATTGACATAATTTCTTTTTACCGACAGACCGACTCCTTGTGGAGTGTTTCCCCAGACACAAATTATGAGAATGTCTTCTTCCCAGACGTATTCGAAACGACACCTCCCCAGATGTTTCTGTCTGAAATTCACTTTCAACGAGAGCGTAATTGAATACCTCAGTGACTTACGATTGTAGAGCCGGTTGCTCTTCTTATGTAGATCAAATGACTAAAATGTGAATTAAAGGAACACATTACGTTTAAGCAACTAATCGTAAATACATGGGGTTTTCAGTATTTATTTTATCGGCTATTCGTTATTTAGTATCTTAAGTTTATTGAATTGAATTTGTTGAATTTTTTTTTCTGAATTGAAAAAGGAGAACTTGTTTAATTTGTTTAATTTATTTTAATTACAACACAATGTAAAATTCATTAATGACTTTTCGTTTTTTAAAAACATTAATTATTAGGTAAAATTGTCTACCTATTTAAGTTTTTAAAAAATTATCTGAAGTAATACACCATGAGATTGATATTTTAAAAGAGCTAAAATGATGCTTAAAAATTCTATTTTAAATGCTGTACTTTCCCAATAAAATAAATAAGAGCGAAAAAAATTATTAGAGTTTCATTGAAGGTCTATAATGCATCTACTGTAAAAATTTGAAATCAATATGTGGAATAGTTTTTATTTAAAGTGCGCACAAATTCAAAAAACGTTACTTTGAGTAAACCATAATTAAAGTTAAAACTTTTCATAATTTCAGTATAGTTTTCTTAAAAGTTATTGTAAAATAATTTAAAATTGTCTATATGATTACAAAATTCTATCTTTCTCTAATAATTATAATTTTGTTGCAAATTTGACTATCTCTCTCTAAAACTCTCTAAAAAACATCTGAACCTAAAGAGCCTAAATAATTTAGCTGTTGATTATAATTATATGCAATTATTTTTGCCTTATTAAGAATTTTATTAGTAAATTATTCATAACACTGATTTAACCAAGTTAAAGATTATTCAATATTGAAACAGCATCATTTACTTCTAGTTTTAACAACAATTTCCATCACGCATCCAAATCACCTTAGAACTGATCATTTACATACACATTCCCTTTTTATTTCATATTAATGTTTCAAAGAGTTACATCATAAGGTCATTGATTACAGTATAGAGAGAAGGTCAAAGGAACTGATTCCAACGAACTTCGCCTTCAACCCGGTTGAAGAGGTGGAGTTCGCTACCCCGTTTCCTCCAAGGAAGATAGTTAAAATAGTCGGGCTTTTTGGACCCTAAACCTATGCGACTTTTTTTCCCTTTAGGGCATTTGAAACATTTGGTTAGTTTTGATAAACCAAGTACTATACCTGATACGATAGACAATAAGAAAAACTTTACTACAACAGGACATGTTCAACTTGACGGCTACCATTTAAGTTTGGTTTGGTTTGGTTTGGAGCTCTACGGTCTACTTTTTGCAACACGAGGGCTAATGAAACCGGGACCTACAGCTTAAAGCCGATTCCGAACGGCTACGAACATCTATGCCAATGTGTTATTCGAACCCACGAACTTAAGTACAGTAGGCCAGCACCCTAACCAATCGGCCATCGTTCGGCCGGCTACCATTTTAAAATCTAAGCATGTTCTACCCTTAACCACAGACTGTCCGTGTAAATGCTGAGAACATGCCACGAAATCCTGCCTTTCAGATACGGCATAGTTCTTGGTTTATCCCCTATACCAGATCTAAAAAACAGCTTTTCAATATATGATGGTAGAATTTTTCTGGACAAGAAATAAACCTGATCTGAAAGACAGCATTTCACGGCATGTTCTCAGGATTTTCTCGGACACACTGTGGTCTAATGAAAAACGTGGCATCTTATAATTTTAAATGATAGCTGAAATTGAAGGCCATCATATTTATGTCTTCTTGTATTAATTTCTTTAAACTAGAGTAAATGTTGGTTAATACATTTGTAATTCAACAGAAAACGCCCTCTGGTGATAAACATTTGAAATTTCTTCATACCCTCAAAGAAATGTCCATTCCTTTATTATGTTCTACACAACATTTCATAACTTTTTGAACTATAGTTTGGACTGTAGTCAACTTTTAAGTAGGGCAGTTTAATTATTTACACACTGTATTTACCACGGCCATAAAAACACTTAAACACATTCTATAGGCTTTATTAATTCTTCGTATAAAGTAATTGTCAGTAAATTAGATTTATATGTAAGTCCTTAAAGTTCCATTAGGTCTTTCAAATAGCTTTCTCATTTCAGAAAAAAATCAGTTAATATACCGGAGAAAAGAATAAAAATCGTACTCTGTGATTATGTTGAATAATAAATGGCAATCTATGTTTTCTAAAGTTAGAAGAACCTTTACAGATAAATCTATTACAGAAGCAGAACATTACATACACACAAAATTATTGCTCGGTAACTCATTTAAAAGCACAATAGATGAAACAAAACATCAAAATGAGGAAGATGTTTTGTTGCTTTGGGAAAATAAATAAAATGTAAGTTTTGTAAAGTAGGTTAATGAGGCAAGTGATTACCTCTCACTATAACACAATCGCGGCAATGTTTCGAGGTTTAAGAAGACGAAACTCTCAAAAATGTGAGATTTTCAGACGAAATTTTTATATTTAAAAAATCAAAAGTTGGAAATTTCAAAAAAAGATTTAACTTTTGTTTAAATGATTATTCAAATCACAGACAATATCTTTATTTGTTATCTCTTACTTAAATTTACACCAGAAGAGATGTTTAAAAGGTGTAATGACTATTAAAGCTGCAATTTTTAAGATTTATGATATTATATTTAACTTAAAATATATTTTATATATTTAACTATAAACTTTTCTGTATGTTTTTTATGATTACTTTTAATTCATGAATGAAATGACAATTATAGCTAATTAAATTATTTTACTTTACTGCGTTGCTATATAATTGAAACCTTTTTTTTCCAACGCAGCAGGTGATACAGACATTATCCTAAAAACTTAACAGAGCTGCGAACTTATTACTCATTTAGAACCAACCGAGGAGAACGTGTAGCTTAATCCTTTGACAATTTCATTTTTTTTCCAGAATTCGGTCAAACAAATGTCACATTTTTTTTATTTCTTTTATATTTTTAAGTAAAGATATGTTATTAAAATTAACATTTCTAATATTTTTAAGCATTTATTACAACTTTTTTTTCTTTCTATGAAAGCATCATAGAACTCAAATTTTACCTTTAGTCTCATCGATATCCAAGTTAATTTTTAGAATTCCAGTGAAAGCAAATCAAGGAGGCAAATCCGAAGGATTATCACAATTAATTTAAAAAAAATTGTCTTGCTTGACTGATTCCACCTGTACTACTATCAAAGTCACTACTATCCAGGTCATCTAGTAAACTTTCGCTACTATCATTTATAGATAACTCAGCTTCGGATTCCGAGTCACAGTTCGAATCACAAGAAATTAGCTCCATATGCTCTGAATTATCCATTACTTAAAAGTAAAAATATATTATTCAACTCTTACATCAATAAAATTATCAGGCGGTTAGTAAAATATAACCAGAAAGCTATACACTGAAAGATAACAATTCGTCTTCTGATACAAAACATGCGGAAAACCTGTGCTTTTGAACCAATCAGAGTAGAAAATACAATAAACTGCAAACTATCATTTACTGGACAACTATCGTCATCTATACGAATAATTTGTTACTAAAATTGGAAAAAATACAGCCGAAACAGTGCAAGCGAAATAGAAATCAGATTGCCCGTACGGCGTACGGGCAAAACAGGGAAGGGGTTAAGTTATGCTACGGACACAAATAACATTACCCCCGCTGGGTCCTCATAATTTAGAAGCAGGAACCAAGCAGAAAACCCCCACACTTGGCATGCCATCTCCAGAGATATCGTTGGAAAACTTGAAGGGCTTTGTGGCCTTGAACTTATTTTACGTGGCCCAGTCACCTTCAAAGAACACGGTGGACCTTATGCCGGCTCCAGTCCCGAAACCGCAACCTTTCAGTTACGAGAACGCTGCCTTTGCCGACTGAGCTATCGTGACTCCATAATTCAAACCTTAAAGTGATTTTCTCAGATTGCATACATTTACTTACTTGTACCAAGCAAAGAAGGTATTATAATAGTAAAAACTTTCCTCTTTTAAATTTCAACAATAATTTGCATTTTAAATATCCCTTAATCTATTTTGATGAATTTAAACTTTACATCAGTACGTTCGTATTTGATCTTTATAGGTTTATCTTCTATTTTTGTATCTCCTGAATGCATTTTCACAAGTTTTGTCCAAAACTCTGTATGTATGTATAATTGTATCTCGCATAGCTCAAACACGATTATACCTACAGAGTTAAACATTTTTATTTCAGACTGTTTAAAATCTAGTTTACATCTCCAATTTTTATTCTGTTATTCAATATATACATAAAAGAATATTAATATAACAAATATTAAAATGCTATGATTCTCAATACTATTACATAAATTGTACTCATTGCTGAATAAATGTTTGCTACTAATTTTTGAATTAATATTTTAAAGATTTCTAATTAAAATTTTCGTATTAAAAATTAATATTCTTATAATTCGATTACTGTACCATTTATTAAATGAAAAAACTTGAGAATAGTATTTGACGTTGCAATAAAATAAGTTTTAATGAAGAGTTGTAAATTAACGTTTATTATTTTATAGACGTACTAAGAAATCAAATAGTACTCATTCCAGAATATTCTCATTCCATATTTCAATTATTTAATCCACATTTTATATGTTATGTTTTGTAAAAATTTTATTTCGATTTAATATTAATTGGACAAATCACCTTTAAGCAACTTAGTGGAAGATTTTATCGTATTATTCGGCTCATAATATCTTTTCAGCTATTATTATAAATTCATGGAAATGAAACATTTGATCTCTATCTACATTTGATTAGTTTTACATAATTTACATTGTTTCTAAAGAATTTGAAATTTTTATATAAAGTGAAAAAGGGGAACTTGTTTTAAATTTAAAAAAAAATTCTGACACACTGTGGGCAGACTTGCAACACAAAGTGAGTATCATTAAAAATATGTAAACAATGTAAAAAATTTCTGGTATACAATAATTATTAGACATTATTCTTCACCTACTTAAACTTTTAAAAAAGTATCAGAAATATTACACCAGAAGTTTGAAAGTTATTTAAACTTTCTTGAAAACATTCTAATTAAAAGCTTGAAACATTTTATTTAAAAGCTATGAACACTAAAGTAAATAAACAGCAACTAAAAAAGTAGGTAGAATTAGTTATTTTGACTATAATGTAGTTAATGTGAAAATTTGACATCGATAATACAATAGTTTATCTATAGAGCAAGAATGTAGAAAAACACCATTTTCAGTAAAATGCATTTAAAGTTTTTGTAGTGTCCTTAAAATCTATGATAATAAAGGAAAAGATTATATAGTTTACAGGTTCGAATGCCAATATTTCAACAGAGTTTCTTTTGAATGATTCAGAAGTGTACAAAACTTTTGAAGATGTATAAAATAAAAAATATATATTTGAATGCTTGAAGGTACAGTTGTTTTTGGTTCTGATGCCACTTGATTAATCCAAGCATGATTGGTGTGGTTTGGAGAGCTACGGTCTATTTTTTGAAAAACGATTGGTAATGAGACTGGGACCTACTGCTTAAAGCAGATTCCGAGCGGCTACGAACATCCATGTCATATTGGGATTCGAGCCCACGAACTCCGGTTTCGAAGGCCAGCACACTAACCAATTGGTCATCGTTTCCAAGCATGGTTAAATCATATACTACTCGTATTAACCCACTGAACGAACGCGTCGACGGGGGTTCGACAGCGAATTCCTGTTTGAAAACGGACCTGTTGACCCCTTCTCGTTCGCGCTCGTATAACTCGTATCGCACACTTTTGAGGAAAAGAAAATATTGCAAAGCGATAATAAATGAAAGAAACTAATTTTGCGTAACGGAAATCCTTTACCTTGCAGGGAAAATAATTTAAAAGTAGCCTGACAACTTTTAAACCGACAACTCTAGTATGGTACGGTAAGTTCCGTCTGGAATTTACGAAAAGGGTGACTGTTTTGAAAGGGAAAAAGGTGGGGAGGGTGGCCGGTGGATGGGTTAAGACAAAGAGGTGAGCCTTTCATTTTAACGAGCACTACTAGTGTGAAAGTACAACTTATGCTCAAATGCGTCTTCATAATTTAGAAGGAGGCACCAAACAGAAGACTTATAAGTTTAACCCTCCATCCCCAGAAGTATTGATTGAGAACGTGGAGGACATTGTGACCACGAACGTGTTTTACTTGCTCGAGTCACCTTTGTCGAACACGGCGTATCGTAGGCCGGATCCGGCTCCGAACCCACTACCTTCCCATTACGAAAGCGTTACCTTTGCCAACTGAGCTACGGAGGCTCTAAAGGTATCTTTAACACCTTTCACAGTATACGAACATGAAACAATAACGAATTTAACGAGAAACCCGCCTGTTATCGTGCTGTGAATTTAAGATTGTAAGCTGGTCATGTTGCCAGATAAGATTTTAAAAATTCAACAGATTTTTTCATTAATATCATCGGTTTGAGACATGACCAAAACTCTGGAGCAAATATTTTTATATTAATACAGTGGACTCCGCTTAATGGGATCAGTTTGTGACACCGTAATTTTGATAGCAATAAACGATATGCAAAATTAGATATATTTACACTCCTTTAATTCACACATACTAAATTTCAAAATAAAATGAAAAAACTCATCTTATTTTTATGTACTGTATATTATTCCTTTAAAACATGAAAATTGTATACATAATTAAAAAAATGATCAGTTTTTAGCTGTTTACAATTTTTTCTAAGAAGCTCATTCATAAATTGTACGTAATCAATGTTTCAACACTTTCAACGCATTTCTCGTTTCAGCTCTTGTAGAAGATGGTTCAGTATCAAGAGATTTTTCATCTGACTCATCAGTTATCACAATCTGACAGATTTCAGATTCCGTTCATGCAGAAGATACTGGAATGTTTTTATCTACTTTCACCCATGACTCGAACTCTTAAGATGTCATATATAAAAGATTTTCTATAATTTTTTGAGATTTCTGGTCATTTTTTTCACAAAATCAAGGCATAAAATGTGAATACTCTCATCCTCAACACTTCAGAGGTCATATCCGAAAATTTTCTATCATTTCTTGAGATTTCTGGTCATTTTTTTCACAAAATCAAGGCATAAAATGTGAATACTCTCATCCTCAACACTTCAGAGGTCATATCAGAAGGATTTTCTATCTTTTCCTGAGATTTCTAGTCCCTTTTTTTACAAAATCAAGGCATAAAATGTCAATACTCTCCTCCTCAACTCTTGAGAGGTCATATCCGAAAATTTTCTATCATTTCTTGAGATTTCTGGTCATTTTTTTTACAAAATCAAGGCATAAAATGTGAATACTCTCATCCTCAACACTTCAGAGGTCATATCAGAAGGATTTTCTATAATTTGTTAGATTTCTGGTCATTTGTTTTCAAAATCAAGGCATAAAATGAATACTCCTCCTCAACTCTTCACAGGTCATATCGAAGGAATTTTTTTAGATTCTGGTCATTTTTTTTACAAAATCAAGGCATAAAATGTGAATACTCTCCTTCTCAATTCCGATAAGAATGTGTTTCCTTCTACTTATCTGACAACCATAGACCACCAGAAGGGTGTGCGTATTTCTGAAAAATTCCCGGAATGTGCAATTTCCCACTCCTTTGTTCCTTCCCCATTTCCTTAAATGGATGAGGGTGAATTCTGGGAAATTCAAATAACAGCGAAAGGAAAGAAAAGAATGGGTTCCTTCTGAATACATTGTGAATATTCCTTTGCCACTTAAAATGAGGTTCGAAAACTGATAACATTACCCGATGTAACGATACCATAAAGCGATGATTCTACCATACAAATGAGTAGAGAAAATCGGGACTAAGAGATTTCGATAACAATAAGCGATTGATAACTGCAATCACATTAAGCGGAGTCCACTGTAATAATAAATTAAAAGGTAAAATAAATAATAAAGTAATAAAAAATAAATAATACTGATATAAATAATAACGTAAATAATTTTATATACAGCATTGCTGCTCATATGTTTATGAAAATAAAAAGGAAATTTTTTAAGGTTTAACGGTGATGTTGTCCCCTTAAGCGGTCACATTATTTATGGCCATCAGTTTAAAATTTATTTCCAATCTTATTTTTTTCTAGCTCGAAAGTTTGTAAATTTAATACACAAGCGTTAATAATATCTGCACGTGCCTATCTGCTTGAGGGTTTATGAACTTTAGAAGTAATCAGATTTGTGATCTAATATATCAGACGCTGAAAGTATCCGGGACAACGTAATCCATTAAGACGATTCGAATTCTACTCCGCGCTGCTTACTGCATTATACTCCGCTCAGATCTCATATTTAACCGATATCAGTTTCGGGCCAGAATGCAATATGCAAATTCGGAATAGAATAATATTTCATTGAAAACTGGCGAAGCCGAAATTGTCTGTTGTCGATGAAACCGATCCCCTCTGCTATTCCCATTAATTGCAAATGCTTACTTCTGATTCCATATTCGATTGTTTAATCAGTTATGAATAATGAATATGGACGGATCCGGAATAATATGGTGTATGGAATAAGCGGTGGCAATCGATTCCTCGTTAAATATACTTTTAATCGTCAACCGTTTTCTTCAAAAACATTTTGTTTACATAAATATATTTAATGTTCCAATGAACAGTCAATCACACATATTTCAATTACGTTTATATTCTATAAATTATATTAACTTCGTAAAACAAAAGAAGACATCCATTATATTTCGTTTAAATCTCCCTATATGTTTTACTAGTTTCATTTATTTACACTATTGTACTGTATTATATATATATATATATATATATATATATATATATATATAAATTATATACACATACATATAATTATACATATATACATTATATATATATATAAACACACATATATTAATACATATTATGTTTTATATATATATGTTTGTGTATAAATTTTAAACTAACAAACGAAATAATGAGTCTATATTAAATTATTTTCTGGCAATTCTATGATTTTATGTTAAAATTATGAATATCTTCTTTTCATTCTATCAACATAGCAAGCCTGAAAACACTAAAAATATTTACTGCTTCTATCAGCACTTCTTATATAAAATTTTATGAAGTTAGTTACGCTTCCTCGACGTTACATCAATATTAACCATTATAACACTGATTGGCTGGCTCGCTTGCCTGTAAACTCCCATGTACAGGTTCCTCCTTCAAGATAACTTCGGGAGATGATGCTACAATAAACTTCCCTTCTCTTTTTCGAAATTCTTTGTTTTCCCATTTGGCTACGATTTTACTTACGACTGAACACAATCCAATTGATTCACTTTTTTGTGATATAAACTGAATCCATCTTATCCAATAAATCTTTCCTCTTTTAACTTCTATTTTATTATTTTTTTCGCTCTTTGTGTTTTATCTCTCTACTACGCACGCATAATATAAAAGACACACAAACACAAAAACACAATATATAAAATATATTTTATATAAATATAATATATATAAAAATATATATATAATAAAAGATATTTTTATATCACTTGTTATATATATGAAATTAGAGGATTATTTATTAATTGTGAGTTTGTATAAATAGATATGACACATATTCTTATATATATGTTTTGTAATGTCAGAAAAACTATTTCTTAAATTACAAAATCTATTTTTTTTGTTTAATCAACATGGCTAAGAAAGTTGAAATAATTTATAGAGCACTACAATGCTACCAAGATTATGAGTATGTTACATTCAGAAAAAACTTCATCTTTTATGAAGCTCTACGGTCTGGTTTTGCTACAAGACTAATGACAAATTTTCAAAACAATTCCGAACACTAGAAACAACATCACCATAAATATTCAAACCCATGAACTCAGCTCCTAAGAGCATATACAATTTGTCATCGATCGTTTTACTGTGCATTTTTTAATTTCTAAAAATTTATGTTATGTATATTATTTTATTCTTAATGGCTGGAGCAACATGAAATCTTGCAATGATTTTCTTGAAATCTCAGTTTTAGGCATTTGTTTGTGATAAAAAATGGGGATAAGACTGTTATTAAATTAATTACTTTGGAGCTACATTCTTATAATTTTTATAATTGCCTTTTAACACGTAAAGTAACTAAAAGCTTTCAAATAATGTATAATTTGATAGTATAACAAACATAATAATTAATTGATATTCTTTTGATTTATAGAAAGAAATTAGTTAAAAAAATAAATCTTGAATATTTTTTTCAAAATAAACTACTTCCTAGAGTCAACATTTGATTTACTGGTTTTAAACTTCTTAAATGATATATGTATTTGTATTTATATGTAAATACAAAAACTTTAAATGCATTATAAGAGTCCATGAAGTCACTAATAATTTCATTATTATTTTTAAAATTTATATTTTTTCTAGTAAAAAACAACTTTTGAAATTCATTTAGAATGTTTCATTTAATAAAACTTAATATAAAAATAAAACTTAAATGCATTTACTAAAATGTGTTCTTTATTTTTATTTTAAGTAAAAACTATTGCAAATATTGATTTTGTTTCACAGTAAATACATTATAGATGTAGAATGAAACTCTACCTACTTTTTTCATTGTTCTTTATTTTATTTAGTATTCATTGTAATTGGAATGGAATTTTCAAACATTAATTTATTAATTTTGAAACATCAATTCCCTGGTGTAATATATCTGATATTAAAAAAAAACTTAACTAGGAAATAATGACACTAAATTGTCATTTTTAGAAAAAAAATATTCTTGAAACTCCCTGTTTGTTGTAAATCTATGCACAGTATGTCAGGAAAAAAACTTTTACATTTGTGACACAAGCTCTGACTTTTAGCTTTATATGAAAAAGTTCTCATTTTTTTTTAAATAAAGTAATTTCAGAATAACTTCTAAAAAAATAGAAAAATGCTGAAAATCCCAGTTATTTACGATAATAATTAAAAAAAATCAGTTAAAAATAAGAAAAAATTCCATTTAAAATTACTGAAAGATGATATGTCCTTTAAATGTTTACCATATAGTAAAATGTTTCTTGTTTTTCAGTCTACTTTTTACAGTGTAATCCACTAAGTATTAAAGTTTTTGGGATAAGAATGTTAAAATAAAACGATATCTAAAAGAAAAAATTAATGTGATCATTTCACCATTTTAAACACATGTACTAAATTTCAAATTATAAATATAAATCACATGTATTAATTTTCAAAATAAAATTAAAACTCACTTATATTTATGTACTGTATATTATCCTTTAAAACATAAGCATTGTATGCATAATTTTAAAAAAATCGATCAATTGTTGGCTGTCTGCAATTTATTCTAAGAAGCTCATTGATAAGTTGTTCCAATCATAATGTTTTATAAAATCTTAGGGGCGGAATGGTACTCCACGTTTCAACACTTTCAATGCATTTCTCATTCATTCATCACTTATAGGAGGTTGCTCAATATCAAGAGATTTTTCATCTGACTCATCATTTCCATCATTCGTCTGTTTTTCTATGACAGTTTGAGAGACTTCAGATTCTGTTAATGTGGAAGCTACTGGAATGTTTTGATCTACTTTCAACCATGACTCGAACTCTTCAGGGGTCATATATGAAGGATATGAATCATTTCTTCAGATTTCAAGACATAATCAAGGAATAAAATTTAAATACTCTCCGTCTCAGTTCCAATACGAATGTGTTTTCTTCTGCTTAACTGACAACCATTCACCACCAGCAAAGTGCGCGTATTTCTGAAAAATTCCAGGAACGTGTAATTTTCCACATCTTTGTTCATTCCCCATTTCCCTAAGTGAATGAGATTTCTTGGAAAATCAAACAATAGAAAAAGAAAACAAAAGAAAAGAATTGGTTCCTTCTGAATATATTGTGAATATTTGTTTGTCAGTTAAAATGAGGTTCAAAATCTGATAATATTAACCGATGTTACGATCACATAAACCTATAATTTTAACATACAAATGAATTGAAAAAATCGGGACCAAATCTTTTCGATAACAATAAGCGATTGATAACATTATGCGGAGTCACTGTATTTACATGAATTTTTTTTATCAATTTTATTTCAATAATTTCTTTTCTTCACTTATATTCAGGTTTCTGTTTACTGTTGTATTGATATAAGTTGTAGTACACAACATTAACTGACAGTCGACTTGGGAATTTAGAAATTTTCTACCCTACAACATTAAGAGAAAGTTAATATTCTTTCTGCAAAAACACTTCTAAAATATTTACAAACTTGACCCTGTAAAGGGTAACGTACAGTATGTTCTCCATAGAAACACATTTATTATTTAAAGTCAATGAATTCTAAATTTTAGATTTTTTTTCTCACAGATTTGAGACCCTGCTACATTGTTCTAGATCTTTGAAATCCACACACATATATCTAGAAATTTAATGGAAATGGTTTTTTGGTGTTTTTGTGAGAGTTTGAAACTACAAACTTTGCTTGCTTTGTTCGAAATATTGAATTTAATTGACCCATAGTTTCGGACAAAATAGCCCAGAACAAAGTAAAAGAACGGATTTCATTTTTATTAAAAAATAACACTAAAAAATCTTAAAAACCTCTGAGCTTGTTTTATTATTTATAATTTTGTATTTAGAGTTAGTATTTTGCAATATTTTACTCTCATTACTTTATTTTTCTTGGGTAAGTGTGTCGACTGAATTCAGGTAAATTAGCTATATATGTTATTAAAGTTCACTTCACAAAACTATATGAACATGTTAAAATATATTTCTTATCACTATTTCTTTATTTCACCCCCTTTTAGAAAGCAAACAGAGTACTGTAATTGTGAAAAATTTCAGAGTTTAGATTTCAACGGAAATACTGGAAACGTTTGCAATTTTTGTTGAAATCTGACCAAGGGGAATACTTCACGGAACTCATGCCTGACTTCCGTCTTTCATAGTAAGAAAAGTGATTGCGCCTGAATCCCTTTCACAAATTTCAGCCAATACATTCATGATTTTAAAATTTACTTTGGAATTTTAAGTATCCATTTTTGCCATCCCTGAATGAATTTTGAACTGGGGTCCCTTAATCGACTTCGAAAGCTGAACTTCATCCCAAGAAGGTGTTGCTCAGTGTGTGGTGGGATGTGCAGGAAATAATTTAATGGGACATCCTGCCACTCAGCAACACCATCAATGTGCATTCTACTGTCTTTAGTTAGACAGGCTGCATTCAATTTTTTTAGCAAAGTGGCCAGATCTCATCTATCGATACGGTGTTATCCTTTATCATGTAAACACCAAGCCACATGCTGCTGTCATCGCTCGCCAAAAGTTACTGGGCTTTGGTTGGGAGGTTTTACCCCAACAAAATTATTCTTTACTGGATCATAATGTTGTTTAAAATAATTTTTTTTTTTTTCACAATCATTTTCTCCAATGTCTAAAAAAATACCATAAATGCAAATATAAACAAAATCCCAAAAAAAATACCAATAAAATAATACAATCTTTATGGGTAAGAAAACGTATTATTTTTCTTGATTTAAAATTCAGGTAAATAAAAAAAAATTCTGATTAAAAAAATGAACATGTTAAAAAAAAAACCTATTTCTTAACTTAATAGTGAAAAAATTCAGAGTTTAGATTTCAACGGAAAAAAAAGTAGTTTTTTTTAAAATCTGACCTATAAAAACTTCAAAAATTTTCCCTTTTGCAAACAAATTTTAAATTTTTACATTTTTTTGCACTTTTTATTATTTAAATATTTTTTGAAATTTTTTTTGAACATTTTCTGCCAATTAAAAAACTTTTTAAAATTTAATAACACATTCAAATTTTTTAATAGCAAAAAATCAATACATTTATCCCAGGAAAACACATACTTTTTCGTGTTTTTACCCCACCTCCCTTCAATTTGACTTGGATCCAACTGTCTATCACCTATTTTGTGTGTTAAGAAATTCCTTCAGTCAAAAAATTTTTCATAATGTTGATGCTGTGAAAACTACCATCTAAGATTTTTTTTTGTCTCAAAATCGCCTAAATTTTACCTCCGTGGGTTTATGTAATACCAGAAAAAATGCAAGAGAACAATGGAGATCGTGCCCAATAAAATGTACTGTTCATTTAGCTTTGATTTTCTTTATGGGTAAGAAAACGTTATTTATTTTTCTTGGGCAAGTGCATCGAATGAATTCAGGTAAATTAGTTATATATATTATTAAAATTCACTTGACAAAACTACATGAACATGTTAAAACAAATTTCTTACCCATATTTCTTTATTTCACTCCCTTGTAGAAAGTAAACAGAGTACTTTAATAGTGAAAAAATTCAGAGTTTAGATTTCAACGGAAATACTGGAAACTTTTGTAGTTTTTTTTTAATCTGACCTAGGGGAATACTTTAGGCACGGCCTATTTGCAAATTTGCGGCCTATTTCTCTTTTGTAAATTTTGGCCTATAAATTCATGATTTTAAATTTTACTTTGGAATTTAAATATCCATTTTGACCATACTTGAATGAGTTTTGAACTGGCGTCCATGAATCGACTTCGAAAGCTGAACTTCATCTTAAGAAGGTGTTGTTGAGTGTGTGGTGAAATGTGCAGGGAATAATTCATTGGGATGTCCTGCCACTCAGCAAAACCATCAACGTACATTCTACTGTCTACAGTTAGACAGGCTGCATTCAAATTTGATAGCAAAGTGGCCAGATCTTATCAATCGACACGGTGTTATCCTATATCAGGAAAACACCAAGCCACATGCTGCTGTCATCGTTGGTCAAAAGTTAATGTGCTTTGGTTGGGAGGTTTTACCCCACCTTCCCTATTTCAAGACTTGGAACCAACCGAATATCGCCTATTTCGTGTATTGAGCAATTTTTTCGATCAAAAAATTTTTCATGGTGTTTATGTTTTGAAAACTACCAACTAATACTTTTTTGTCTCAAAATCGCCGGAATTTTTCCACCGTGGGATTCATATCCTATGAAAAAATGCAAGCAATGGAGATTATGCACAATAAAAAGTAGTGTTCATTTTGCTTTAATTTGATTTTCTTTATGGGTAAGAAAAAAGAGTAGAACTTTTGCACTCACCCAATATATACGGAATATGTAGAAGCAAAAACATATTCCTGACTATTTTTTGTAATGAAAACTAGTTTTCGTAATATATAATTTGCAAATCATCATACTAAGGCAAAATAAGGCAATAATTGCAAGACACATAAACAACATATTTAAAATATTTTTTTTTTCATTTTTCTAGAATCTTGCGTAAATTTCCAGACACATTGCTTTTAAATGTGTAAATTATGGTTAAAGAGGGGGAAAAGGGAAAAAAGCATTAATTTTATACTTTTCGGTTATGACAGCTCTGTCTTTGTAGATACTGTGGTTCTTTTGAATAGCAAGACACATAATTATTGCAAGACTCATAAAGAGCATATTTAAAAAAATGTTTTTTCATTTTTCTAGAATCTTGCGTACACTTCAAGAGACACTGCTTTCAAATGTGTAAGTTATGGTAAAAGAGTGGAAAAGGAAAAAAAAAGCATTAATTGTATAATTTCCGGTTAGGACAGCTCTGTCTTTGTAGCTACTGCAGCTCTTTTGCATTTATGCAAAAGATTGCTCAGATATACTTTTGAAGTTATTTATTGTACCGCAGCCACTTTGAAAACTATTATCTATAGGT